>VXAV01010907.1:76897-87927 GCA_013399715.1 Alectura lathami
CCTCCCGGCCGGTGCTCTGCCGGCGCTCGGGGCTGCCCGTCGTGGAGCTGTGCCGCGGAGGGGTTCGTGGGCCCGTTCTTCTGCCGCTAGCGTGGCTAATGTCACCGGGGTCGTAGTCAGGCGAGGGGCAGGTGTTCGTTCCCTCGGTGTAGGCGGGGGTGGCGAACGCCCGTCTGCCGGGCCCGGTGCTCGGAGAGCGGCCTCGTCGGCTTTTGTGAATGTTATCTGCAGCTTTGGAGCTGGCAGCTGGCGAAGGTGACGTGAAAGGAGAGCTCGCTGCGGACCTACCCGTGCGAGGGTTTTGTAATCGCCGGTCAGCCCGTTAGCAGCCGAGCTATTGGCCAGCGCCAATGGAAAATCTTAGGAGCGAGAATCGCAAACCGCACGGAGAATTTTTCCTATTTATTCAGGGATTTTTAATTTTTGCTTTGTGTTGTGAAGTCTGCTCGCATCCGTCCTCTAGGACTGAAGCAAATCTCGTCGCAGCACGCGCTGCTTCCCTGGGAGGGCCGGAGCTCGGTGCCGCAGCCCTTCGGCCCCGCTGCCGGGCTGCCCCGGGTGCGAGAGGCTGGCAAGGAAAAATTAGCGTCAATTTGTCCGCTGCTGAGCTCTGCGCTTTGTCCTGCCAACACCCCTGTGCTTAGAGAGGTGAAGAAAGGCAGACTGAGTGGACTGCGTGCTTTGTGTTAGCTGAGAGCCCAGTTTTGGCGTAGAAGAGGTGAGGGTGAGGCCTTGAAGTTCCCAGGGTAACAGCTGAGGTGAAAGTCAGCTGTTCCGCTTCGAGGGTGGCTTGAGGGAGGAAAGAGGCTTTGCTGTGGGATCCTGCAGAAGGCAGCAGTTGCCCCGGTGCATGTGATGAACATGTTGTGTAGCAGAAATCATCGACGTGTCCCGTCGTGCATATAACCAGCCTTAGCAGTAGTTGAGGACAGTGTACTTGATTGTTTTACTCCAAAAACTGGAGCGGGATTGAGAGCCTGATCTAAGGTGGAGGTGTGACTCTCTGCAGAAGCTGGTGTTGCCTGGAGCTGGGTGGCAGCCAGCAGGTCTGTGGCTAAGAACGATGAGCTCTTGCAGGGCGCTTAGGTGTGTAGGGGAGTTCATTTTGTGTCAGTGGGACACAGGATTTCCCTTCTGCTGACCTCTGGGCTGACACATCTGTTTGCCCGTCAGTGGCTCCCTGAATTTACCTGCCTTGTTGGCAGGCGGGGAGGGAGGATTAGAGGAATCATTTATAACTGCGGTGTCAGCACTGGGACAAAAGTCCCTGTGTCCCTGTTCTGTGTGGCTCACAGGTTGTGGCCACTCAGTCACCAGCAGTGGTTTGGGGCAGATGTCGACAGCATCGTAAAACCCCTTCTCCCTAGTGGAGCAGTGGATCCACCTGGTGTTTAAGGAAAGGTCAATATCTCCTCATTCAGTGAATTTCTGTCTTTTAGCATAGGCAGTTTGCCGTCTTGTTTCAAGAAAATAACCCCTTTTTTATTTCCCCCCCACCCTGTGTCTATTTATTGACTCTTTGAAGTCTGTCCCTGTCACTGTACTATGGATCCACTGGGGCATGCAAGAAGTGCTTCTGCCCAAGGCACCAGGGAAGGACTGAGCCGTCCTGCCGTCCCCCAGAAGAACGCCTACGCCAGGCTCGTGCAGAAGCACCACAGCGGCCGGTTACGCTCCTACTTGAACCACATCGCGCAGAAGATGCAGCTGGAAGAGAGCACCTGCAACGAGCACAGCTGGGACCTGGAGCCGCCCCCGCGGAGGGGGCTGGCGAAGGACAGCCTGGCCAGGAACGGACTGAACGTGCGCAGCTACTCGCCGGCCAGAGCATCGCACCTGGAGTGGCCCCTGCCTGGAGGGTGTGAGAGCGATAAGCCCCAAACCATCTTCAACAGATGTCTTCATAGGAAAAATGCCAGCGCTAACTCAGAAGGAGACCTGGAGGTGGAGGAAGACTGCTACGTGCATCAGCACGGAGCGGCGGCTGACTCATTAAACACGAGCGATGCCCCGGGTGGGAGAGCACCGGCCAGCCTGAGGCACAGCGCCGGCCCGCAGAAGTCTTCTGGTTCTGATGAAAAGGATGAGGAGGACTCGTGGAGGAGGAAGCCGAAGAAACGAGGCAGCTGTCCTGCCAACATCGATGCAGCAGCTGGACTCATGTTGACCGAGCACTTCAGTGGGGATGTGCAGGCAGCAAATGCCAGGAAAACCGGTCACTCGCCTGCGGGTCAAGTCCAAGGTGAGTTCAAAGTGATGAGCTGCTTGGTGCCTCTGCCGCAATTACCCTGGAATGGAGTGTGATGTTTTAGTCATGAGTGAGTTAACATCAGCCAGGTCTGCTCTGTCCAAGTGAGTCAGCCCTTAGTTACCTGTGGGTGGCTTTGTCCCGCTTTACAAGTAAGCCTTACTGCATGTGCAAATGGTTTTGTGTGGAGCCAGCGTGGTGCTGGCAGGACCTAGTCCCCTGGCGCAGGCTCCGTGAGTGTGGCTGTGCTGCTTCCAGCACCAGCTCAGGGCTAGGAGAGCCCAGTTTCTGTGGTGTGGGGTCCAGATTAATAAGGTGGCTGGATCTGAGCCGGCCGAAGGCAGTCAGGGCTCCCTCTGTGTCTCCTCTTTGGCTCCGCGGTGCTGGTTCCCTCTGTGGAGTGCCCAAGGCTGTCTGACGCTCAGGGGCTGAGACGCCTGCATGGTCCTGCATGGTGCCTGATTCCTGATACAGAGTGTTGAGTCTGGGAAATCTTGCAGGTAGTAACAAAGCTGACACGTCTTGTATGGTGAATGTACAATGCAGTGGTCAGAGCAAAAACCCAGCTTCTGGAAGTAAATAGAATTCATATTAAAAAAACCCATGGTATTAACAAGTGGCCAAAGCCAGGCAGTTTAAATGCAGCCAGATGTAATGGGTTAAAACTCCTCTGAATTATATTTATGGTGAAACACTTGGATAGCCTGGTCTTATGAGCTACTGCTGGAGGAACTCATAAATGTCACTGCATTAAATTCTCGGTAACAAGCGTAAAAGAAATGGGTTTCTCAGCTGGGTATGAGGGGCCCGAGGTCTCTCTCAGCTTTTGGTTTGAAGTCAAGTGCATGTTTAACTCAATCACTTGCAAAACTACGCCCTGTCACTCACGAGTGGCAAGCGGCATGCTTTTTGCAGGGCTTGCTGTGTTTCTGAGGCTGTGACAGTAGGTGATGTGCTAAACTTGGGAAACTTCCATGAGTTCATGCAAGGCAGATCGTAACCAGGGACGTAACACAAGCGGACTGTTAACATTTGTTGGTGAGCCTGATTTTTGGGAGGGGCCTGGATCCATACATGTGTTCAGTGCGGAATGTCGTGGATTCGTTGTGCTCGTGGAGCAGGCTCCAGTGGTTTGTGCGTGGTTTCCTGACTCTCTGAAGCTGGTTTGGTGTTTGTATCTTTCTGCTGCGGGAGAGGGGTGATGGTGGCAGCCCTTCCTGCCCCTCCTGGAAAGCCCCTCTGGAATTAAGAACACCTGTCTGAAGAGGAAGTGTGAGAGGGATTTAATGGATTGGGAGGGTTGCCCACCACAGGTGGAGGGGTCCTGAGTTTCAAGAAAATGCGTTTGTAAAAGCCCGCTGTGTGAGCGGTCAGACGTTGTAGCCATGAAAACGACAGATGCCTGCGTGGGTTTTGGTCCACCGTAAGTAGCCTGGCATTCAAAAGCGAGCACCTGCACTTCCCTCCTGCTTTCCTGGGCGTGAGGTCTACAAGCCCTCTGGGAACTAGTTAGTGATTTAGAAATGTCCCATGGAAACCTAGAGCAGGAAACATTGGCCCTCTTTTGGCCTCCCAGGCGGAAAGCTCACCGTGGGGGGAAGGTGATAGGGAAATTATTTGCTTAACGGTGACCCCTTCCTTTCCCCTCCACATGCCTCCTGAGCCACCCTCCTGCCTCGCTGAGGCTGGGCGTGCTCCAGAAAGCTTGCAGGGACGTGAAAACGGCTTCCTGGGGAGGGGAGAAATGGGAAAAAATACGGGCACCTTGATTCAGAGAGATGTCTTCTGCTTGCTTTGAGTATATTTTAGCACTCCTGCTCAAGTGAAATGAGGGTTTTACAGCACGCAAGCACTTAGGTATAAGATCCCACACATCACAGTACCGGATTAATATTTCCCACTTCAAAGCTCGTCTTTCTCTCTTGATGCTGATATAAGTCATATTACTTTGCATAGGCAGGTGTCTGGCTTGATCAGTTTAAATCAAGGCTTGTGAAGCTGTGGTGGCAAGAATTGCTTCCCTCGTAGCAGGGAGGCACATCATCCTTTCAGCAGTGACATTTCCTCACAAATTAACTCTGCTCAGGCTGCAGCAGGCTTTCTAAAAGGCTCTTTGAGCTAATCTCAGAGCCAAGCGCCTCTTTATATTGCTTTGTTTCATTGTCCTTGTCTTAACAGCTCTTCGGCTCAGGTTTAGCCATGGCCCTAAAGCTGGAAGTGCTGGCATTTAAGGCGGACACAGAGCTAAAACACCCCTTTGAGGCTCTGAGCAGCGAGGGGACGGTAGCGTCCTTCCAGTGGCACAGCAGTTCCTGTGGCCCTGGGGGAGAGCAGAATGGTTTGTGCAGCCCCAGGCAAGTGTTGCTGAGCCCTGGAGCTCAGTGCCAGTGATGCTGTGCTGTCCGTGGGAAGCAGTGAGGGGCCCTGGCATGCCTTGCGTTGGAGGAAAGGCTCTGAGGCGGGAACTGGTCAAAATCACTCGCTGGCTCTTCCCAGTGGAGCTTGTCTGGCTGGGATCACCTCTTGCTTTTCTCCACTGTACCACTGTGGCAGAGGGTAGAAACGATTTTGACCTCCCAGGTAGCTGGTCACTGTTTCTCGTGAGCTTGGTTCCTTCTGCACTGGGTCTGCTGCTTTTTTTCCAGATCTTTTTTGCCCCCAGCTCCTCTGGTGCTCAGCAGGTTGTTTCCCAGCTGTGGATTCAGGATAGAGGCTGAGAGGTGCAGCGTCCGGCTTTGTGCTGGTGCATGTCCTCAGGATCAGCATCTACTGCACAGCTCCTACTGGCGTCTTACGTCTTCTGTATAGGTTATATGTGTGCAGGTGTGCGTCTTGTACGATATTTCATTTCTTAGAGCTCCCTGAAAACAAAGCATTACTGGAGGCTTTGTAAAGTCCCAAACCAGCTCTGGGGTGAAGCAAGAAATACTGAGACTACACAGCTATAATGCATATGGGCATCTCAGTGCCATGCTTTCATCTCTGGTTGGAGAAATATGGGATCCTGTGTGACCAATTTATTTTTTTTCCATGGTTAAAAGAGGCCTCTGCTCTGTCAGGATGCCCCTTGCCTGCTTTCTGCCTGTGGGGCTTCCGTCAGGAAGTCCTGCTGAGCTCTGTAGGCTCTGCGCCAAGAACTGATCTTTGTTCTTCTGGGGGCTTTTCCATCTCTGCACCCAGCCCCCTGGGGCTGTGCAGAGCTTCAGCAGAGGCTGTTGCCTCCTGGTTTGTCCAGAGCTGAGAGCGCAGGGTTTGAGCAGCCCTCTGTCATCCCTGCCTGACACAGCGGGGGGGCTACGCGCTGGGTTCGCTGCGCAGGATCCACGGGCTCGGGTCTGGGAGGACGAAGCTGCACACGGGCACGTTCCGCAGCTTGCTGCTTCTTTCAGCACCACTGTGACCACCTCTGTGAGCGTAACTGCCACAAGGCCTCCTGTTCTGAAGCTGCTTAAACCGTAATAAAGCAGAAAATCATTCTAAAATGTCATTTAAAATTATGGTGTTTGTAGATTTTCATCTAATACAGTTTTCTTGCCAGTTTTTTCCTCAAATCCCCAATCCTTTAGGTTGAGTGTTAAAATCTGGTGAAGTTTCCTTAACAGAAAGTCTTTCATGAAGTCTCCTGGGTTGTTTTCTGTTCTTTGATCAAAGGCTGTAAGGGTTTTCCCACTTCAATCCAGCGTTAGTTATCAGAATCTGTTTTCAGGCAGGCTACTGACTGATGTTTCTGTCATAAAAGGGCTTAAAACCCCCTTTTCCCTGAGGACAGAAGTAGGAACTGCCTCTGCAGCGTCTGTCACATGCTGGTGGTTGAGATTTGCGTGGCTGCTAAGTGAAACTTCATCTTACACGTCTGTGATGGATCGCTTTATCGGTGAGAAGCTGCGCGTTTTATTTGGGACAGCAAGGTTTGGGTTGCTTTTTGAGGATGTGTGCTCCTCAGCCTGTTGTGAGGGGCTGGTGCTGGTTGCACATTCTTGGGTTTGCTGGGAAGTCTAAAGAACAAAAATCTGCCTCAGAAGTGTCCTCCAGGTGTGGGGTGCAGTGTGATCTTTGGGAACGCTATCTCCCAGCCACGCTCGATTTCAAAGGACGTCAGGAACTGCAGTACCCGGGAGTGGGGAGTGTTTATTGATGCTGGAAGCCTGGGTGGAGCAGGATGCTTGTGCCCCTTTGGAGGCTGGTTGCTATGGAATAGGCTCAGATTTTGCATCTGCAGACATCCTCCTTGGGAAGAACACCACCACCAGCTTTGCCAGGCGGCCTCCCGAGCCTCCTGTCTCTAAAAGCTGTGCAGGTTTACGACGTGCTGGAGGTACCTTGCCCATCTGCCAGGGTCAGCGTGCCCCCTGAGCAGAAGCAGCCAACTCCTGGGTAGCAGCATGCTTTGTCTGAAACAGCGTAAGATTTCCGTGGTCCTCTCTGATTTATCGTCTGTCTGACACTTGGCATTTCTTTGCACAGTCTGGGATACTTAACCAGCTTGGGCAGTGTCCACGGAGGAGTGTCTGTGGCAGGCAGGCTGGTGTTTAGCATCCTAGCTTTAAAAACAATTACTGCTGTGGATGGGGTTGTTGTGTCTGTGGCTGCAACCCTGACATTTGAGAGGTTCAGCATAGATAAAGGAGATGTCCTGGAATGGCTTTCCTGCGTGTTGGATGGGCGCAGCTGGTCAAGAAACACCAGGCAGGGGCACAGGGGCTCGGTCTTCCCGTCATACGCTGCAGTAGATGTTGTCTGCCTCTGTTTCTCTGGGGGGCTTTGAAGGAAGAGCCATAGCTTCTGCTTTTCCCTTATGTGAGGCAAGTTCAGGATAACGCTCTGTTCTAGCGGCGAGCCTTCCAGCTCTCGTGTGGAGCAATTCAGCGCTGGAGAATGCTGCTGCCTCCCTGTCTGGCACCAGGGAGTGTGAGCCAGAAAAGGCCACAGGATCAGCCCAATAAATGGAGAATGCTGGTTGCTGTGGAAATCTCTAAACGTCGCTGATGTTGCCAGGTCCAAAGTAACATTTAGGTGACGTTAATGGTAGTAATAAGGTCTGGGAGAGGAGGGAACGCTGGGTTTGCTGTATGGCCCCATCTGAGAAACACTTGAAAAATGGGATGCTCCCTTCTCTAATGGTTTAGCAACGTCATCGCAGGCATAAATTTCTCCCTTGCTTTTGATAGAAGAAATGTTGCATTCCTGAAGCTTGTGCAACTCGTGTTTTTGGCTAACGTGGGCTGTGGTGTGAGTTAACATCTGATGCATCCTCTCCTGGGGAGATGAGGTCCTGCCTTGCAGTGACTGCGCTTTCGGTGCGTGATCTCACAGCTGTCAGCCTGTGCCCCCCGTCGGAAAAACAATAGGCTGATCCAAGAATGGGCTTAAATTTTTAATTAGCTTCAAATCCATAATGTCACTTGCTGTCAGTTCATGTAAGCAAGGTCCTGTCGAGCTCCCCCAGTGTTGGTTTCTTGTGAGATGGAGTTTGATAGCCATGTGGGTACTGATAGCACAATAAAACCACAGCGCGTGTGACGGCTTTAAAGCTCGTTAGCTGAACTAAGTAAATGCAGCGATAAATTGAGATCGGGTACCAACAGGTGTGGCTGCTTCCTACAGTGCCGTGTTCTGCCCTGTGCTGTTCTTAAGGCTTCTGTCAATGAGCAGGAAGAAAACACGTGAGTATGGCTGACAGTTCTCCTCCTGGGTGCCCTGGAGACCGCGGGGAGCGCTGAGTAACGGGGGCAGTTGCTGGCGGCCGTCTGTGTCGCTGGGTGGGCTGGGAGCCGGCGAAACAAAATCCATTTGCTGGGGCTGTGCGGAGCAGCCCGGCGAGGGAAACAGCAGCTTGGAGAAAAGTTTGGAGTTTTTGATGGATTAATCAGCTGACCGTCCCCCTCCTGTGAAATGTGGCTGTGTGTGAGCATGGGAATGGCAAGATGGATGCGGGCTGCCTGCATCTCCGGCACGGCAGCAGCTTCTGGAGCGTCGCGTCCCGTGGTGATGCCCTCTGTTCGGGGAGGATGGTGATGGGTTGATGAATGCTCAGAGGAGGGCCGTGGGGAGGAGAAAACGCTGGGATCGCGGGTGAGCAATGCGAGGAGCCCTGCTCTGCTCGTCAAAGAGGGGCTGGGGGGAGGGAGCGCTCGAGAGGTTGCCTGCACAGGAGCAGATGTTCCAGTGCAGGCGACTCGGCTGAGCGGGGTGTGATGGCGTGCACTTGAGGCTGAACAAACCCGGGCCTGAAATAAAGCAGAATTTAGCAGCAAGGGTGAATGAGCACTGGAGCAGCTTTGCCAAAGCTGTTAGTGGCACATTTAAAAACCTTGAAAACAAATTCCCGGGGCCGCAGGTTTGCCTTGGGTACCGAGGTGGGGCAGATGCTTCGTGGCAGGCAGCAGCAGCTGACTGTGGCTCCTCTGCAGGGCTCTCCGACCCCTGCCCTGCCTCCTCTGCCCTGTCTGCTGGAGGCCATCTCGCCCTCCCACCCCAAGCCCCTGATACCTGGGTGCGCGTGCTCTGGGATGCACATCCCTAACTTCCTCTTGTGGGGAAATCCAAGCTACCGAGAGGTGAGACTTGGCTGGGGCAGGATGGAAAAGAAAATGTTGGGATCCACTGGGTGAAATAACGTCTTCTGTGACCAAAATAAAAATTTCCAGGGTGCCAAAGGAAAATGTCAACACTAGCAGCTGCAGCCCACAGATGTATGGGGCAGGTCATGCCTTGGGGACTATTTCAGGCTTTCTACAGATAAAAGCTGGCGGCAGTGATGTGTTTTGTTCCGTTTATGTGTGTTTTAGGTGTTTTTTTTTTCCACCACAACACTGAGTGCTATGAACTGTGGTTCTGTTACTTTGAATAGGCGTTATGGGGAGCAGCTCTTCAGCAGCTTGCCGTGTTCTGCAGCCCATGTGGTAACCTCGGGATGTGTCTGAATCTGGAAGCAGCTCTTTCATTTCTTCAGCTGTTAACATCTTCTGGTACGTTAGCACCTCCTATCAGGTGCCTTTCAAAGCCTTCAGACTTCCTCTGATCTTTGAGCAGCTTGCTTGAAACCCAGAGAAATCAAAGGGAACATCAGCAGTATCATGTTTTCTAAGCACTTTTCTTGAAGCGTTGAAGAAGCCTGCTCACGCTGTTGCTGCCGGATGAAACAAAGCCAGTGGTTTTGTGGAAGACAGTTTGGGTGAACGGAAGGAAGAGAGACGCTGGAAGCAGCCCTGACCCACATCCCGAGGCGGGGGGGGGCCTGGGGCCGCGCGGTCGTCAGGCGGGGTGGGTGCTGAGGAGGTCACCAGCAGGGTGGAGCAGGTTCACGGAGAGTCCTGCAAACCAGCCGAGCTGCATCCCCTCCCTGACAACGCCGCTGCGCTGCCGCGCGCAGCTGGAGCACAGTCACTATTTTGATAAACTTTCAGTCTATTGCTACTAAATGAGCTTCGTCACCGAGCCCCAGTTCAGAGCCTGGGGTGGTATCTGGCTCTTGCACTCATGTAGTATTCCTGTGACACAAGCCTTGCCGAGGAACTGAATAAAACTGCAGTTGCCGTGAGGATGCGTGGAAGAGTTTTGCAGAGGAAGCGTGTTGTCGTGAGCACACGATCTTGGCGGTCGGGAGCAGTTTCCACAGTGTTGTTTTCTGTAGCAGAAAGAATCCATTGTGCATTTTTCTTTTAAAGCACAGACCCTTTCAGGAAGCCAAAGTCAGCAGAACGTTTTCATTTTTCCTAGGTCCGTATTGAAACCTAAGGGTGAGCAGCACAGTATTTTGAACCCAGCACACGCAACTTCAAGCAGGAGAGCAGTGCTGAGCTGGGCCTGGGTCTGAAATGTGCTGCTGTCTCCTTTTTTGACTTCCCCTGTCTCCACAGACACATGCCACATCCCTTGTTTGCTGCCCCCATCTCCACATGGGGATGTTTCTTCCTCAGCGACGTGCTGCAGTGCCTACATTCTCACAGCCAACCGCAGTGGCACGCTCACCCCTCAGAAGCAGCTCGTGGCCCCTTTACAGCACGTGTTGCCCCACACCGGGGGTCGCTGGTGGGGGCACAGGTGCCTTTCTGTCCCCACGGGAGGATAGGATTCCCAGTGCGCGTTTTTCTTGGACATTCAGCTCTTCTGTGCAGATAGGGGTAGACTTTCCACCAAAAATGTTTGGGGAATTACGCTTTTCAGAGCGGCAGGGCGGGTCATGCTCCAGGTTTGCTGCTGGGTGCACGCATGGCTTGTGGCCAGACCTCGTCCTGGTGCACAAACACAATCATGCCCCTTGGGCTGCTGCTGGAGGAACCAGTTGCTCCGCATCACTTCTAAAATCCCATCTGAGGGAACTGTGGGAAGGCCTTTCAGTGCTCTCTCCTCACTTTATTTTGATGTTCCTGAGCTGTGGAGAGTTACAGCTGGGGTTTATGCTGTGCTGGGCCCCAGTGGCCCATCCTGACGGGTCGATCGGGGGATCTGCTGGGCATGGCACCTGGGCCTGGAGCTGCATTTCAATGCGTCATCCGCTCGGTTCGGCATATTTGCGTATAATTTATGTTTTGGCTGAGCCCACACATGTAAATGTAGGTCTGCATTGTTTCTCTTCTTTGAATGACTGTTTAATTAACTTTAAACTTAATTACGCAAGCTGCTGTCTGCCTGCATCCCTATAGTGCTGCCACGTCACTGTCCTCTTCGCCGTGATGCTCCCTTCCCCGAGGTTTGCCCACCCTTAAGTTGTTAAGACAATTCCACATCACCTATGTCCCCCTGCAGCAGAGGAGTTTGTTTCGTCAGAGAAGAGGGAGCT
>VXAV01010908.1:33958-47392 GCA_013399715.1 Alectura lathami
TGTTCTGTATGTTGCCTCTCCATAGGGAGATGGACTACACTGAGCTTTCTCCTTGGAAATGCAGATGTATGAACCACCTCCAGACTAATGGAATGGTATCTAAAGGCTGTCGGTACAGACAGTGATGCATGAGGAAAGAAAACCTCTAATACCTGGCATGCTGTGCCACGTTTGCTTGAATCTGCTGTCTGTGCTCTGGAAAGATAGGCAACAAAAACAGAATGCTGACCTCTGTGAAGCTCATTCTTTTTCTAAGGAAATGTACTAGTCTTTCTTGCTATTATTCATTGCCAGGAAATTCTATCTTCCAACTAGAACATGTTTTGACCTCCAGGAATAGTTGCATCCACAAGGGGTTGAAATATGTTGTCAGCACTCCACTTCACCTGACCCCAAAACACAGCTAAGTTTTGACTGTGTTGCTTTTCTTGCTCCACTGAGTAATAAAGCCTCATCACTAAAACAGCAAACGCAATTATGAATGGCGTTCTTTTAACAATACATGGAAACAGATTTTTTCCCTTTGGCTTGTTTGCTTTCCCACTCACTCCTAATATTAGTTGTTAATGGAATAACATCTTCTGTAATTACAAGGGAAACATGATTCTGCTTTTAAAGCCTAGTCATGAGGGGAAAATATTTGCAATGTTCGGTTTCATTTTATCTTTACTAATTGAATAGCGTCCTGTGTATAACTTCAGAAAGCAAGCTATAAAAGATTCTGTCAATGATAGTAATTTCAGTCTTTGACCTGCAATTTCATGTTTTATAATACTTATTTGTGTTTTGCAATTTGTATTTAATTGTCTGAGAAGCCTCACGCATCACATTCTTCCTGTAAATCTTTCATTAGTTTTATTTTCTTGCCAGCAGAATATGGTTGAATGCGACAGCAGCTGCTTTGCAACTCTAACTCATTTCTCTTATTACTGATAATGACAGCCAACAATTTACTGTGTGTATAAAGTTTAGTTACGAGTTGTTGTATAACTGAAGTTTTCAGGAAATTATTTTCTCAAACGTAGGACAACAAATGTCAGGCTGACCTAATTACTGCTTTTCTCTACTCTTTCTGTGGGCTCTCTTCTGCTAGCTGGAGATGAGTTATTTGAGAATGTATTCAGATCATCCTAATTCTCATTTCTGTTTAGCTGGTAGTCAATGAATACTTCACTTCAGGAAGTAAAGGAAGGACTGCCCTGTGTGGTGGGAACATAACCTGGTGCTGAGGTCAAGAGCTCAAAAAGAAAGGAAGTTACAACGTCAGTGTAGACACCATCATCTCAATGGAGCACTTACATCTTTCAGAAAGGATTTACAGCTTTATTTAGCTAGCATAATCAATGTTGACCATTGCACTGAATAACAGGCTACAATTCTGAGGTTAAAAGGGAGATTGCTGAGAAGTACAAACCAAGGTGATGTAAGTGCCTGAGGGGCTAAAGTGATGTCCCGTGGTGAGAAGATCCTGGGCAGATTGAGTGATTTCACTCTAGGGAAAACAGATGATGTGAGGTGTGAAGCAAATCCGTACATTGACACTGGGAGTGGGTTACAACAGCACTTTGGTCTTCTACCAAGATTCAGTTCACGCTTACAAGAACGGCTTTGTTATTTCAGGCTGTGAAGCTGGGGAACAGTGAAACCACTCAGTGTGAACTGAGGGCCTTAAAGTAACACTGACACTCCTTTTTGAGACTGTATATGAAGTGTTTCCATGTAGATCTATGAAACCTGTTGGATGAGAAGCACTGAGCACTCTTTGTGTAGTCTGTAATAATAACAGTATTACCAACTCCATCCTTTGAGTATCATCCACCTAATGAGACTTGCTGTTGTTGAGTATCCAAACAACATAGAGCCCATTTGTCTGGGATGATGAATGCAGCTGTGATGGAGGAGATCAGATAAAACTATAGTTTCATTGGTGCTGGTGGCTGCCATTGCTAACAGTAGATTATTCTGATTATATTGTTACTAAGGATTTGCTTTTCCTGATTTTCTTTTTCTTTTTTTTTTTTTTCTTGGTGAAATCCTGACAACAAAGCCTTTGTGGGTCTGTTGCAAGAGTCATTGTTACTGTCCAGCTTATCTTGCTGTCAGTTCAGGGTTTGATATGGCTTTTGTGTCTTTTTTCTAATTTGTGTAAAATTATAGGGCTTTCACTTGAAGATTTTTGGAAATGAGTCGGAGTGACTGCCCCAGAATTCTCCTACTCTTCCGATATTCCTTAGAATAACAGTATCATTTTTTTTCTTGTCTAGATAAATGCAAAATAATAGTATTTCCTGGAAGCAAGTATAGGCAGGAGTTTGGGGATTTGAGTTAATGCTATTGCAGTGCTCATATGTTATTGTTTTCGGTTCTCAGTTTTTTCCTGCAGTACTTCCATTATAGATCCATATCAGCTGGGTGACCCCAGTGCTGTCACATGGCTGGCAGCAGGACTGTGCTGGCACAAGGGCAGCTGGGCAGCCTGGCCTCTGGCTGTGGGTGGCTGCAGTCCATGTCTGTGGGTCATCTACATGCCATCTTTACACTCAGCCCTGTCCCGCGCTTTGAAGGACTTTCGGATGTCCCATTCTGCTTGCCTTTCTCAGAAGTGGATCTCGTGCCTTCCAGCTGTATGAAAATTTTCATGTGCGACTGGGAGGGTCAGGGTGAATGGCCGTCCCGCTCAATGAAGGTGCTCTTCTTGCACGTACATGGGAATTCTTGTTTCCAGCTCTGAGACCAACGCGGTTTGGTAACAATCATTTGCACTACAGCCTGTGCAAATGATCACAACTCTGTGGAAAATTTATTACCTGCCTTCAGGGTCAGAGTTCATGCTCAGCAGAGTAATTTCACTGGCAGTGCATTGTGCAAACACTTAAACCGTCTAAAGAGCCAGCCACGGGTTTACAGGACATTGTTTGGAAGCTAAATCATCTGTTCAGTAATACAGATTTCTAGTGGCTCACCTCTAGTTGTGACCATTTATCAGCAAATAGGGTAATAAGTGTACTTGTGACACATTTATATATTTAGAAGAAAAATGTGATATTTCAACTGAGATAGACCATTTTCCTCTCAGCTGTATATCAAAATATTCACAGAGTTGAAAGAGCTTCTAACAGAAACGAGCATTTACAACAGCAACCAACAACTCTTGCCATCAGAATATTTTACTAACAGTTAATGAAAACTGCCTATTCTCTAACATTATTTTTGTAAACAACCTGTTCACATCCAAATCCTGAAAGCTGAACGCTAGATATCACTTTGTGAGGAAATAAAATAAGCTCTTGGGTATCCTGTGCAATTCCCAACAGGCTTTCTGTTGAAAACCTCAAAACTATTAATCTCCCTTAGATCACACTGCAGATATTCTTTCTATCTCATTATTGCTAGGCACATTTCCATGCACTTTTAGTACAGAGTGAATGAGCTTATGCAAATGTGGAGAGCCATCCTTAGACCAGACTTTCATTTTATTTTTATTATCAAATAGAGATTCTTTTTTAATGTGATTTATTATGATGATAAAACAGGAAGGTTCATTTCCCTGGGTTTCCACAGCCCTGCCTGCCCATCTTTACAACGATATCACATTAAAAGCATATGCTGTCGTGGGACAATGAAGTGCTCAAACTCATCAGCTTCCAGCTCCTTCATCCCTTACTGTGAAGTGTTTTGCAGTGTTTTTCTGTCAGTTCCATTTCTGACAAACTGCTTTCACTGTTTCACAGATTTACAAGAAAATATTGTTGTGCCTCTGGTGCAGACAAGGGAAAATCCAACTTCATTATGGTTATGTGCCTGCCTCCCTAGTAGTGTAACATAGCAAATTACAGAGCTTTAGTAAATAACAAGGATGCATTTAGGAACACACTTCCAGGATCCCAGAATATCTTTGGCTACATGCTTGCCTCATCAGGCATCTTGTTGTTGTTTTTGATGCCTTGTCATAGCATAACGATAATGTTCTTGAAATTGTTGACCAGTGGCAAATAGATGACCTGCTTTTTGTAGCAATGGCATGAAGTTACATGGTCTCCAGTCTTCCTGTCTAACACTGTGCAATCATTTCAGGCTTCTGCATTAACCCCCAAAGACAAACATAAATGAAATGCTGAAGTTACCTTTTGTCCCCATTTCCTACCTGAGTCTGAAGCAGCATACATGTGCAAGGGCAGAGCAGGGCACTTGCTGACAGTACTTCTGAAGGGCTGATCAAAGCAATAATATTCAGCCATGTCATCTGTTTCATGGCAGATCACAGGCCTTACCATAACTGTTTGTCTCATCCACCTAGCAAAGTGTGAGAGCTCTGTCTGCTTGTGTCAGGATAACTGCGCACAGTTTGCAGAACCCTGAAGAACAGCTGAATACATCAGTGTGGGAGTCAGGGGTTTCTTGAAAGATTTAGTCTTTGCAAATCAGAAATGCTCTGGAAATGGTCTTCACTAATTATTCAGTCTGATATGGCACGGGAACAGCAGGGTGAAGAAAGAGGAAACCCACTGAAACCCTTGTTGCTATTTCCTTGCAGTGCTGTAATAAAACTCTTCACATGTCTGCCTGAAGCATTCCCTGTCACAGATAAAACTTCAGACTGAAATAATGCAAGAAAAACAGAAAAGCCTTCTTTCTTTTTCTTTTTTTTTTTTTTTTTGAATTTATGACAGTGACTGCCTTTTTTGTCCTTTTCGAAGTTTTCCAGCTGCTGGAATATGCATTCAGTGTTATACAGTGGCATCTAGCATAGCCAACAGAAAGACCTCTTTTCCCACCTGCCAACCAGAAAAGATGGAAGCAGCTCTTTTACCAGGCCCTCTGGAGTAGCTATGGCACAGGAGGAGCCATAGGCCTGATAGGCACAACCCTTCTGCTCCTGCCTGTAGAGCAGATGCTCCTGTGAGTAGTGCTGCCAGCACCCTGCATGGTCCAGCTGTTCTGGCCTGCTGGTGAGGTTGTGCTGGAAGGTAGGAGGAGTACAAATAGAATATGAAGTCACTTTTAGTTATTGTGTGCAAAGCTAGCTTTCTGGGCTGTGGGGTCTTTAAATCTGGGACTTTTTATCTGGAATAAATACAAAAAGTTTTAAGGTAATGAAAATAACATAATCAAGTCACCTGTGTCATATACATACGGTGAGCCTCACGTCTGTGCCTGGGAAGATCATGGAGCAGATCCTCCTGGAGGAAATGCTAAGGCACATGCGAGATGAGGAGGTGATCTGAGACAGCCAGCACGGCTTCACCAAGGGCAGGTCGTGCCTGACCAATCTGGTGGCCTTCTATGATGGAGTGATGGCATCTGTGGACCAAGGGAGGGTGACGGATGTCGTCTACCTGGACTTGTGCAAGGCCTTTGACATGGTTTCATACCTTATCCTTATCTCCAATATGGAGAGATATGGATTTGATGGGTGGACTGTTCGCTGGATAAAGAACTGGCTGGAGGGTCGCAGCCAAAGGGTTGTAGCCAATGGCTCTACGTCCAGGTGGAGGCCGGTCATGAGCGGTGTCCGCCAGGGGTCTGTCTTGGGACCGGTGCTCTTCAACATCTTTATCAACGACTTAGACTGCAGGATCGAGTGCACCTTCAGCAAGTTTGCTGATGACACCAAGCTGAGTGGTGCAGTTGATACCCCTGAAGGAAGGGATGCCATCCAGAGGGACCTGGACAGGCTGGAAAAGTGGGCCCACGAGAACCTGATGAGGTTCAACAAGGCCAAGTGCAAGGTGTTGCACTTGGGTCGGGGCAATCCCAGGTGTGTGTACACACTGGGAGAAGAACTCCTTGAGAGCAGCCCTGCGCAGAAGGACTTGGGCGTTGTGATCGACGAAATGCTGGCCATGAGCCAGCAGTGCGCTCTTGCAGCCAGGAAGGCCAATGGCATCCTGGGCTGCATCAAGAGAGGGGTGGCCAGCAGGGAGAGGGAGATGATCGTCCCCCTCTACTCTGCCCTGTAAAGGCCTCACCTGGAGTGCTGTGTCCAGGCCTGGGGCCCCCAGTACAGAGGGGATGTGGAGCTGTTGGAGCGGGTCCAGAGGAGGGCCACCAAAATGATCAGAGGGCTGGAGCACCTCTCCTGTGAGGAAAGGTTGAGGGAGTTGGGATTGTTCAGCTTGGAGAAGAGAAGGCTCCGGGGAGACCTCATTGCGGCCTTCCAATACTGAAAAGGAGCTTACAGGCAGGAGGGGGACTGACTTTTTACACAGGTGGATAATGGTAGGGCAAGGGGAATGTGCTAAAACTGGAAGGGGGGAGGTTTAGGTTGGGCATCAGGAAGAAACTCTTCCCTGAGAGAGTGGTGAGGCGCTGGCACAGGCTGCCCAGAGAAGTTGTGTCTGCCCCATCCCTGGCTGTGTTCAGGGCCAGGCTGGATGGGTTCCTGGGCAGTTTGATCTAGTGAGCTAGTGGCTGGCAGCCCTGTTCATGGCAGAGGGGTTGGAACTGGATGATCTCTGAGGTCCCTTCTAACCCAAGGCATTCTATGATATAATAGCAGAGTGCTAACCAGTGAGATTTGTTGTCATTATTTATCTAGGAAACTCTGTTGGGAGGACAGGTTCTGAAGTAAAGGGCTATTTTGGAAATTTAAAAAAAAATGTCAAAGAATCTGTGTTTGGGTCAGTAGATATGATTTAGGAGTCATTTTATTATCTTTAATAAATTTTTAAAATTTCCCCAAGTTCAAACTTTGCTTGTGACACTATACTGGGTTGTGTAAATAAATAAAGCAAAAGTAAGCCCTGGAAAAGGAAGATAGTTCTCTGGTTTATACCTTTACATCTAAAAAGAGGGAGATAGCATTGTAATTGGATAGTAATTCTGTTGAGCTACTGCCCCATATATTCTGAGAGAACATCC
This sequence comes from Alectura lathami, assembly GCA_013399715.1. NCBI lineage: Eukaryota > Metazoa > Chordata > Aves > Galliformes > Megapodiidae > Alectura > Alectura lathami. The sequence continues at coordinate 40,820 of VXAV01010908.1, forward strand.
TTGAAAGTGGTGATGGAATTTAATGAACTGTTGTTATTCCCTAATGCTTGGGAGGCACTGATGGAGTTGCTGTGCAACCAGGAGAGATGACCTACAGATATGCTGTTGGCCTTGTTCCTTATTTGAAAATAGAAGTTTAATCTCAAATGAGATGTCAATTTACCTGAGTATTACTTTCCTTAGACATGGATTTCCTTGTTATCTTGAATGGATTTTTCCTGTTTAAAAGTAAGACATACACTCAGTTTAAAATAGTGGCATAGCCTTAAAATGCCAGTATCGTGTTTCATAATAACACAGAGGAGAAAGAGATGATAGTTGGAAATTCATTGTGCCTTCAGCTGAATGGCACAGGCCTTCGTAATCAAAATAATTGGATTTTCATTAGAACCAGAAGCAGGGTGATTTCCTACACTTGCAAATTTGTTAGGCTGTGCAAAACTTTACTTATCTGCTTGAATTTTGACCTTGAATTAACTTTACATGCAGAATTTAATGTAGTGTTTTTTTCTCCTGACAAGTTGACAAGGAGTATATCCTTTATAACCCCAAATACAAATGATAGCCATTAGTATGAAAAGGTACAGTAAATTCATAGGTGTGTCAAATTTTGCTTGGATGTTATTTTCTTACTTTCTACTAATAGACCGAAAGGATTTTGCTGCAACTGAGCTGCACATGTCCATTATCCCTGCCCCCTCAGGACAGGAACATGGCTTAGCAGAAGTGCTGCTCTCATCTGCCCTCCCTTGAGTCTTGTAAGTGTGCTTTTGTATTGGACTCATCTCTTTAGTACAACTTGAAGCATAATATTCCAGCTGTTCTTTTCCTCCTCAGTTTTATCCTTCTGGACACCTTTGCCTGTAGGACATTTCCAGAACCTTTCATTTTCCTTTTGTTCCAGCATGATAATTTCTGCTGACCAAACTCCTTAATTTGATTACTCCAGATCTCCTCTAGCAATAATTCAGAGAGATTTTCCTTGGATTATGAGAGGTAATTACGAGAGAGGGAATCTTTCTCTTCTGAGTCTTCCATCTTTACTCAACTGTCCCAGCTCTTCCACAGCTTCATTAATTTTCTAAATATGAGAGGGAAGACTAAATGGGCCTCAGCATCATTACCCATATAAAGGTTCATCACTCTTTCACAATATGATTTGTCAATGAAGTTTAGCAATATGCTAAGTAAAATATGCAAAGGAACTCTATGTTGAAATCACACCACAAATTTTTATAAACTGAACCTCAAGCACTTTTAGAACATTCTTGGTACCTGTTTCTCTGTGGTTGACTTTCTAACTGTTTGTTGAAGTGGTGTTTATCATAATATTTCCCCCTCAAAATGGCTTACTGAAAACTGAAATGTAATCCTATAGGATCTTGTGAGTTAAGTTTAACTAATACAAACTGACTGCTACACATTTCAGTGCACTGGTATATTTGAATACAGTTTGAACTGACAGGTTATATAAAAACTAAGCCTAATGCCTTTTTTTTTCATATTTGTTAAAGTGTTTGCATAAATACCAAATCATTATTTATATTTTTAAGGTTAATGTGAATGAGGTGGCCACTTAAAAATATTACATGTATTAAAACTGCCGGTTGACTGTGTAGCACTTTCATAATCTCAAAGGTCACTACATGAGAACACATATTTTTGTCAATTTTTTTCAACTCTTGGTCACGGAAATTTGCAGCATTTGGCCTCAGAATGAGGCCTTGTTGCAATTTTAGTAGAGGGACTATTAGATATGTGGGAACATATGCTATGAAAGTATAAGTCAAAGTGAATTAGCCTTGGTCTCCATCCTGTATAATAGTGCTTTCCCAGAAACACAGAAAGGTTGAGGTTGAAGGGCCCTCTGGGTCCATCTGGTCCAGCCCCTGCTCCAGCAGGGTCACCCAGAGCAGGGTGCCCAGGCCCATGGCCAGGCGGCTTCTGGAGGTCTCCAAGGAGGAGACCCCACAGCCTCTCTGGGTATCCTGTTCCAGTGCTACATCACCCACACAGTGAAGTGCTTTCTTATGTTTAGACAGAACCTCCTCTGTTCCAGTTTGTGCCCATTACCTCTTTTCCTTTCACTGGGCACAACTGAAAAGAGCCTGGTTCCATCTTCTTTGCATCCTCCCTTCAGATACTTATAGACATTGATGAGTTGCCTCCCAACCCCACCCTGAGCCTTCTCTTGTCGAGGCTGAACAAGCCCAGCTCTCTCAGCATCTCCTCACAGGAGAGGTGCTGCAGTCCCTTCATCATCTTGGCAGCCCTCTGCTGGACTCTCTCCAGCATGTCCATGACTCGTTTATGCTGAGGGGCCCAGAACCGGACCCCAGCACTCCAGATGCAGCCTCATCAATGCTGAATAGAGCAGAAAGTCCACCTCTCTTCACCTGCTGGTGATACTTCACCTAATGCAGCCAAAAATACCATTAGCCTTCTTAGTGGCAAGTGTGCATGGCTGGCTGATGTTCGACCTTAGCCTTCTGGGCTAAGAATTGGCAGAGAGTCACGAAGAGCTTATGAGACTTTGTCACAACCTGCCTCAACCAGCTACTAACACTTGTGTGTACTGTTCTTCATAGCCACTTCTCTGCCACATTGGCATTGCACAAGCTTGAGTTCTATAGGAAAGATGTTACTCGAAGTTAAAATGTAGTGCTAAATCTGAATGCCACTTGCTGTGAAAAAGGGAATGATTTCATTGTCAGCATTGAAGAGGAAACTTGCATTTGAATAGAACTGCTTAAAAAACAAGACATTTATCATTGGCAAGTTAGTCATTTTGGGCTAGCCTGTGGGTGAGTGCTCTTTTAGACTGAATATTTTAGAAATTGTTTTAGGAAAAAAAATTATGAAAGCATTTGGCAAAGAATTAAACATGGGTGAAATTTTATTGCTGTGCCTCTTAAAGGATACCTATCTCACAAAAGAATTATCGCCTATAAAATAGTTTACTGGATGCCGGTAAGTGGAAATGTATGAAACATGCATACATATCTACAGGTATTTATTGTAAGTAAAATGGAGACAGTGTGCATTTATAATAAATCTATCAACATATCATAGATCTGGAAAGATATAGGGGAAGGAAAATTAACATAATATTCCAACTACTTAACAGTGACAGTAAGGTTATACAGCAGTTTAATTAGAGAATGCAAATTACTGAAAACAACGGGATATATACAGAAGGTGTCTGCAAGTGGAATACAGCGATATAAATGCTACCTTCAGTTTGCTCTGTGTAAATTGCTGTCATATCTTAACATAAATATTCAGGACTTTTCCAGGGAAAGAAACAGCTGGTAGTTTACAGTGTACTGTGATGACAGTGTACAGTGAATGAACTGCAGAGGTGCAGGCAGTAGTTGTGGGGAGCAAGTCAACTAAAAGACATATCCCTTCCTTGTGCAATTGATCTGCCACATATTTTAAGATACTAGGCACTCTTAGAAGACATGATGTGGGCATCAGTGATGCAGTGGTTTGCAAACAAATTCATCAAATAAGGGGAAGGTTTTTGTAACCATGCTGTTAGAATGGCTGTTAATAAGACATAAAGAAACAGTATCTTACAGAAATATGCAGGGTAAAAAAAATCAGTATATTTTGAAATAATTTTAACATATTTGTTTAAACAGAGAAGTTTATAAAAAGTTTCCTCCTTTTAACTTCTTGAAAAATTCAGTGATGTCAGCCTGATCTGCATTCTTCCCAATTACATCATGTTATTCTATCCATAATGTAGAAATTGCTTTTCAATTTGTCTTTAGTAGAAGCAACCTTTAAGTTCATAGTTTGCCATTTGTTTCATAAACCTCTATCACTTCCTAGCCATTAGATCATCTTCCTCATTTCAGTTTCATTTCTGCATCCACTTCATTTCACATTAGCATCCAAATCTCTCTTTTACATTACACAGACATAGATTTTATTTTTTAGTTTTATTAGACATTTTTATTATATAGGATTAGTGTCACCTTCTGCTGTTTGCATGAAGAAGCTTTGGTGCACTATCAGGAATCACTGCAGAGAGTACTAGCTCTCTGGAGCAAGAATCTATTCACTCCTCTGAGGTGCCTTCCTCTGGTACCATTAGAGTAGAGGGGCACGCTGCTTGATTAACAGGACATTGACATTCGCTATAAAAAGTGCACAAGCCGAGCTCAAAGCTCTGCTCAGTAGGTCACCAGTCATTTCAGTGAATGTCACCGTGCCAGCAGCCACACAGCCTGCTTCCTCCTCATCTGTCACATCTATGACTCTACAAGGTCAGCACTGATGCCTGATGCAGGCTGACGTTTAGCCAGGTTTTTGCACCGCATGCCAGTAGAATTGGCACCAAAGATGAGTTAGTCTAATGTATCTTGCATGAGATGGACACACCTTCCTGCCACTTCTGTTCAGTAGTTCAGTGCAGTCTTCAATAGGTCTGGACTGTGTGAAGAGATGTGTAGTGCAATATGCTGTTGACTGGATATGGTTACAGTGAGCAATCACATTTCAGCTGTTCCAGGCAGATAATTTCTCTCAGTCCTTTCCAGAGTGCGCCAGTACTCAGCAGCATCTCAATTCAGCAACGATCAGCACACAGTGTAATGTTTTCTTTGTGCTGAATAATAGATGACATAAACTTGAGTTCACCTACTGACATTATATGCCACAAACTGTGTGTCACGTATTGGTCACCTTCCAGTTGGAATATCAATGTACCTACTGCATGCTTCATCTAGCACTGATTGTTCCCCATGTGCACTCATGTATGTTGTCAAAGCTCCTCTTCCTTTTCATGTTAATGAGTCCTTTAGGTCAGCTGTATATATCGCACTTACAATGTAATGATTCCAAACCCTGTTATGCAGTTCATTCATTTGCAATATATGACATTTGTTTCTAATGCAAGTAACTTCATGCTCCTTTTAAGTCCATGTCGTTTTTTCTCTTACCTTGAAAATTCATAAATGATCTCTTTTCTTTCTCTGCATGTAAATTATGAGACATTAGAAAATTCTTCACTGGCTAGAGTTAGGCTACTGTAGTGTACTTTTAGTACACTTTCTAAATCTGTAAGATATTTTTTCATGTTAAGTATTTTCCCGACTTTTCCTCAGCTTATATTTTTTTTTTTTTGCCAAAAATAACTGCTTTTTTATGCTACCACTAAATCAAACTCCATTTTTGTCCCAGCATAGCTATCTGTGCCAAAACAGAAGAGATCTTTTGGGCCTTTTTCTTACAGGTATAGTCAGAAAGTCTGTGCGGTACTTCTCATATGGAAGGTTTTTATAACTATTTTTAGGTTAGCAACCTTAGCCTTTCTAGCTTTTCTGAGGTTTTGGGAGTCCTTGTCCTTTGAAGCCTTTGACTACAAATCCTTATAGCTTCCCGCTATAATTGCTCACATAATATTATGCTACAGTAGTTCAAGTCTGATTATTTAAGTATCTGAGTAGGATGTTTCATGAAAAATGTCTTCTACAAACATAGCTTTGTACTTGACATTTCTATATAAAAGCCGTTAAACAAGACAGTAATTCTTCTTTTTTGGGCTCAGTGCAGTTATTATCTGTGTGAGTAATCCTATTGACTACAAAAGGACTTTTCATATCACTCAAGATTGTAGGACTGGATGCCTGTCTTCATATTTTGGAGACAGTTTAAGCTCTGTTCAGCAGTAGCTGCTTGTGGCATGGAGTGGAATATGTATGCTGTGCCAAGTGGTCAGGTCCATTCAGCTCATTGCTATCACTCTCTGCTGAAAACCAGAAACCCACCCTGTTTTATCCTCTGCATCACTTTTCCCACAAAGGAATAAATGTCACAACATACTGTGGAATAGGAATGAACAGAGCAACATTATGTGAAACTTTTTTTTTTTTTTTAAAGATAAAACAAGAAATAAGAGTTTGTTGCTATTCCAGGCACTAATTATAATAAATGTTCAGAACTTTCATGAGCTATCACCTAACTAACAAGGGATTTCTTTACTCAGTATTTCCACTGGAAAATCTATAGATTAGTTTTAAAGTGTCATTTGTAAATATCTGCCAATTATCTTGCTATTTGAAATCTCTGATTTTTTCATCTTCTACTTGATTCACCTGAGGGGGGGATTGCCACTTTCATGAGCCCTTCACTGTGTCAAGAGAAATGCTCATGGAAGGTAGTGTACCTAAGAGAATTACAGAAAACCTTCATTTCCCCAGTGATTTCTGGCACTTCATTTCTTCTGCCAGTAAAGATTTAGGTTTTACTATTTACCACACAAGTCCATCTTTATAAAAGGACATTGTGTTTTGATTATTTAGAACCTGAAGTCACAAAGGGCAGGTTATAATTAGATTTACTTTGGTAGGAATGGAAAATGTATTGTAGCAGTCAGAATCCCCAAGGGAAAGTTTGTAATAAAAAGTCCATTGAATTTATTCATATGTGGAAAGAACAGTCAATATTTGAGGCATGAAATGTCAATGAAAGTGAAACGTATTAACATACAGTTTATGTTACAGAGCATGGCCTTGCCAGTTAGAATTTTGCAGCTTTGTTTCACAAAGCTACTATGTGCTT
>VXAV01010908.1:50960-85903 GCA_013399715.1 Alectura lathami
CAAGAGCATCTCTAAACATCAGATACTTGACCGCTCTCACTCATTTCTTCAGTTCATTTAGGTCTTAAGTATTTTGTAAAAACATGACTGCTTTTTTTCATTAAAAAGCTGCAAAAAGAAGCCCATTTGAAATGTCCCTTAACTGTAGAATGTTCATCTTTAGAGAACTGTTTCAGGCTGGTCTTTAAACTCAGTGACAGACTTGGTGTTCCTTTCATGTTCTTCATATATAATCTTGTTTTTAGCTTTGAGATTCATTTGTACAAAAGCTGCTATATAATTGTAAACAAGCAAATGACCCAGCTAGTATAACTGGATGCCATACTGATGCTACAACCTTCCCTGTGTCAGACTTGGGATTCTTGTGGTTAATTCAGATACAATGACGTAGTTATGAAGGAGAGCATGGCAAAGGGAGCTAGCTATCACAGACTCTTGGAAGGAAGCAGTGTCTGGTTCACACTGGATTGATGGCGCTGCTCTGTGAGCTGGAGGGAGGAGCATTCACACATCATTTTTGGTCCTCTACTCAGTGGTGCATTTCAAACCCCACTTCATGAACCAACAAACTATTGTAACCCCTCTTCTTAATGTTGTAACAATAGGTCCAGGCAGTATAAAATAGACAAGTTGTGGCACATGTCTTTAATTAACACTCCAGTTTGCTTTACCCTGATGTTTTGAGTGCTTAAGGTAAGCTTAGAGGTCTGTTGAGGAATATCTTTGGTACATGTGTATCTCAAATATCATATGCCCAAATTCACTCGTTGCAAACATAGAATCATGTTAAAGAAACAGTGTGAGTCACTTTTGATATTCTGTGGCTTAATTTTATTTGGAGAAAAAAATCCTAGATGTTGGAATGAAACCTTCACAGAAACACACACACCAAAAGGAAAAAATCACTTGACAATCCAGATCGTATTAAGGAAAAGAATCTTCTCAACCAAAGACCTCTGCATTACTGTATCACGGTTATCCACAGTCACTCCCACCACCCAAATGGCAGCAGTGCTGGCTAAAAAGCAGGTGGGTAGCTGTGAGTGCAGAGTGTTGGCTTAGAAAGCCAGAGAAATTGGATCTTTCAGAAAGGTATGATGGCTAGATATGTTCTAGTCTTAGGACTCAATCAAATAGTTTTCCTGAAATCCTTTGACTTCATCAGCTTCTTGGTCATGAACTTAATATCAGCTGCTCTGCTCCGCTGTGCTGTCTTAAATCTTCTACATTTTGCATACCCCAGACACACAGTGAATTAAAGACTGGTGCAAGGATCATGCAAGCTCAGAGGAATTGCTAATGACAGCAAAACCATACTGCTTTATGAGTTCAAGATGCAAAGGCAGAGTTCAAGGACTGATTAAAAAAACAATATAATAGGACTGTAACAGAACAGCTTGTTGCTTGGGGAGTCAGGCAGCAGTTCCTGACACAAAGAGGTTGAACAAGATTTAGGAAACGTACTCAGGCTGGGAAGCTTGTAGGGACAGTGTCTGTTTTGTTGTTTCTCACTGGCTATTTCACTAGATGTGACCTAGGGTAACAGGCACCAGCCTTCAGTGCAGAGGGATGTCCTAATCAAAAGACTTTTTCTGCAGGTCAGGTTGCATTGTCTCATTACGCAGGGACAGAGGGTAGGTGGTGCAAGAAAATCTTTATGTGTGTTTGGGGGTGAGTAGTGTTTCAGGGGGAAAAAGGATTCTACAGAGAGTGAATCTTCACTGAAACTAAATCTATTGCAGAGTAATTCTATAAGTTTGTCGAAAATACGGGAAGCTTTATAATGTTTCTGTGGTATTTGGGATTGTGCCATAGCAGGAAAGGAAACTTCCTCAAACTTCAGGCAAACTTCTATTCCAGGTGCTGAGTTGTTAGGAACAGTGATGAGTTTTTTGTTTTGTTTTGTTTTGTTTTGTTAAAAAAAAAAAAAAACTGCTTTTTAAGTTTGCTTAACATGTATTTCCCTGGTTAGGAAAACCAACGTATTTTTCTCTTGTTCTTACATAGTAACATTGCTGCAGAGGACAGCAGCTATCATAGCACTGGGTGCTGTGTTGATTGACTGCTGTTTCCAAATCAGAGTACTCACATACACATACAGGGGATGGTGAAGCAGTCACAACCTGTGTCTCAAAATATGACCTCTTCATTATAAAGTTTCTTAGATTAATTTTTGCATAAGAAATAATGTGCAGCATTTAAAATTTTTTGGCAGCATAACCTCAGGATCAATTTTTTAATTAAAAAGATGTATGGTATCTTGCTGATGATACTGTTCAGGGTGCGCTAAACTTGTAAAAACTGTCAAAGTGCTGGAACTGACCTGATTAATAGCTTCCTTTCTCATTAACCAGGGAAACCACTTTTTAGGAAATCCTGAATTTAATTCTGCTAGAAAGACACAGTTTATATAGTAATTTCCGAAATATATGAAGCGATGAAAGATTTTCATTTCCTGTGTTTGGTGAAGATCCTGTGTTTGCTGGACATTACTGAGACATAGACATAAATCATACCTTAACAAAAATTCTCATGCTGATACCCTAGCCTCTTTGAAGATAGTCACCTATATCTAGAGTTGTTTTATCCTTATCCGTGCTTATACATCTTCCAGATTCTCTTCATCCCTGTTTTTCAGCACCTTCAAGTTCATTAATCCCTTTCTTTATTGTCATTGTAGTTAGTTCCCTCCACTGCTGGCAGTCTTAGGGAGAGACAAAGATTAGAGGAGCATTAGCACTTGCCACTGCAGTTGTAACCCATGCTGAAGTACAGACCCCCAGTATTTGAGAGGTGCCAGTGACTGCTTTTGAAATATCCACAGTCACCAGTTTCCAGTTTACACTGTACTGTTTTAATATCACTGGCGCAAAATCCCACTGCACTAAAAGTAAATGGTTTTGCTGTTTCTGACCTCGCTGACTGCACATTTGAAGTCATTGTTCCTGTTTTTCAATTTTTTCTTGCATTAAGCTGGACATTCTCGTTACATAGAGAAGTTCACAATAAAGCATTCTTCCTTCTCCTTTAATACCACTGCCAAATCTAGTCTCTAGGCATATATTTCAGGAAGAATGCAAAATCCCATAATGTTTTTGTATACCTATGTTCTACAACTTTTTCAGCCCCACTGTTGTAGCACATTTCTCCTGTTTGTAGTCTTTGTTTCTTGTTCAATGCTCAGAGCACCAAGCTGGCAGCTCTGCGTGTCATACTTTATATTTTTCTTCCACCAGTTTACTGTTTTGTGTTTTTTTTTTCCATTCATTTCAGTGTCTCTTGCTGTTGTCTATCTTGTTACTGACTCTCAGCAGCAACAGTATATTTCTCAATTAGTTTTGAAGCCTGATCCAGAATCCATTCAGTCCCTCCTCAATCTTTTACTTAATTTGCTATATGTTTATGTTCCTGTTCCCCATCAACACATCCTCTACTGCTCAAAAATCATGAGTCTCTTACTGCAGTAATTACGATTTCAGTGGAGCATATGGATTGGAGTATCATTCACTTGTGCACTGTATTTACATTTTACAGACAGTCCCTGGGCTGGATCACTCTCAAGTTAGATAGGTAAGGCAAAGAGAGAGAGACAGCAACCAACATTCAGTTTTAAAGACAAAGTAATATGAAAAGAGGGTGATTCACCCAAAATCCCACAAGAGCTGTATAGCAGAGCCAGAAGATGCATCTGTGATATCTAAGCTGCAGTCAGGAACAAAGCCACACAACCACAGCTTAATCTCTTTTAAAGCTTGCATTAATGCTTGCCTTTTGCTTTCAACCATCCCTATAAAGTGTTTTGCAACATTCTTTTGGAAGGAGCAATATGAAGATAAATTATGGTATGGTGTATAGTTGACATATAAACTACTCTTCTTTCGCTATTTCCAAACTGAATTGCATTGTTTTGGTTTCATTTTTTGTTTTTCATACCTCAGCTGTGGACCAGATTCATTGCTTTTGTAAGGAGGAGGTATTAGCAATCTTGAGAGTCTCATTGCTTGCTTCTTAGATAAACAGAGGCATCAGTGTTGTGATATCATTTTGCCAAATGTACCACACCACCTGAATTCCTTTCATGGTACACTAGAGATCTGCAATATTTAACACAGAAGCCATTCTCCGATTTCTTGCATTTTGTGCAGGTGACATAAAAATGCACATTTTAAAGACCAGGTTGCCAGAATTGATCTTCCCAAGAAAATATAAAAAATGCCTTTAAAACCATTCTGAAGCTGAAAGATAAACAGGAACAGCTGCTAAATGTCCTTCAAGGCAGCCCAAGATTCATTTCAATTACTCTACACAGTGCACCTCAGGTGCAGCACAGCATTTTCAAGTTTTATATCTATCAAATATAAACCTAACACAAAGTGTTATTTCCTCCCACTTGTTATTGCCTCAGCATACCTGACAGGTTTTTTTTCTAAATCCTTTTCTCCTTTTATTTCATTTTTCTTTTTTTTTCTTTTTACTGATAACCAACTGCATTAGAGAAAATGCAGTATATGTCTACTTCAATTCTCATTGTCTGACTTAAAGTAATACTGGCCTATGTACACATATATACATTTGTACTTTCTTTTTTTTTACACTTGTTCTGTGGCTGACCTTCCTCTGAGTCAAGCAGCTATGTTGTCCACTCTTCAATGGCTGAGAAACCTTGCTTAATGACTTCAAGATCTTGTCTAGCCTATGAAATAACACCTTAATTTAAAACAAACAAACAAAAAAAAAAAAACCAGCAACGAATAGCAGATATATGTCTGGGCTTCCATCAACCTACTGGCTTGTTTGAAGACAGCCACAGCAGTTTCTGCTGAAGGGCACCAAATGATACAGTGTACAAACAAAGTATTGGCAGAAAGGTCAATCATGTTTTTTTAGAAAATGATAGGTATTACCTACCCGAGTTTAACATTCTCATTTTTATAACTATTACTGTGTTTATGAGCACAGTGAATTAGGTGGCGTGGGATTAGACAGGTGAGGATTTTTATGTTTTCTTTAATTTTACAAATTTAAAAAAAAAAAAAAAAAGACAAAAAAGAACAAAGATCATGTCAACATGGCATAACAAGGCTTCTCTGGGCTGTAATGAGTTATTCTGGGTCTCCATTTCCAGCCCGTCGATAAATTTACTCCCTGAGAAGGACTGTGCTTGCTTGGAGACCAGATGAGATATACCCACAACAGAAATAGATGTTAAAATACTCTTGATTCCATCAACATACATGCTTCCACTTGGCAGAGTGATGCCCAGTACAGCTGCCTGTATTGCCCTGTGCCACCAGCCTGCAAAGGTGCCTGCTCATCTGACATGCTGGCATGCACCAGAAGCAGCTACATGGCAGTCCTGAGTGCTTGCAGCTGCTGGGAGCTGGTAGGGTCCTGAGCATCTCTCAGCTGTAACCGTGCAAGGGGCCCTCTGGACCTGAAGGACAAAGCCAAGCGCAGGATCTTCCCCCATCTTTGGCAGTTTCAATCCTTCCTACTCGCAGTAGTTTGTCCAGCAGTCTGGTGCAGAGCCTCAAAAAATCACCAGGTCTCAGCTGGATGCCATCGCTAGCAGCTAACAGACTGCAAAGACTAATGCCTAAGGGACCCATAAGAAGTAGCTTCCTAAGTTGCTTTGCAGCTCAAGCCTTCATGCTAAAACCTCTGCTTTCTCCATTCACAGCATGAAGAGCATAGTCAGTCTCAGGGGCTGAATTCCAGCTTTCTACCTTCAGCAATTGCTTTCATTCACACTTAAGCACTAAGTTATTCCGTAGCTTAATGCTTAGCATCTGCATGTTCAGAGTACTAAAATTTAGCCACAAGCTCATGGCCACACAACCAGGGCTGTGCAGATACACTCACTGTAACGCAGGCAAGCACAGAGAAAGAGGCCGAATTCCTGTCCACATCCACTATTAGGTGGATGAAAATGAGTGATTTCATTTTCCTGTGATTTCAAGTTACCAGCAGCTATAGCGAGCTATGAGGCAGAACAGAAGAGTCAGAATGTATGGTTAAAAAGTATAGAGATGCACACCATTCTCTGCATACTTCATAAAAAATATCAAATATTCGAGATCATATCATAGTTTCTGATACCTTTTATTAGGAATCTCGTTACTGTTGTTTGAATTGGGAGCCCATCGGCTTCTAGACAAATTCCTTACTGTATGTAAATCATTGGTAAAAAAATCAGTTTTCTGTTCTGTTCTGCTGTAGCCTCAGTTGCAAACATACATCACTCCATTTTGCTCCAGAATGCATCAAATACAGATAAAATACCTGTCATATGTAATACATGGACCTATATTCTCACCCAGATTAATGCAAACGTTTTGTGAAATATTTTCTACATAAAAAGCCAGATAAAGGACGGGCCCTTTCTCTCTCAGCTTGTGTGTGGTTTTGTTTTAAATGGGGAGGGAGGGAGCTGGAAACTTTTTAACAGTCAAAGGAGTGAAATCTGAAACCACAAGTGTCCCTAATGTACAACAACCACCATTCTGTTATAATATTTGCAGAGAACAAAAAGAAAAATAAATGCCAAGACTAGGGAATATTTTTTATAAAATCAGAGTTTTCACTCCAAGCGAATTTTAACCTGTTGATACATGATTGATTTTAGACTGCTAGAAAAAGTTCTGCTTGGAGGACTTTTGGAGGTGTGTTTCGTTATTGTTTTCCATTTCCCTGATTTGCAAAGTGAGGTTACTTTATTTATGTATTTATTTATTTATTTAAAATCTGAGTGCTGTAAGTGTTGCCAGTATGCTACATAAGTTATCTAATAGCCATCTTGGTAGTGAAGTGGTTCAAAACATTGCTATCATGTGATTTCCATAGTTCCTCTGACATGATGCACAACCGTGCTGTCGCATGCTTGGTAAAACCTAGTCACTAGGTGAGGCATTGTGAAGAATTCCTTACTTGCTTCCCATCAACATGCAGCCTCAGTTTTAGACCGGTGAAGTACTTGCAGTTGCCATCAATTTTGGTGGAGTTTCAGTTGCTCAGACCTGAAGCATCACACGTGTGTCCTTGCAGATTGTTCCATTTGTTTCAGTGTTAAATATACTAATGACAAAAGTAGTGGCATGTTTTGTATTTTTGTTTTGAACATACTCTGCAGTTGCAAGGTGAGATTCTAGGTACCAAAGAACCTTGTTATCTAATCCCAGCATTGGGCATGCAAAGAAGGCTAGCACTGTGAATATGGAAGGAGTCAGTAAAGACTGATGTATAGTTTTTACATTTCACAGTTTATCCCATTAACTAAAATGCCTTTTTTGCCTTGTGTATCTCCAGGAATCATTCTTTCATTTGCTTTCTGTCTCCCTTCCAGGTGTGGATGTGTGGAGGTGGCATGTTCGATGTCCCATGCTCTAGAGTTGGGCATATCTATAGGAAGTATGTCCCATATAAAGTTCCTTCTGGAACCAGCCTAGCACGCGTGAGTAATTGGGTTTTGCTATTTTTCATTTTCATTCGTAATCAGTCTCTTCATTTCCTGTGAACCAGTTTCCACACCTAAAAGTAAGCCATTAAAATGTAAAATGAATCTTGCTTTATTTTTCTGAAATGAGATGTGCAATTGCTGCAGTTATGCTGCCTTCCAGAGATAAAATTGCCAAGAATAACATGAAAGCTTAAAAATATAGGGTTGGACATTTCAGCACAGAAGTGTGTTTCATACTGATTCAAAAGAACCTAGGAATAACCTAAGGCTTATGGTTCTTGAATTCGCACTGTGTTGTCAGTCACAGTAGGACCAATTTGAATGCACTTTTTCCTGTTAGGCAGCAGAACAGGCAGAATCTTGCATGAGGCATATTTTCTGAGGCAAGAGAACTGAGTAACAATTATTTGAGTGGCTGTTTAATTATTGTATAAAACCTGGTTATGGAATACCGCCAGCTTGGAGTTGTGTGAGTGAGATATTAGAAGACCTCTAGACATTTCTCAAAGACTGCCATCCATATCCATGAGGGGCTTCTTGCTCAAGAGAAAATGTTCTATGACTTTCTGGAGATGTTCATGGGATGTCAAAAGATAGGAGACAAAGGGCACAGATGTAGCTTCCAGGCAGCTACTAGTATTTATTCATGGTTGAGTTTAATCTTCTCTTTCATAGAGGATTTTTTAAAATAAAATGGCATTAATATTAAAGTCTGTATATTGCCATAGGGAAATATTTTATGAATCATATTTTTTCTTAATAATGAAAATGGGGTATGAATAAAAGAATAAATTTCTTGCTTTAAGGGAGAGATATTCTTGGTTTCAGCAGCATGGAACAAGGCTTGCTGTAATAACTCTGCAGACAGGAATGAGACCTTCTGTACTGCCTGCCTGACAGCCGCCTAGAGAGAGAAAAAAAATGCCTAAAAAGAATATCCATGTCAATAGTGAGGTACAGTAATGGGATTAGTGGTTGTGGCAGAATCATAGAATCACAGAATCGTTTGGGTTGGAAGGGACCTTAAAGTCCACCCAGCCCTAACCTCCTGCCATGGGCTGGTTGCCACCCACTGGATCAGGCTGCCCAGGGCCCATCCAGCCTGGCCTTTAAGGCCTCTAGGGATGGGGCACCCACAGCTTCTCTGGGCAGCCTGTGCCAGGGCCTCACCACCCTCTGAGTAAAGAATTTCTCCTAATAACTCATCTAAATCTCCCCTCTTTTAGTTTAAAATCTTTTCACCTTGTCCTGCCACTGCCAGACCGTGTAAGAAGTTGCTCTCCCTCCTGTTTATAAGCTCCCTTTAAGTACTGGAAGGTCACAATGAGCTCTCCCTGGAGCCTTCTCTTCTCCAGACTGAACAAGCCCAGCTCCCTCAGCCTTTCTTCACAGGAGAGGTGCTCCAGCCCTCTGAGCATCTTCATGGCCCTCCTCTGGACCCAGTCCAGTCGCTCCACAACTTTCTTGTGCTGGGGGCCCCAGCCCTGGACACAGTTCTGGAGGTGGGGCCTCACGAGGTCAGAGTAGAGGGGGACGATCACCTCCCTCTCCCTGCTGGCCACCCCTCCCTTGATGCGGCCCAGGATGCCATTGGCCTTCCTGGCTGCCAGCGCACACTGCCGGCTCATGTCAAGCCTCTCATCCACCAAAACCCCTAAGTCCTTCTCTGCAGGGCTGCTCTCAAGGAGTTCTTCTCCCAGTCTGTATAACTATATAATCCCACATATCTGGGATTGCCCTGGCCCAAGTGCAGCACTTGACCTTGTTGTTGACAAGTGTATTGACTAGATTGTGAGATTAAAATCTGTCCTTGTGTGGAGTCTGAAAGTATCCCCATTCAGATTTCTACATTTGTTGAAATAAACTGCTTTGTTCGTGGTATTCCCTGGAAAATTCACACTTAACTTGAAATAAGAAATCCAAGCCTCGTTCTTTGCTTTTCTCTATTACATAACAAAGTGTCTCATAAGAGAATATGCTGTCTTGTGCATTACCTGTAGGAGCCAAGTTCAGTCACTTCTGTTTGGACTTCCTAATATCTCTTACAGTTCAACACTTAATCACCTTTCATAGAGGCACTGTGAATACTTGCCCACAGCCTCCCTTTTCATATATATAATATTTTTATATTTTTATACAATATATAGTTATTTTAGCATGATTTGAATAAGCTCTTGTGAAATAGTGCTGCCCAAAATTTCCGGTTATAAAATTAAATATCTACCCATGCACAGACCGACTGCCCTGTGTCTTGTGAGAAAAGATGTAGCGTGCTGATAGGGTGGGTCTTATCTTTCCAATGCAAGTAATGGATCATTTCATCAGTTTTGTCGGAGTCTAAAATATGATGATGCTTACATAAGTTTCAGACATATGTTTAACACTTAAAGATAATTTAAATTTTCAGGTTCCTGAATTTTTTCCTGTACAATATTCTAAACCAAGGCATTAGTGTTAAGATGCATTTCATCAAGGTTGCCAACAGCATAAGAACTTCTGTTTGTTTTAGTGTTTGAAGCTATTTGACTAGCCAAGGAAGAAAGGTCCTTGAACCATAACATTTTGTGTAATTTTAAGCCTAAAAATATTCTCTTTCTCTCATCCAAGTCAGAAAAGAAAAAAGGAAATATGTATTCATCTTTAGTACATCCATCCCTTTGAGGCAGATCACTTGCGGTTTTGAATAAACTACTCTAAACAGAGCTGTTATCCAAAATAATGCTGTGGGAGTATGCATGGAAGTTACCTGGATTTTTCAGCTGTTTTTGGTTTATCCACCAAATATCATTATGTTCTCCAAAGACTATAGCCTACCCCTTATAAGTATTTTATCTAAAACATCACCCCAGTTCAAGAATTGAATGGATATCATACTCAGCAATATCCAAAAGGATTATCTCTGTTTGCCAAAAGCAGCTTTTTTACAACCTAGTTGTTTCCATGAAACTTTTTGCTAAATCCTTTTCCATCTTCTGCTGTGTAAAGGAGGGTGCTGGCGATACAGTTCACAAAGGCCTAAGCCATAGGAAGCCTGGCTGTGATTGTATAAATGTTTGCAGTAGCCCCTTCACTACTCAAGGGACAGCTTCCCCATTTCGCAGATACATTACATTAAAGAATCCTGGATTTCCTCATCCTGTCCCACAACGCCAGCACAAGGGATACAGTGACAAGTTAGGAGGAGCACAGAGCTGCTAGGCCAGCTCAGGCGTAGCCATGGATCTCCTTTCAAGCTGTTTCAGCCTTTGTTTGCCCGTAACGAATATAGCTTAAGATGAGCGTTCTACCTTCCTTTCCCTTAGTATTTCACCTGTCTATATGTTTTAGTAGCAAGTTTCAACACACAGTTTCAGCGAGCTGTGTAATTCCTGACCAATTTAGATATATTTTTAAAGAGCTATGATCTCTCATGATGCCTTCCCCATCAGTAAATAACCATTAATGTACCACACACAATAGCAGGTGCCAGTACAACAATTTTCTAGGTCCTTATTATCATATTTCTTACCTTCTTATCTGTCACTCAAGACCTACCAGTCCTACCCATACTCCATATGTTGAAAAATACCCACCTATGAAATGCTCTGTCAGTAAAACTGATGTTACAGTACAAAAGTAAAGCAAACTGTAAACATACATAGTAGATTTATAAAACAGACCATGAGAAACAAATGCAGATAACAAAACTGAGTATTATTTCTGGAGATGTCTCAGGATATTGCTGCTTGCCAAGGGCCCGATTTACAGGTAATTAAGCATAAAACGAGATTAATGGGCATGCGGATGACAGCAGTCCATTATAACATGGAAACACCACATAATTATTCATTCATTCCAAATCTGTCTGCCTCTGCACAAAACCACGGTGACTAATAGCTATTTTTGTCTGTTTGTTTTAAGTATAGCAAGGAAGTCCTCAAACCTTAAAACCCTACACAAGATGTTGCCCTATTAAAAACCTCTGAATTGCTTGTCTGGATTTGTTTCGTTTCTTTGTGGTATTCTTCACAGTTGCTTTTTCTCTTAAAGACTTTTGGCTAAGTCATTTCATTTTAGTGAGTTATCTGTGAAATTAGACCTTAAAATATTGTTAGCAATTTCATTTATGTGTCACCCAGGATATTATTTATTTTATTTAGTTTCCTATCTGTGGGGCGGGGGGAATTTTTCTATTCATAATTATACCAGAGCTATAAGAAATTTATCAGTAAAATATCACTTTCAATAGGATAGACAGAGATGAACTCAGAATTTCAAAATATATCTACAGATTTTTTTTCACTTACAGGTGTTTTACACAACATTTTAGCATTAACTCAGACCATTAGAGCATTAGGCCTTCCTGAAGGAAAGGGCAATCCCACTGAAGTTCAAGTTTGGATGCTAACCCAGCAGCATGGTGAATCCTGATCTTAACTCGAATTCCTCCCTGCACTCCAGGACATGGGATCCCAGAGCACAGTGATCCTCTGACCCAGCAGGCACAAGCCCGATGACATTTGCCTCATTACACAGTGTCGCTGCATTGGGACTTGCAAGATTTTGTTTCAGGAATTCAGCTGATAAAGGTGGGTTCAGATTCCCACCTGAACCATTCTCACAGCCTTTTTGTGTGGCTTTGAAAGGGATCCTTAAAGAAAATTTCTTTAAATAAAGAAATGTAGCTAGACCATTTGGTGCTGTGACCATATTTGCATTTTTGGCAGAGCTTTCTTTAATATGATGACATTTTATTTTATATTTTATTTTATTTTGGTTTTTTTTTTTCCAGCTGCAAATGATGTTGGTGTTTTTTTAAAGCAGCCCTTGAACATTTTCTTTTGTTTCCAGCCAAGTTAAAGAACCAAGGAGAAACAGTTTGGTAAAGAGAGTTCACAGATCTATGTTTCCTCGTGACTGGAGTGCAACCTGATAGATGTGGCATGCTGTTCGGGGGCAGTGCTGGCACTTTTGCGTTCACCTCTTTTGCACAAAAGGTTGTAACATGTTAAGATTCAGTAGTCACAGTAAGCAGCTGAAACATCAGCTTAAAATAAGAAAATCATTGCAGAATCAAGCAAGAATTGCCTTCTTGCAACAGCATAGTCGTAATATATGATAACGAAGATGTCTGTACAATACAACTTTTATGTTTCTATTTTAACTTTTTTAATTTAACATATTTATAAATTCATCATTAAAATTAACTAAAACAAGATCTCAAACAGCGGTTACCAAAGAAAAACTTTTATATCTTCTAATCCTGAATATAAGAAAGTCACAAATATTTTTTTTTAATGTTATTTCCATATATATTTTCTTCAATCTGATTAGAAGTTTTGCTATTAATTTTTTTTAATTTTTTTTTTTTTAAAAGGGGCAACAGGATAGGCAGTTTAACTATTAGCTATCTGAAAGCAGTTCAAAGACAGAGAACTTAGATATTCCTGGGTAACAACAGCATCAAAGCTATGGTGACTTCTTTCTAGTATTTGTTCAACAGACTGGCACTGGAAGCCAAGTTATGTAGCTAAAGAAATGTATTTGGAGTCAAACTGCTGAACTCTCTTCCAGGTTTAGCTGCAAAGGTGGGCTGTACGCTAAAATTGCCCACAAATGTGAGTCCATGAAGTTAGCATCACAGTAGTGAACGCATTTACGGGGATGATGTTAAGCTGTCACTCTCCTTCCTGCTGAGGAGTGGTGGGCAGTAAATACAGTTTGTTTTTATACCCATCTGAAATGGTGGTCTCTAGAGTGGCCTAGAGGACACTGTGCTGTATTCCCTCTCTCCCCGTGGCTGCCCTACAAGCAAAGACCTGCAGCCGCACAGCTCGGGGCAGGAAGCATCCTTGTGGTGCACCATGGCCACGACTGCATGCGTGCCCAACAAGCCCTGCAGTCTGGCCCCAAGTGAGCAGAGATGTGTCCTTTAGTGACAATGGGCTTTTTCCACCACCCCTTTTTCCAAAGTGTAGATCTCTCTCTTTTTTTTTTTTTTTTTTTCTGTGATGGAGATATAAATGTTGATATGGAGAATTAAATTCTGGCTGTTTTCAGATGTCACATGTAGGCTGAAAATATTCTCTTGCTTCTTTGCCAGCTGTGCTGTGCTAACTCTCACAAGAGCTATTTATATACACCACTAGCTTTATCACCTAGTTAGCTTACTGTCTTCCACAGAGAAGCCTTTCTTTTACACCTGCAGGTATCTCTTTATTTGGTTGCTTTTTTACATGAATACGGACTGTTGCTGGCGTGAAACCCAAATAAGTTTTAAACACAATTAGTTACAAAGGACCAAAACAAGATGCCAAGAAGGGTAAAAACTGCCAAACACTAGCACTGCCTAATGCCAAAAAGGAATTAGGCTAGAAAGGGAAACGCAAGAAAGCCCCCATAACTGATGTGGGCAGCTTAGATGTTGAGACCTGCGTGTCACAAAGCTGTAATTAGCATCCAGAAAATGCTTTACTATACTTTCATTGTAGAAATATACAGAAATAAGGAATGACTGTGTACTGTCACTGAAGGAAGGATGTTTGCATGAAGGTTAGGGTACTGTTTTTCTCCTCGTGCGTGCTGTGAGGTTTTGTATGCTGCTGCCTCTGTGATATTAATCCATACTAGTTGGATGGGCTCTTGCAGTCACACTTTGTTTTCCTTCTCCACGGTGATTTGCTGTAATATTACACTACCCATATGCCAAAGGAACATAGTATAGTTCTCTTGGTTGGCTGGATCCCAATGTGCTCTTTGAATACTTTTTATGTACAGCAAACTGTATACTATGTTATTTCTAGCTAAAAGAAATACAGCTGCTTCCAGAAGTTAAAAAAAAAAAAAAAAAACATTCTGAAGTAGCAACAACACTGCTCTTCACAAAACAAACAATAAGGAATATTTCCATTAGGAAGATGAAGTAAGTAGAGAGAAAATAACCACATTTGAATGTTATTAGGAAGAAATAGATTAATATGTTGGTTGTGTCAGAGATTGTCGTGTTATTTTTAGCAAATAAACAGTCATATCCTCTCTTACATTTCACAGCTGAAGTATAGTCAGGCCCTAGGCATGCTGGGTGACTCAAGTTTGATTGCTGTAATTGAAAGTGATTTTTGATGTCCTGGCTGATGAGAGAAAAAACTGTTGTGACACATAAAACTACACCAGCTGGGTGTGTGTCTGCTGGTGACATCCAGCTTCCCGAAAACTGATCAAGTTAAAAGTAGGACAACAGGAATTCATTGCAGGATCCACATGTTCCTGTGGTACTTTAATATTGTCAAAAAGAAAGTTTGTGGATTGGGGTCAGGGTTGGTTTCATGCAAAGAGTGAGACAGGCACAAAATCAGGAAAAAAAAATAAAAATAAAAAAAAACAGGTTATGCAGGTGAAACGAAACAACTCAGAGAACCATTGCATTGCTTTAATGCCACTGGATAACAAAAACCTACTTTAGAACATCTGGAGAAACTGAAAACAGAAATTACTTTTTTATGGTAGTTTAGCTGCTGCACGCAGAATGTGAATTGGAAAAGATGTAACTGTGAGATGGAGTTATGCAGGTTTGCAATGTGCAATAGTATATAGCAAGGTAAGATTTCTATTACGAAATGTGCAATTACCTCTCTCTTACCAGGGACCAATCTAGTTAAACCTTGCTCAGAGGAAATATTTATGAATCTGTCGTTTGCTGTGTCCTTGCCTGAGTCCAGTTTTCCGATCTCATGAGCAGTGTCCACCTTGTTCTCACTGAGTTTGAGTAATATCACGTCTCATGAATAAGGCAGACGAACTTACACCCTTAAAAAGAAGGGACTGTCACTTGATCAAAGAGATGTATCTTCCCTACTCACTGAGGAATGTGAAAAGGACAAAATAGGCCATGAAAAATTGTTCTCTCTCATTCTCCAGTCAAGTTATTTCAGCTCTTTAAATGAAGTCTGGATATCAGTGACATTTTAACTTACTGTCTTGGAGAACATTGCTGAGTGAAAATCCAAAACAAAGTCACAGTTTTGAATGCATGAGTTCAGGAAAAAATTAAAGAAAACTTGTCCAAATGTAAGCCCGACAGAAAAGGTTTTACCAAAGAGCAAAGTTGTAGCAGCACCACAACATAATTAAATCAAGAATGTATGCATGGGTAACTGATGACAGCTGATGAGTGAGCCTTACTGTGACTGATAGGAATTTTGCATACATGTCTCAGCTTCTAGGTGACACCTATTACAAACTTACATGTAGAAATATGCATCTACTCAAATATTATTGGGCTTTATTTTTTTTTTTTATCACACAGAACTTTTTATGACAAGAGAGAGAGCAAGTCGTCATTAGTCTGTTATGGATAGGTCCTGAGAAACTCCTCAGAGGTCCATCTGCTGTCCCTGTGACTTTCTTACCTTGTGCATCAATTCATGTAACTGTTTAATATTGAACTGATCTTCATTGAATTACTCCTATTTATTTTTTCTTTCTATTTTTTCCCCACTTCTATTAAAGTCCACCTTAACCAGAGCATCTGTAACCTTGCAATGTTAGTAGTTTGACAACAGAGCCAAGCTACATCAGTTTTTCAGCTGTAGAAATATATTTTTCCTTATTGTATGCATTTAGATGAGGTGTTCTGATTGAAGCAAAAGAATCCAAGCAAGTGTGATTTACCACAGAGGCACCCTAAAACTGATTATTCTTATTGATAAAGATATTTGATGCCATTTGAGAAACTGGCATTTAAAATACTTCTTTTCTGTAGATCATACAAAGAGTAACAGGAACAGACATCAAGAAGATTCAAGCCAGCTCTTATTTGTTTGTTTTAAATTCTTTGTAGATTAACTTTATTGTGAGACTGGAGTGCAGTAAGACATCCACAAAGTACCACCTCATCTCATAGGCTCTTAAGCCTCTGCAGCACATACATTATAAAGTCCTAACAGTGCCAAACTGCTCGGCACCTGTTTTACATTCATAGTCTGTCAAGATTTGGTAGCTGTTCATTCTCATTTGTGGGGCTTAATATGCTGACATGATCCAGAATGTATTAAGACTCATTTAAGGCTCAGGCAGGAGGATGTGACGGTCCTCCTTCCTCCACCATGTCAAAAACTCCACCAGATATTGGAAGGGCAGTTCTAGGAGAATTATAAAGGACATGAAATCACTTCCTTGCAAGTAAGTCACTGATCAGTAAGCCATCAGGTGAGACAAGCTCTCTCATTTCAGTTGTGAGCCTCTTCCTTTCTTTTGGTAGTAAGTTCAGTAAGGGACCAGAATCTCACTGACGTGGTTTCCAGAGAAGTTATGTTCCTAGGAGGTTCTTCTCATAGGGCAGCTTCTTGCAATGTTAGACAGCCACAGAACTGGCATTTTCAACTCAACAGAGCTCATTCACCTCCAGGAACAAGCTAAGTTAGCGTATTCTAAATAGTAATGGAAATTATGTTTGCCTTTGATTGTGCAAGGTTGCTCTGGGCTAGCTTTCAGAAACTGATCTACTGGACTTCATTCAATCTATGTATGGGGGCTAACTGTTATTTGAAGTTTTTATTACTGATGTGTACATGTTTATATTAAAGGGAAATGTGATGATTACTGAGCTTGTGTAGTGATAATAAGGATAAGAGACACAAGAAATACAGTGGAAAATATACCAGAAGGATCACACTCGTTTTGCTGATTTTAGCTTTTGAGTTTAATGTACGTAATCATATTTTGGCCTCATCTACAGAGTCTCATCATAGTAATTTTACTTGTTGGTAGATTTGTTTGTCACAGGGTTCCTGCCAAAAGCGTGGGATTGTCATTTAGATGTTGTTCTTGAGTTTATTCTGGTTTTCTTTGTCCTACACAGTTCCTGTGTTCTTGAATTCAAATGTCTTCTAAAGTAAAGTAAAGTAGGTTTTCATGAAATTACAACAAAAAGCACTCTTATGTGGGGCACGAGCCATCCCTGTGTAGGAACAGAAGTGGTGTGATTTCTTAAACTTCTTTAATTGTACTTGCTTTATCCGTGCAGGTTTTAATGTATTTTCTTCACAGACATAAAACACCTAGAAACTTATCTTGCAATATCAGCTAAAACTACTTTGTTCATTCTGTATCTTGCTGTCTTTGTATTCAGATCAGCCTTATTAGTTTTGAGTTTGTGCAGATTAATAAAACTCAGCAAAGGAACATTCAAATGAATCTTGAAAGCAAATCAGAGTAAAAATCAAGCTTACTTATATGCAGAGAATGTTCTGAGGAGAAACATTACCTTCTGTTGCTGATAATCAGATGTATATTGTCCTCCAGCTTATTACAGAGCGAATCTCAGCATTTTGCAGTTAGTGTTCTATAAAAAGAATATTGCAAAACTTGATGATCTTGTTTTTACAAACAAAGCAATAAAAATACTTCAGTGTCTCAATGGCATCCAGTGAGATGTTGCTTTGTTGGAGGGATATGAGGTTATTGGGCAGCTGTGGAAATGCAGAATAGACTAAATCTGTACTCCACTACAAGATCTGCATATAAATTCACGTGGAAAAAGTCATACAGAAATACGGAAAATCTCCCTCCACCCGACGGCTATTTAGACTCCATGACTCTAAACAGCAATAAAATTCATCTCTTCTGTCTCATCTACCTGGGATTTTTCCTTACAAGTCTTTTTTTTTTTTTTTTTTTTNGCATAAGCCAGAACTGGGATTCATACAAAAATAGCCCTAGATATGTCTACAGAATGAGTGCAGAAAGCCACAAGTTGCTGCTAGCCTGTCACATGGCTTGCTTTGCCTAAAGTCATCTCCACTTCAGGATTATGGGCTATGCTTTTGCAGATTTGCTAGTACACTAATACAGCAAATCTTCCAGTCCAAAGCTAGTGCAAAACTGAATATGAGAGGGGGCAGAGTAAAGTCATGACTGTTTGCCTCCATGCAACTCATGCCTAAAATGTAGAGATTAATTGTGAGATGTAGTTATGGGAGTGAGCTAGCTGCAGGGCAACTAGATTTCCATTCTACAACAGATTTCTGAAATCTCCCAAAAGAGAACTGAGAAGGCAACACAGGATGCAACTTTATGAAGAGAAGTTAGCCAAGACTGCAGAAGGTTCAGAAATACAAAAAACTAGGTAATTAAGCCATATGATGATTGCTGAGATTTAGATGCCTTTCAGATGTGAAGTGAATTACATCACAAGGAATAACTTCAACTATTCATGCACATTAATGGGTTCTGAGCTAACAGGAAAAGGCATGGGTACAATTGTGAGCAGCTGAAAGAAAATTTCTGTTTAACATTGAGCATTAATCAAAACCCATGTGAAGATGCATGAAGAATAGGAAGGAAAATAAAATGTGCAACAGACGAAAGACCATGTCTTACAGAGTCAGCAGGAAAAGAGGTTACTTAATACTCTCTAGTGGTTGCTCAAGACTTTAATGAAGGTAGCATATGTTTGCTGTTTTTTTTCCATATGTTATGAACGAAAAACTAGACCATCTAAGCTTACAAATTGTATGGACTGCTGATTTATTTGTTTGTGTGTTTGATTCTCCCATTAGAGATATAATTCCAGTCAAAGCATGAAAAAAATTAATGTTTGCATTTTTTTTTCTGCTGCACAGAACCTGAAGCGTGTGGCAGAGACATGGATGGATGAGTTTGCAGAGTACATTTACCAGCGACGGCCAGAGTACAGACATCTCTCAACTGGTGATATCTCTGCCCAGAAGGAACTTCGCAAGCACCTGAAATGTAAAGATTTCAAGTGGTTCATGGCTGCAGTGGCTTGGGATGTCCCTAAATATTACCCACCTGTGGAGCCTCCACCTGCTGCCTGGGGGGAGGTAAGGAATACACAAATTAGAAGGAATTTAAATGAATCTAACATTTTACATTGCAGGAAATTAAAATTATGAAATTATATGTGGCTCCTTTGATAAGTAGTGTTGTTAAGGGGGTTCACAGTGATTGGAACAATCCCTGAACTAGCCATTAAAATGAGGAACTGTCATGTCTTAGGACTGTTGCTGTCTCTTTTACAATTCATTACAATTTAGTGTGTACAGGCCATAAGATGCACGCACAATGAAGACAAGAACATGAAAAATAATATATTTGAAATCAACACTTATTTTTTCTTTTATATTGGCTTATTTACCTTCTCCTATTCTTACAGTTCACCAGGACTAGTGTACAGGTGCAGCTCGGTTTGGTCTGTTTTGCTCATATATGCAAATACAGAAAAGTGGAGACTTGGTACTTTTTTTTAACAAAGACTAATTCTGCTCAGTTTGTGGTCTGAATTTTGTAGGTGCCACATGCCAGTAGCAAACACATGAAATTTATCTTTTGGGGGACAAGGGAATGGAAAGAAGGGGAACGGGAAGTTGTATCTGAGCATCACTTGAGCAGGGGGCAAACAAACAGCCTGCTGGAACTACCCAACCATGATCAAAGGTGTTCTGCTTATAGACTTCTCTGAAGAGCAGAGCCATGCGAACCTTGTTTTGACAATTTGTTTTGTGCAGAAGAAATGGAAACACAAAGAATGCAGGGACAGGAAATGACTTCCTGTTGAGGTTTAACCCGTCAGGCAGCTCAGCACCACACAGTCATTTGCTCACTCACCCCCTCCCAGTGGGATGGGGGAGAGAATCAGAAAAAAGATGTAGAACTCATAGGTTGAGATAGAAACTATGTGCTAAGTCAGAAAAGGAAGAGTGAAATAACAGTAATGATAATATATACATATATATGGATATTTACAAAACAAGTGATGCACAGCGCAATTGCTTACCACCCGCCGACCAATGCCCAGCCAGACCCTGAGCAGTGGCTGCCCCCTGGCCAACTCCCCACAGTTTTATAAGTTCTTCTCACACAATGCCATATGGTGCAGAATATCCCTACAGCCAGTTTAGGTCATCTGTGCTTGTTCTGTCCCCTCCCAGCTGCTTGCGCCATGCCCCAGTCCCCATGCTGGCAGAACAGTACAAGAAGCTGAGAAACTGAAATGTCCTTGGCTCAGTGCAGCACTGCTCAGCAACAAGTAAAACATTGGTGCGTTATCGACAGTGTTTTTCTTCTAAAGCCAAAGCACAGCTTCATAGCAGACACTATGAAGAAAATCAGCTCTGTCCCAGCTGAAAGCAGGACACTTCCATAGCCGTACTGAAAGTCACAGTGGCTTTTTACCCCTAGGAACTACAGATTCAGTGCATCTTGAAGGTGACATGCAGAGAGTTATTTCCTCTCAATTCAATAAGATTTATAAAGAAGGCTTTACTCTTTCTCAGTGTATTTTGCTGCTATTTAAAAAAAAAAAAAAAAAAAAAAAAAAAAAANNNAAAAAAAAAAAAAAAACTGTTTTGTGAGTTCTGGCCTTCTCTGATTTTGCTGGAGATGCTCTTGGGTCTCTTAGGCAAACTGAAGAATGAAGTTTTTGACCAAAACCTTAAGACCCTTTATACCTCAATATATCCCCAGTGGTTAAGGTCAAGGCAGTGGTTAAAGTCTAGGTCCATTTAGGGGATTGCTAAACATAGGTGCCGTTATTATTCTCCAGATTTTTTTTTTTTTATTTTTTTTTGAAGAAAATTACCTCATTGCCAAATCTTAAAAATAACTTCCTATGGTAGTAGCAGTCCTTAATTCTTCTCTGCAATCTGTCAGTTACGGAAATTCAGAGGAACTTCGATTTGTTTGTGTCTTCCTATGCTTTATCCCATGGCAATAATGAATTCCTTTGTTGTTAATGTATCTTATATCTTTGATGCTACTGCCTACACTTTATGAGATACATTAATACCAAGAGGCAACAAGGTAGAAGTCAGGCTCTGTCAGGTTTTTGTGACTGTTACTGTGGTCTTCTTTCACGGTTTCCACACGTGTACATGGTCATCCTTTGAGGGCTGTGATCATGAGATCTACAATTTCTATGGCCAGCTGAACAATCCTTAACTCAGACAGAGGGTCTAAGTGGAAGAGATTGGGATTCAGGTATTAATTCTTCTCACATGCATTCCTTAAATAAAAGCAAGACTTCTTAAAAGTAAATCATACATCACAGCTATGGTATCTAATCTGTACCTTAAAAGAACTTACTGAGTTCTTAGGAAGGAAGTAAAGACCAAAGACTCTTTCCTCTAAAATATAATTTCTCTGAAATAACAAGAGAAGTTTCAGTCCTACTACTCTATTTTTCCTGAGACTGTCACATTCCTGTGAAGTTTTAATTAATTTGCTGGCACTTGCAAAGAACTTGAACAAACTTGAAGGTCAATGGCTGCCATAATTAGAAGCAGAGAAAGGAAAACAGACTGTGTGTTACTGCTTTGTAAGAATCAAGCAGCTCTAGAAACCTTGCTGATTAAACACACCAAAAGTCTGTGCCAAGGCTGACTGCCATTTGGTACCCTTTCTGCTAGCGCTTGGAAAGATGTTAAATCTGCCCACCTATGCCAGTCTGAGAAAGAATAAACAATGAGGTATTCAGGCAATCTTTGGCTGGTATTTTGATGCGTAGCTAGTAAAAGCTATGTGGTGTGAGAGCAGGCATTCTGTAAACAACCTCTGCGTAACTCCTCTCTTTTTGTAAACATATTCACTTGAAATCTGACTCTTAAATTTCTCAACAAAATCTGTTCATGATGGAGAAGAAGCAGATTTCAGAAAGAAAAAACTACTTGTTTTCACTACTCTTGACACGACCTTATCTCTTGTCTTTCTTTTGCCTTTTGTCCTTTGTAGATGGCAGGGTGTACATTTCCTTAATATTTTATTCCACCTTCTAACAACTGGAATATGTGCAGTAAAGCAATGCAACGATGAATCCAGACAGATTAAGATTAGCGAGTCTGTCAGTTCTTTGTCTGGATGAGATTACTGTACTGTTTTTTCTCTCAATGTGGGAAAAAAATAAGAATAAAAATAAAAGGCAAGTTTTCAATTAGATTTTGTTCTTTTCCTTACAAACATATTGGAAAGTGTGCTAGAAGTTGAAAAACAATAATAACCAACCTGTTCTCTTTCAAAGGTGCAATAATTTATTTGCAGTGTGTATTTGAAATCCCGCTGAAGGAAGTTAAAACAATAGCTGCATTAGGTGAGATTTGGACATTTAATATTTTCTTAGGAAGTACTCTTAAATTTACAAGCCACTGTGTTTGCATTATGCAGCTTCCAACAATACCTTTGAAAACACATTTTACAGTAAATTAATCATGTAATGTTAGCCATTGTAATTTGTTTTAGACTTCACAAATCCTATTGTCAGGGTGATACGAAAAGATTGATTTGTTTTACTGAGTCAAAAGGGAAATATTTAAGCTTGGTTTCATTTGCCGTTGCATAAACTTGTTATTCAATGATTCAATATGCAGCAAGTCACTCAGTCACTGCAGCAGTGCTGAGCAGTAGGACTCGAAAATACTCCTTTTCCAGTCCAGACCTCATGGATTTTATAGAATAGTTTTACAGCACTGACGTGAAAATGTCACACACAAAGTTAATCAAGTAGCATAAAGTCTCGCCCTTATAGCCTTAACGAGTCAGTCTCAGCCCACCGAGTGTCACATGGACATCGTACAAAAGCTGTGTAACCATCTATTCCCCATCTTGCACAGAACAAGAGCTGCACAACTGTGCTTCTCAAAGTTCTTTCATCAGTATCAGTGTTACGCAGCACAGCAGAGTCCCCTGCTTCTTCAGGGAGGTCTTTGGCACTGCCTGACTTCTTTTAACTTCAACTTTTCCTTTTTATGGCTCGCACAAAGGATAAATACATTTAAAATGACTATGTGTAATTGAAGTTGAAGGTGGCTCTTTTCTGTTTATTTGATCTGTAGACGTTGATGGCCCTAGGGTTATCTGAGAATGCAGGTAAGTACTAAAACTGTCTGTCAATGCTGCTCAGACAAAAAAGCAACATAAATGAAAGTTACTAATGTCTTCCAAGAGCTACAACCACTTTCTTATTTGCGGCATTGAGTCAGGTGTAAGGAACGCATTATATGAGCTGATAACACCAAGGTGTCTCTCATGTTGCTGTATTGTATGGGGCACCCTGAGGACAGTCACGGCACCATCTCCACCTTCATCATTTTAAGATGACCACATCGAATACAAAGCTGTCATTAGATTGCTCTGCTTCCCCTCTTTCTGCTTCTGGCACAGCCAGTCAGTGCACGATGAGCACTCAGCCTGGATCCTCACGCTTCTGGGAGCACCTCCCCCTCTCTGACTCACCCCCTGCCTCCAGCAAGGCTGCAGTGTCCTGGGCTGGCAGCAGGGCTGCAGGGCAGGCAGAGCATCACCCACTGTCCCAAGAGCAAATCTAGCAGGATCTACTGTCTTCTTCAGTGCAAGAAGCCAGACCATCTTAATCTGCCTTTCCCATGCAGAGTAGACTAAATCGTGAAACTGCTGGCTTTCTGCAAAAATCCAACATTAATTTAGCCTGAGGTCAAGTTGTCTGGGAGGCATTATATTAAGCTGTATGTAAACACTCTTTATAGAGAAACACAGGGATGCTTTAGTTAAGCATGCAAATCCTGAATTTAAAATGGAATATTTTA
Source organism: Alectura lathami (assembly GCA_013399715.1). Taxonomy (NCBI): domain Eukaryota; kingdom Metazoa; phylum Chordata; class Aves; order Galliformes; family Megapodiidae; genus Alectura; species Alectura lathami. The sequence goes on from VXAV01010908.1 coordinate 74,970, forward strand.
ATGGGATCTAACAATCCAATGCACTTGGTAGTGGAGTTGGCCATACTGACAACTTCTGCCAAAAATATTTTGTCTTTACAAGCCATTTGTTTTTTCCCTAAAAGTTAATGGAGAAACACCTGCCTATCTAATCAGCAGCTTCAAATTTATTCTTCAAACCTAAAGTCCAGGTTTAAAGACCTTCTGCTCTCCCATGTCCCAGCTCCTGTTTTACATCATGTTCCTCCTTACACATTTGCAATGCCAGGGAGCTAAGCTGCTTCTTTCTCCAGGCCTTGGCTACTCTGCAGAAAAGTCTTGCAACATGGGCTTGCTAATGTAAGGAAAAGAAGCTGTAGTTTCATGTAAACTAAATGCTTTTCATAAAACCCAAGGACAACTGTATCTAGGATTAAGCAGTGATTTCTCCTTATGGCTTGCTGCCTCATTTAAAACACAGAAGTCAGATGCTACAACAGCAGAAACATCCCTCAGCTGGCATGTCTTTATTTCCCAAACATAAGTGCAGTGCTGAAATAGTCCATATGTCCGTGCTCTGACATCGTCAATATAGAAGAGGGAGAATACAAACCTGTTAGAATTTGTGCTTGTACACTGCACCTGCTCTCTGTAAGAACTATAGGGCCCATAATCTTTCTTAGTAGCTGTGTCTCAGTGTGTGGGCAGATGGCATTTCAATAACTGAATATGCATAATCATATACATACAGTGTGCCATGTTTTAATTCTAAGAAGGTGCTCCAGATCACCTCTAACCATCCTTGTTAGTCCACGTATCTGTGTGTACAAATGATAGCATTTAAGGTTGAGAAAATACCTTTTGTATGTAGCAACTCAATGCCATACCTGCTCCAGTGATAAAATGTCTCCACAACTGCACAACTACTATTGTTGGAAATGGGAGTGTGTTGGGAGTGCTAGCTATTTCTTTTCTAGCTGTAACCTAAACATTTGAAATCTATATTGTCATGTGACTGAAGACAAAGCAGTTCAAATGCATATTGTTGTATAAATGAAAACACAACATCTCTTTGTTCCTGCTTTCCTTCCTTACTCTGTGAAGGGATCTTAGGGGATTTGCAAGCAACGTGGTGCTGGTGTTCAGCAGAACATTCCCAGTGGTTCTGGCAGCAGCTTGATGGCTCAGTTCAATTTCTAGTGACTGCCAAGGCCACACAGAAATGCCAGAGAACAAAAGCACAGACTTGACTGAAATGCCTGTAGTACAAAAAGAAAATGAAAAACAAACCACAACCCTTCCACAACTGAACGGAAGGATTAAAAAAAAAAAAAAAAAAAAAAAAAAGAGATCATTTCATNCATGTAAGCTGCAATGAACCAGAAGAAAAGCTAACTCAAGGAAACCTTCCAGGAGCAGAAGGAAGAGCAGAGGAAATAAAAGAGAGATGGATTCCAGCAGTGAATGAACTGAGGGTAGCTTCATCTCAAAGCTTTTCCAGAAATGCACAGAATAAATTTACCACATAGTCTAAATGAATGAGAACAGGATGGAGCAATGCCATCTACACAAAATTATGAAAGCCTTTTAATCCAATAAGCGTTCATTAGATGTGGAGTTTATTCTCTTTCATTTCCCAATTCTGAATCCCGTAAGTATATCCCAAGTATTAACGGTAATTGTTAGCATCCCCATTTTAATTAGCCCACGTGCTCTAAGAACAGAACTGATGAATCATTTAATTTTGTATTAGGCCAGTAATCTTTATTTATACAATGTAAATTTGAGTGCACTGAGAAATTATTGAACATTTTCAAATAATATTTGGAGCAGATATTTCACTTAAGACAAAAAAAAAATCTTTTGCTCTCGTAGTTATTTCCTGCCTTTTGTGCTAAATGATAAGAAAAGTGAAGGCAGGGTTGTTGAGAACTTCTTACCTTTCATCCTTTTTTCAGTTCGTGTGACTGTGGGGCTTAGCACTGGATTTCTGCATGTGTTTGTATATCTTAAAAGGCTAGTATTTGACCTCTTCTGCAGCAATTTAATTGCATCAAAGTAAGAAGAAATACCCTATAATTACACCCGTCCAAGTTTTGGAAGAATATTCCTCTGTGCTCTGGTGAAGGCTCAAAGGTTCTTGGACGGAATTGCTCAAACCGGTGCTCACATCATTTGCTTAATCTGCTCCTTTCTAGGCTAAGCAAATGCCATTCCTGAAACCTTTCCTGAAGGTGATGTGGTATATTTTTCAATTTTCTCCACTTTCTGTTGCTTTCCCACCTGTCTAAATCTTTCTTTAGAACATGATGAATAGACCCAATTCCGGTCCTCCAGAATCAAAAGACCAGAACAGCTCTCCCATGTGTCTTACAAGCATGAGGACTGCCCTTTTTTGCAATGTTTTGTGCTATGTTGTTTTCCATGATGAATGGTTTTCCATCCTTTTTTAGTTTCATTTTGTTTCTTATTATTATTTCTGTAAGATACGCAGTATTTGAGGGTAACGATGTTTACATTTGTTTAATATAATATGGCAACATTGATGACTTCTAAAATTTTTTCCACGGAAAATTACAAATGTCACCTCAATCAAGTCTCCATTCAGCATGTAGCTTTTCTTTTTTAGAATATGGGACAAGGAGGTTGCAAGAATGTCAAAATGTGCACCTGCTTTCTACCTATTGTGCACACAGAATCTGTGTGGAGCTCCATTAATGTGCACAGGGTTTGGTTACTTAGTGTCTGTGTGTCTTATCAAAAGGGAAAGTTTTTAAGATGTCCTCTTCACTCTGGAAGTCTTTGAAGGATTTATAAGCAGCTCAGCTAAAGGATTCAGGGAGAAATGTGTATATATTTGCAAAATAAATGAGGCATTTTCATTTTTTTACTGGCAGTGGGCAGCCTATGCCTTTTCAATCCAAAAAATCTCCATGGCAGCAGCGGTATATAAATGGTGTGACTGATAGTCGCAGGTTATTTATTACTTAATTGTTTCAGCCTCAAAAATGAGGGTTTCCTTTCAAGAATAAGTTCCACTGCACATTGTTTGCAGAAGCATACAGACAGCACAAAGAACCTCTGTGGGTAAGCATAGTAAGTTCAGTACTTTAAATTTTATGCATTTTTAAGACAAGCATGTGACCTTATCTACAATGGTATTATTGTGTCAAAATAAGAACAAGCATTGGGACAGGATGTGCCTGAGTTTTCAAGCAATATTACTCTGAAGCCTCTGAGAGACTCATTTGGAGATCATTTCCTCTTAATACAGTTGATCTCATTTGGTCCAGCAGGAGGAAAAATAGCAGCCAGGCTCAGCTTTGAACTTCTCACACTTTTTTCTCTTAGTTTCTTCACATGAGGCTGTTTCGTACAGACCTACCTTTCATTTGTTAAGCAGAATATTTCAAACTCTGCTGCTTCAAAAACTGTTCAGAAGAAGAATGGATCATTCCAGGACCCAGAGATGTACCCCATAAAAAGCAAGTCCCACTAGTTTTATTTAACTGAGTCTGAAGCCCCTCCGTTTCTAAGAGAGATGAATTCCTAACTCCTTAATGTTGGAAGCTCTGTTCTGTAGCCTGGTTTAATGTGAAATGCTGTTGCTTGATTTTGCAGATTCGAAACGTGGCAGCCAACCTCTGTGTGGACAGCAAGCACGGAGCCACAGGGACTGAGCTGAGGCTAGATGTTTGTGTGAAGGATGGCTCAGAACGGACGTGGTCACACGAACAGGTATTTTAACAGCTAAAAGAAAAAAGAAGTGTAAAATTGTTACTTTTCCATTTTCTGAACATTTCTCTGAGGTTTCTTCCTTTTCTTAAGGTAAAGCAAGGTGTAGAAATTATTTCTGAATGATTGCTGACCTTAACAGCTTTCAAAAAGTACTCTTTAACCTATCCTCAGAATTTTGCCATCCATGCAAAAGGAATCATAATACCAAAAGATCTTTCAGATTCCCAATTCTACCTCACTATGGAGTTCATACGAGTTCAGTTCACTTACCTGAAAACTTTTTGAATATACTAACTGGGTATGTAAAGCTCTGGTGGTTGCGGTCCTTGTATGCTTTCATCTCAGTAAGTACAGCAAGTATTTTAAATGAATATGAGCTGTAAGCAAGATAAATGGAGTGAAAGCCAGAAAGGGTTTCACAAAGATGAGGGATGATAAAGACTCAAAAATGCTTTAATCTATATTGCTTACGAAAAAAAAATACTACATCTCAGGAATACGGAAGAAAAGAGCTCTGACTCGCGCTTGCCACAATTGTGAGTGCCATTGGAAAGAGATCGTGTCTCACTAGCTCTGTCCAACATGAGCAAAGAGAATCTGGACAAAAAGTACAACCTGACCGTTTAATAGCAATTTTAGTGAACATGCCTTCCACATGGCAAGGTCCCAGATTAGGAAAAATCCCCCGCTGAGGAGAAAAATCAGCCTGGCAGTCATAAGTGGCACTTCTGAAGATATTAGAAGCTCAGGAGGGAGGAGTTCTGAGTGACATTTAAAGTGCTGGGGTCAAAAAAATCATACTCTGAGGATACTGAGAAATGCTGGGGGAGGTGTGCATGTGAAAGAAGTTAAGAAGCTAAAGAATGATCACAATTTAGGTAAGTGCCTACACAAGGGAAAGGAAGTTGCTGAAGGACTTCTTCACATAGCTAACAAAGACAAAGCACAGTGATAGGATGCTGAGATAGATAAATACTGACGAGTTCTGTTTATGAAAGACATTCAGTAATTCAAACAATTATTTCAAGGAAGTTGTAGGGTCCCAACTAGACCTTTACTGTGGCCTCTCTAGCTTTAAAATCTGCAAGCCTGAAGAGATCCAAACTCTCATCCCAAGAAAAGAGGGAGTCCTGAAATTGACAGATAAGAGGAAACAGAAAGGAGGGAAGAAAGCTGGAAGAAAGTTGAGAGAAGAAAAAAAGTTAATTAGCAGGTAAAGCAGAAAAAAAAAAAAAAAAAAAAAAAAAAAAAGGAGGCATGAAATATCACTTGAAGGAGTAAATTGTGGTGAGGAACTGGAAGGAACACAAAGAGGACAAGAACATCAGAGAAGAATCTGTTTTTCTCTGTGTTCCACTAGATCATAATGCTTGGAAACAGATTCTACACTAATGACAAGAAGTGACTTCATTGATATAAATAGAGTTAAAACAGAACAAGTTCAACCAACCTCAAAGTGCAGATCCAGAACTATGAAGCATCCTAAAGTGCTTGATGTGTGCCTCAAAGGAAGAATGAATTATTTCTGCAAGGCTGACAGGGAACAGCAAGTACCTTCCCACCCCAGAACAGTGTTCAAAACACTGCAAGGGAACATTTCTCTGGACAGCGTGGTATGGCTGCATTGGGAAGGGAATGCCAAAATCCAAGCCAAGGCATTTAATTCGATTTGCTGAACAGTTCAGTGACTCTTCTGTTTAAGAGGGGCAGGAGCAGGATCACACTGCTGATTGTTCGTTTTTCTTGCACGTTTTCCCGATAAAGTGTGTAATTCAGAAAATAAGCGGCAGAGGGAGCTCCGCACAAGCTGAACTTATGCAGGCCCCAAGGAAGGTTAATGAAATTAGGCGCTCTGGAAGCTTGTCGGTGATGACAACGAGAAAAGATGGGGCTTTTTACATCTGTCAGAGGGTGAAAATTACTTACTTTATTTAAAAAAAAAAAAAAAAGGCATTTTACTATTGCTTTAAATATATGTATGTATACACATACTATATAACCCTCAAGCCATTCTGTTTTCTTTTGCCAAAAGGCAGACTGTTTTGATTCCCTTGTGGTGTGTTGCTGGTTGTTGGTTTATTTTTTTTGACCCAAGAGACAGTACCACATTCAAAAGCTGTTCTTCCAAATGATAGGAGTACAGTTGCCATTAGATTGTCTACCTGCCGATGTAAATCCTAGAAATCATACAAGAAATGTTGAAGCCTGTTTAGAAGAAAATTAGGATAACATAAATACAATTTCACTTTCACCTGGAAAGAAGAAACTATTTTCTAAAACTAGAAAGTAGAAATTTTAGAAGAAAGATGACTGGAATAATATCCATTACTGTATTACTGGGTAATATTTTTGCATAATCTTGGTAGTTTTATTATCCTAATGATTTCTGGATTAGTTTAGAAACAAAGCAATGTTTTAGATTTGTATGTTTTGATGGAAATTTCTTGACTAGCTCTCCTTACTCAATTGCAAAGGCAACTACCTGGTCAGGAACGTTGCCTGGAGTAGGCGTAAGACGCAATCTAATGATGCATCTCTTAAGGAGAAAGAATGTGACCTTCTATTTGCACTGCAGTAAGTTGGGAAGATCAACTTTATTATAGAGTATTTGGAAAGAAATGGAAAGCTGTTCGCCAGCCCTCAGATAGTTCCTCCTTATTGCTAGTGCCTTCCTGAATTTGTTGTTTACATGATTTCTACATATGCCGGCAGACAGTAGCCGTGTTAATGAAAATATCAAGCTTTTTATTACCAAATAGTGTGGTTTAACAACGAGCTGGTCTTCTAACTGCTGGTAAAAATTTACAGGGAGTTCTTTGGAAAAGATATAGGGTATGAACAGCGCAGCAGGTGATAGTGCTGATGGTGCCACTAGACAGAGACACAACCCTTTGTGCCACTTGATTCATGTCACCTCACCAGCCCCTAGTCCACCCCAGGGCTGTAAAACCAAATAATAGGCAAAAGCTACATGGGACATTTGCAGATTTTCTGGTGAACAAGAGAAAGATCAGAAGTGAGGATTAATGTTGCTGGAGTTTCTGAAGTTACCCCAGATTTATTTAAAAAAAAAAAAAAAAAACAGAGAGAAAGGAAAGGGGCAGGAAAGTGGCATGACTTGGTTTTCTTCCATGTCTCTTTTAGCAGTGGTAATTTCTGGTTTAAGTGGAAACTGGGGCCGATCAAACAGCAGCCGAGTGTGGCAAGCATCACCTCTATCTTCTCAAGTCGTCCAGTCTGGCCAGGGAGTAAGTGGACAGGCATCATCTCCAGCCCAGCCCAGCCAGGAGCTGTGCAGACTGCCCAGCTTTTTCTTCTCTACTCAGAGATACAACTCAAGCCATAGTCACAAATATGACACTGTCTTTGGGAAGGCACATGTCTGCTTAAATCTTGTGCTGTGGCCTGAGCACAACACCTGCTGACAGGCCCAGGCCAGGCAGTGACAAGTGAACAATGCTGAGAAGTTGGACAGTGTTAATGGTCTCAAAAGGGCCTTTGTCCTATCTACAGTTCCAAGTCAGTGGCTGCATCCAGCAATCATTTTTCAGGCCCAGTGCCAATTAGGAATTATATCCTTCTTAAAAAGTAGACAGCTGGAAAGCTGTGTTTTTCCAAGTTCTCCTGTGGCAGGGCCAGGCCTCATCAAAAACTAAAGTGTGCAGACCATGGGGTTACTTGCTTGCAAACACAGAGGATGGAGCCTTGTTTTACCGGGTCTGCGGTAGGAGAGAAGGAGCCAGAAGGACAGAGAGTTTCTTGGACTCAGCAGGAAGCAGCAGCCCTGGAGACCACAAGTGAAGAGACAGCCTGCTGTCTGTTTTTAACATGTTTGGAAATCTCTGCGCAGCCTTGTTTCAGATCTGGAAACGAATGGGAGCAAATGAAGGAGTAAAGGAGGGTTCATCCCCTTCACATGAAGTCAGACTCAGCTGGTTCCAATCAGCTTGGGAACAACACTCAAAGTGGCGGATGGAGGCAAAGCAGAGTGTTACGCGCTCAGAGCCGCTGCTACTAGCACGTAGCATCGCTACGTGTCATGCAGAGGAAAGATTTTTACATTGGCCGCATTTAGCATTGAAGTAGACAGAATTTGGTGTGTAGTGGAAGATATCATAAAATGGTGAGATTAGAAAGATGTAGCTCTTCAAATTTTATCTACAAGTATTAATATTATCTAAGAACTTTAATTGGATGTATAGAGAAGTATAACCTTTATTCCAATTTGATTTTCTTTTCCTCTTAGTCCTAAAACTGCCCCTAACAATGTTTATTTTTTAATCGTATCACTAGGGAGAAGAAGTAATAGTCGATATTTAAGTGGAACTGTTTTACAAATCAGCAGCCTAAGAAGAAGGGGAAGTAATCTGTACTGTCTAATCAATGAGATCTAGTATTACACAGATCCTGTTTTTCAATGGAAGGAAATTTAAAAAAAAAAAAAAATCTAACCAAGTTAAGATTCTTGATTTTCATATAGCACACAGCCCTGGCAGTCTTCAGATACCACACAGGACTGGGAAGGGCAAAGGGATACTCTGGATCAGTCTGAAGTGATTTAAAAGCTAGCTTTAGCTCTTTCAGGTGTACTGATGCATTCAGTGTGGCAGTAGTCATCAGGCCAAGGTCCAGCGAGCAATAGGAACGGCCTCTCAGCTCACCAGTCATGCACAGAAAGAAAAATTTGGAAAGCCAACCACTGGGAAAGATGAGAAAGGTGCTGCAAGAGGATCTCTTGCAAAGTAGTCACGAGAGTGAGAATATTGCAAAATCACTGTTCCAAACCTTTTCGCTAGGTATTTGTTATTCATGACATTGAGCTCTAGTTTATTACTTGGCTGTAGAAAAGTAAAGCAAAAGAAAGGAAATTGCTTTTGGTGTTTTTTCCTTCAAAGGCAAACCATCTCAAACCTCCATTTTTCTAAAGAAGCAGCATGGTAGCTTTTTTCTATATGAAATCTGACTTTTGACTTTGCTTGCGAAATGATGTTATTTTGCAGGGAGTACATGATGCTCCTTCCAGGAAACATAAAGAAAAATGTGGAATGGCTTAACCTTTCAGAAAGCAAGAATTTGGTTTGAAAATGAAGTTAAAGTTGTCCACTGCATATTTCTGCAGATAAATTCAAAATGCACACTGGGGGAAAGAAGATATAAGCAGGACAGAGCGGCAGGCTGAGAAAATGCTGACTGGAAAGCCTATAGTACAGAAATAAATAGAGAGTGACGGCTGCTAACAGACAGAACAAGGGCTTACAATGAGACATGACAAAAAAAAAAAAAAAAAAAAAAAAAAAAAAAAAAAGCAAATATTCAGATATATGCTTGCATTCTATGCCTGCAGGCCACAGGAAACAATAATGCCTCTCAAATGTGGCATTTGCAGGATGGCACAGCACTGAAGATGCAGCGTTTTTAAAAGATGTGTCTTTTAGGTAGACCACAGGGAGATGATAGCTATCACAATGAAAGGGTCAAAATCTGGGAACCACAGCGGCAGTATTCCAGATCAGACCAACATGACACTGAGTTTTAATGTGGGTTTGTAGGTACTGGTTCCAACGTCAGGACATGTGTACATTGTGGGGAGCAGGGCGCTAGGTGAGTACCAAAACTACCTGAGATGAGATGGCTGAGGTGCTGGAGGCAGTCTAAGCACAGCATGGGCAGGTGTTATTCAGATAATGAGTCTGAGTGCAGTTCCACATGAACTGCCACAGCTAAATGGTTTCCACTAGCAAAGTTTGCTCATTTTAAGACAGCTTCACTTTCTCAGTGTTACGCTTCAGTTTGTACTGTGGAAAATCAAGAGTCAAGCAGAAAAACATGGAATAGCACTGACACACAAAAAAATAAAAATAAAGAAAAAAACCTCACAGCTCTCAGCAGAGCTTCTAGGTAGCAATTTATAAGCTGCAACCCATTTTCTGCAAGAATTGGTCCACAGGAAAGGAAAATGCACTCTGCATCTTTAAATTTTGTACTGTCAGAACTGTCACCTTCATCTTATGATTGAACAACTGCAGTGTCACAGCATAATTTCAGACAGCTGGTGCCTGATTGAGAAGGATTTCTCTGTTAACTGTGAGCCTCCACAATTCCTCTCAGGCAGCCAGGAAAAGGGCTTTAACAAGCTGCCTGTAGCTCACAGGTTTCACAGTAGAAAGACAATAATTTAGTGTGTGTTGCTTGGAAGAAAGAAAAAAAAATATAAAAAATGAGAGGATATGCTGACAGTATCCCATAGAAACAAAAGGAAACTGTTCTTTAAGCATAGAGGATATTCTGCGATGGGGAGATATCTCTACATGCCTTCTTCATGTGAGAGGCAGAGGAATGTAAGCAGCAGAGGCTTTGAGTCCCAGGTAGAAGCAGTTCTCGTGCATATCTAACTGGGGTAGCGAAAGCTCTAACTCAGTGTGTTCCCTCTCCTCCTCAAAGAACTGTGTCACCAAAGATCTTTCCCTTCCCTGCCGTAAGCGGCAGCTAACTGTGCCTTCCTGGGGCACATTCCACGTTGCTGTTAATGCACCGTAATTACGGCAGTCGGAATCACTCACTCATACACAAGCAGAACCTCATTTAATAAGCAGCTGCGATGTACAGAGCGGGGCAGCATGTGTCAGGCTTTGTGTGTGTGTTTTTAAATGTTTTCCTCTAGTAATAGATTACCGCTTTGCCTGATTGTTTCTCTAGTTGTTCACCTTCGGCTGGAGAGAAGACATCCGCCCCGGGGAGCCGCTTCACACCAGGAAGTTCTGCTTTGACGCCATCTCGCACAGTAGCCCTGTCACACTGTATGACTGTCACGGGATGAAGGGGAACCAGCACTGGAGCTATAGGAAGGTTGGAGTCACTCTGGGTCGTTTCAGAGGTTCAGACTGTGTTTCAGAGCAGGCTTGTGTTCTCTCTTCAGAGAAGTTGTGCCTTAAAATGCACTCCATTTTATTCCAATTCAATTTTGTGCTAGTCTCTCTGGAGCATGTTCCTGTTGAGCATTCAGCTATCTAGGTCAAATTTAAATGAAAATGGATCTGATCCAGCTCAGGGGGTGTCTGTATTGGATCCATTCCCTGAAAGGTGTTTTACCATTCTGGCACTTGAAGATGCTTGTGTCATTTTAACAGAGACACTGTTGGAAATATTTTCATCCAATGTGACAGCACCAAGAAATGCTGCTCTTGACTTAAAAATTATTATTTTACTATATTTTATGAATGACAGAAATATTTCCCTCA
>VXAV01010908.1:86033-110813 GCA_013399715.1 Alectura lathami
CAAAAAAAAAAAAAAAAAAAAACAGCATTAAAAGAACTGCCTTGAGCCTAAAGACAGCAGGAGTTTATAAATTAAAGATAAGCAGCTTAGACACTACTTTGATCTGCCAAGTTCTGCCCATTTTGATAAATCTCTAAAAATGAGAGGTCAAGCTGGGAAATGAGAGCGCCTCATTTTGGGCAAAAAATGTCCTGGTAATGCTACCAAGTTTTTTTTTTAAATGGCGACTCAGCAAGGTACCTTGAGTAAACAGGCAACTTGCTAACACTTCACTAACAAACTCTGTATTTCATGCAGGGTAAGGACATACATTTCTCTGAGGTGTTGATGACTTCCTCTCATGCATCCTTTTTTATTTTCTGTGACCACTATGCCTTGTCCTCAACATTGCTTAAGCTGAGACCTAAGTGCCAGAGATTGGACTTTGCCACATAAACCTCAGTGGTACTTTCTAGCTTAAGACTGTTAGTAGGAAACTAATTCAGAACCACTAGAACTAGTTTTGCCCCAACACGCTTTGAGTATCTGCTTGTTAGCCTGGGCCTTTTTCACCAAATTTATGTTGCAATTGGAGATGTAACAACAGATTTTCCAGAAGCATATTCTCTTTGAGATATTACTCGTAGTAAAGTTAAAATGTATGGGCCAGATATTTAGGGGACATAAATAGTCACGGCTGTATTGCTGCATATCTGGTTTATAATGTCATTATAATACCTTCCTGCTTCAGAACCCTTCCAATTTATCTTTTTGCTTGTCCAAGCTGTAAGAAAGAAGCCTTCATACCTTTAGCACTTCGTTGGTGCCTAGTATAGCTGGTTCATAAGAAAAATGCAGATCTGGAGCTGCCCTCTGTGTGGCTCATCATCTTTGATGTGGACAGGAAACAGCAGATAACCAAAAAATGACATTTGAAAAAAACTGCACAGTGTGAGTTCTATTAAATCCTGTGCACAGCTTCATTTTTCATCTCCAGAAGGCTGACAGGGCTCATATAAAAACTCTCAATGCAAGGCAGGCATTTCCATCTCAGCAAAAGACACCACAAAATTTTGTGATGATGGAAGTACTCACACAGTCCTAACTATAATACTAACGTGACAGCAAGCTGATTAGTTTGCATGAGCACTCACTGCTTAACTATAAAACTTCAAATCCAAAAACTGTGTTGGAATACTGAAAATATGATTTTTTTGGTTCTTATTACTTAGGCTAAGTTTTAATTCAGCTACACATTACGTAGGTTTTGATTATTTCATAGCGTCTATTTCCTCAGATTTAAAGAAGAGATTTTTGGTGGTACATCTGTACCAAAAACACCCTTGTTATAATCCTTATCTAGTTTTAAGAGCATCTTGGCAATAGGATTTATACGGTTTCCCAAAGACAAGTAAACAGTACAAGCAAAAGGATGCTTATATCTGTTAAATTGCATCTGTGATAGAGGTCTTTACCTAGAGGACAGTATGCAACTAAAATTGCACTCTGCGTAAATAAGAGTAATAGTCTGTGGTTCAGCAAGAGCCTCCTTTTAAAAAACAAGGAGCAGGTCAGCAGCTGTGTCCTATTCTCTGCGTCACTTAGAGAAACCACGGCTTTCTAATGATCATGTGTCCACCTTGCCAGTAATTCTCCCCATGTTTTAGGAAAAAAAATGACTTGTTGGTCTGTATCTTACAAGATGGTTAATATGAAGCATTTCTTATCATACTGTTATACCATTCCTATAAAACTAGAAAATAAGAGGTTTTTGTTAGCTCAAGGGTCAGATTCTTTTCATGATTACTTGCATACTCAAGCCACTGGTGAGCTCTGAGCAAGTATTTGAGGCTACCAAGTAGATAGTAGTAATCAGGTAGGTAGTAGTAGATAGTAAGTAATCAGTATATTTAGAACTAGTCCAAACGATTGGTCTGTAATAAAACAGCAAGTATGCCTTTAAGAAATCTCTGTAAGAAGTGATGATGTACTCAGAATCCAAGTAATACCATGAAAATCACTGTGGGTTAGAAAAAAGAAAGTGAGTTTAATACTGGGGGGGGGGGGGAATATTGACCCTTTAATGGGGCTTTGAAATCAGTTCTGGGAGAAATGAACAAGTTCTGTAAATAGTGGAGATATTGGAGAATAACGGCTTTCCAAGCTAAAGCCATTTCCTTGACTCTGTTTATGGTTCCTAAGCATGTCAGAGCCAAAGATCAACAATGGCTACAAATTTCCATCCCTCACAGCGAAGGAATATGCCTCTGGTTTTCAGCTTAGTGTCACTCTGGAGTGATAGCTAATACATTGGTTCTGATAAAGTGTGATTAAATTTATGGGCCCTAGTCCCATTTGTAGAGCACAGGTATTCAAGAGAGGGCTGATTTAGTAGGTCTTTAAAAAATAATAGTTCTAATTGTGCTAAATCAATTTCATTATACCGTAATTCTACCCTGAGCATTGCGATTATGATAGAAGCTAGACTGGCAACGTCAAAACCTACACCCAGAACAGCGCGATTTGTTCGTACTCTCCTGACAGCTTCAGGGATGAACTGTAAGTTCACTCTTCACTCAGTGGATCCAGAGGTTATTCCTCAGACAACCAAAGACATGACATTGTGATAGTGGTTTTTATCATATGGACATCTGTCCTGCCGAAACCGCGCTGGGGCTACTGACTAATTTCAGATAAACTACTGCAGCCACTGGCTGATAATGACTTCCAGTTAACCTTGGCCATAGTTATAGCAGTGACCTAGAAGAAATGAAAGGCTCTGTGTCTCATTACCTACCCACTGAACTGTCAAGATCCATTACCTTATGAAGAAGTTTCTCCTTCTCAGACTCGTCTTCATGCAGAAGAAAAAAAATCCCTCTGCCCTTTTCAGATGTTTGAAAAGTCTCCAGAAGGGTCCTTGTGGCTTTTTAGTATTGGTGTAAGGAGGAATTTATATATTTCTCTTGGAAGGTTCTTCTCTGGGGTGCACACAAGTGTCACTCCTTAAAGTTCTCGGCCTGTTTCCATTGAAATCCATAAGAACAGCAGGCTTTGACCCTAGGTCAGCATAAGCTGGAGATGATAAATTAATGGGCCATTATACATAGCTAAGTCAGCCAGAAGTTTTCCCATGGTAACCATGTCCCTCTCCTTAAGAGACGCTTTTCTCTCCTAATAATCAGACTGGCTAACAGAAGCACCAACAATGCTTCATTCAAGAATTGCATCCCCTGGATATTTCTGTGAGAAGACAGGCCACAGGCTGTCTTTGAAAAGGCTGGAGTGTTTCTCCTAGCACACTTTTTGTACTGAAGCAGCTTCCTTTCTTCTTGTACCAGTTACTGTATCAAAGCTTCTAGTACTCCCGCTTCAGCTTCCTGGTAGCTTGGCTGATCCCATCCCCAGCTACGGCATGAGGAAAACCAGGTGTCCTCTTCCCATGAGGCACCACAGCAGGTGGGCAGTCGTGGCACCCCCTGCGCACTCCCTCTTCAGGCAGGGACACTCCATCAGGCACCAGGAGGAGCTGGCAAGGTGCTAAAGGATGCGCGTCCACCCCACAGGTGTCACTGGTTCCTTTAGTTTAGTTCTACTGGCTTTTACAGCATCCCTCAGAATTACAGTCCTTTGTGTGCGTGCATTTAGCACCTGCTTTGAGGGAAGAGCTGGAGGTGAAAGCCAGTGTTTGTGAAAGGCAAGTGGAGCACAATCACCCTCCAGTACAGCACAATTATACAATTTTGAATTTACTCTCTGTTACATATGCTAAATATATATATATATGTATAAAGGATATTGTACTTCACCAGTGCTTCACACCCTCTAGAATCAATTAATTTTATCTTTCCTAAATTTAAAAAAAAAAAAAAAAAAAAGAAAGAAAGAAAGAAAAAAAAAGGTTTTCCTTTTCAAAAGTGCTTTTAAATAGCTTCTATTTCTTTTGGCATACTGTGTTATATTTGGTTTTGTCTTCATACTTTTTTCTGAATTGTGGGGTATTTTTAGTTAAAGATGTTTCTGTATGATTGTTGCTCAGCACCCAGCGCACTTTTGTGGGTTTATAATAGGTTGTGATTTGACGAGTAGCTTTCCTTTTCCCTCATGCAAACTGGTCAAACAGGCACATCCTGAATTAGTATTGAACTACTGGCAGAGCATGTTTGGCATGCAGGGGAAAATCCTGGATGTGGTTTACTGAGAGTAATCTGAAGTTTATTTCAACAGATATAGTAAACGCACTGTATAGTCCCTGGAAACCTTCAAACCATCTAATCACTCCCACATCTGTCTCTCAACCACGTGCCTACAACGAGCTAAGTACGTGGAAACTAGCCGACCTGCAAATACCAGAGGCTCATCTGGGTAGTTTCTGCTTTCCCAAAGATTCACAGAGGGGTGATTTAAAATGCACTCCATTTTTGTGAAATAAAATTAATAAAACTAATAATCATAAATATCCTATTTAAAACAACTTAATCCATGTTTATCCTCCCAAAATCTCCATAGGGAGCTAAAACAGTGTTGCAATTCCTTTCTTAGGAGTAGAGATACAAGCATTTCAGTGGCTTGTCTTATTGAGGCTACAGGCAAATTCTGCATTTTATGGGGTGAGAACTGAGATCATCAGTCCTGTGTCTGTCCATCACACCACTTCAGTTAATATTTATTACTGCCATCTCCATCAAGTTGAAGAATCCCCTTTTTCCAGACAGATTTTTACAGATCCTCTTTCCCAGCAGCACAGTAGAAGTCGTCAAAAAAAAGGCCCCCCTACTCCCAGGAAAAAAAAAATAATCAGCTTCAGACATTTATTTGGAGCCTAGGGAAGCACATGATATGCAAAGAAGGGCATTCTGTTTTTTCATTATATTATGTAGTCATTAGCTAAAGACCAGAAAATGCCTTCTCATTCTTTCCTGAATTCTCATTTTTTTGAAGGATAATAACACAAGGAAATAAAGTATTAGATTCTCTACAGGTACCTAAACTAAACTGTGGTTATTACGCAAGGTTATCACACAGAAAATACAAAATTACTTCAGATAGGACTCTGTTAATCCATGTTCTGTAAAATGAGAACACTCCCAGTTTCTTGGCATTTGCTACTTAATTCTATTTTTTTTCTCATTCCTGTAGGACAAAACTTTGTTCCATCCGGTAAGCAGCAGCTGCATAGATTGCAACCCAGCTGAAAAGAAGATTTTCATGAACAGATGTGATCCTTTATCTGAAACTCAACAGTGGATTTTTGAACATATTAATATGACTGTTTTAGAAAAATTTAACAGCAAGGCCAGTTCCTAGGGAAAATTTTTAAAAAAAATGAACACACCCAAATACATACAGCCTGCAGACTACATTTTCGCCAGCATCTGGGTCGAAGGAGTCAGGAATTAAATTTCCTAGATCCAGGAAGTCTGTTCTGAGGATTAAGAAAATGCCACAGCAAGAGCCAGCAGGCTGTCCTTGAAGATGTACAGTATCTGAAGAACTTGGCTAGGAGCCTCACCGGATGCTGCTGAGAACTTCAGGCTGAAAATTCCCTTGCTGGTCGAGGGAAAACTTTGTTTAAAAACTGTTTAAAAGTACTCCAAGTTAATAAAGTAAAACAAAACTCTAGAGTTTCTCAGGTCAAATCCTGCTGTAGCGAGTAGTTCAGAACGGACACTATAATTTGGGATGGGTATATGGTGCGCCTGATGGCTACAGGAACCAGGAACCTGAAGAAATCCCAGGTTTTAGAACTAAACATGCTGGTGGAAGAATTATGATGTCTCAGCATTCCCCAGACAAGATATATGCTCTGTTGATATTCTCTTAATAAAAGGTTGGGTTAAGCAGGTTTAACCCTCAGAACGGCTGCAATTAATTTTGAATACCTCCCTTTTACATTCCATTCATTACCAAAATAGGAATGGTAGAAATCTTAGGGTCTAGAATTACACTGTAGTGAAGCATGAAATAAACTGTAAGGTTTTGCCCTCACATTTCTCCCCTTCAGTTCGGAAAATAATGTAAAGCAATCAAATTTCTATGAGAGATATATTTAGCAGTTGTGATTCAAATCCTATTGTCACACAAGGTGAGTTTTTTTCCAGTGACAAATATAACATCAGCAGTTGCAATGTAATGGAAGCCTTGTGGACTAGCTGTCTTTCCTAAAGGCAAAATCCTTACCAAAGTATAAATTAAATTAAAAATAGGATGAAAAAAAAAAAACATCATGAGAGTAGGAAATAATTGCATACTTCATGCTGAACTAGATTAGTCAAATTAACATTGGTACACTGCCATCACCTAAAAAAGCATTGATTCCCTGTAGTGCAGCTTAAAAGATCGTGCAGAGATCATATGGTGTTCTTGTCAGATATGAGAGGAGAGAAAATTTGACGTGAAGCTAGCTGGGTGGTTTCAGAGTTGATGAAATCCATGATGGAAACAAACCTTAGCTGTCAAGTGAATAGTACTGCAGATCTCATGATGGAGGGAAGGAGGAGTGCAAACAAGTCACATGTTACAATATTTTGGTGCTTTAGATGGAGACACAATTCAGGTTCAGACAGACTTCTGCCACATTTATGGTCATTATGGCACATGGTGTCCCTCAGAAACATCAAGCTGTTGTCATGAGAGGCATCTAAAACTGGTTTGACAGGCCTATGGTTCTTCTCAGTAGGAATCAGTTAATACTGATATGTGGAACATAATCAATAGGTTTGGGATTTTTCGAGGTAAGAGCACATTTATATGTATATCAAACAAGTATATGGACTGCTTTTGCTTGAAACATGAGCTTACAGATGAAAGCAGCATAAATGCAGATAGATGACATTCCCCAGAGGTGGCTCAAACAGTGCTGTTTGAGCCAAAACTATCATAACTCATTGAGTTGTTTATTCTGATTGCTGGAGAAGTGGCTGACTAGCCAAAGTACTGATGTGTAAGCTACCCTGTTTTGAGGGAGAAGGGTGAGTTTGTTTTGTTTATTGCTCCTTACACCGTCTTTATGCTCAGAGTGTTGGTTGCTTCCAGAGGATGGTTCTAGTACCAATTCGTGTACGCTATTTTATGACAGCAGCTTGTAGTTGTAGATTAAGAGCCAAAATTCTAAGTCATAGGAACTTTTTAGGAGGGAAATGAGATCCTGAAGTGTGTAGGATGCATGCACTTGGAAAATTGCAAAATGGATCCGTACACTGAGTAATCACTGCAAATTAGTGAAGAGACCTTTCAATTAATCTGAAAGAAATGTCTATGGAGTTAGACTTCTCCTTTTATGATTTTAAAGCAAATGAACTTGTTTAGGTGTTGTTTAATTTTTTTTGAAGGTATGGTGGACTGCAGGATAGAGCCAGTAAGGTCACTGTGTGAGGATACCTCATATTTATGTAGTTATCAGCACACGGAACCAGTCTGGGCACCGCAGACTGCCAGCCTTCCCAGGTGCAGTGCTTGTAGCATAATTTATTTGCAGCCTGAACATGAGAAAAGAGGATTTGGAAAAAGAAGAAAATGGGCACCTAAAATGTAAATGTAGTCCTCAAGCTACTGATTGAAACTGGCCCCAAACTCTCATAGTCCTGTATGCCCAAACCAGAGATGCAAAGGAGAATTGCTGAACCAACTGAGCAATTTCTATTATGCACAAGTTGGTAGGGTAGTATCATTCAGTCTCTGACTGCATCTCAGTGGTCTGATTTTGAAATGGCTAGTGGGAACTAGAATGCTGCTGAGACAAAGATCTTGTATGCCTTTTACAGCCCTCATTAATTAATATTGCACAGCATCCTGCACTGCCAAAGGAAGCTTTCCCATTACTCATAGCTGGCCACTGATTGTAAGCTCTAGCGGTCCCTGACAGAAAACAAACTGCCTAAATGATATTCAAATGTTTTGAAAAATTCTGTTCTACATACTGTTTTAAGTTTTTATAGGCAAAATACAGGAAATGACAAATTAGAGTTTGTCATGTGTCAACAATGAGTAGCATTTGATTAATCTGGAAATAGAAAGTTTAAATGAAGGTCCAGATCTTTAGAAACATTTAATAACTTGTCACAGTGTGGCATAAACAAACATACACATATGCATGTATGTATACATTACCAGTGGAAGGATGCAGATGGAGGAGAGGAGGTTATTCTCACTTCATGGTCTGAGATTTCAGATATTTAGTATGACCAAAACTGCACTGAAAAAGATTAAAAAAAAAAAAAAAAAAAAAAAAAAAAAAGCAGTCATTAGCCTAATAGAGAAGACAGTTACTTCACTGCTTTCAGTTTAAGCAATTTTCTCTCTTTAAAAACTGAGACAAAGTAAGCTAGCATGCAGCTTCTCCCCAGGCAGCTGTGATCTTCCTGCTGTGTATAGAAGGTGGCCCTAGGGACAGTGCTTCAGAGCGGTGCTCCGGTAGCATTTGGGGTGATGGATTCACAAAATGGTTATGACTTGCTAAGCACAGGACTCCTTCACCAGAAACTTATTAATAATAAATGATCATCCCTACCTCTAAATTAAATTCTGTCTTGAGTGTTCTCTAAAGCTTTCCACTGATAACAGCATTTCATGACTAATTTAACATTCAGAATTTCTTTAAGTCTTCCAGCAACCGTATCTTTTCTACCCAACAGACAGCTGAGCAAGTAAAAAGATAGGATGGACAGATATATTTTCCTGCCATATTTCACCAGAAGCATTTAACTTCAATATGCATTTCTCCAAAAGACTATGAAATTTCTTTACAGAAAAATGTTTAAAAAATACTAGGTAGTTGTGAATGTATTTTGGATCTAGCACACAGGTTACACTAACTGATGCAGGCTGATAATTTCAGTAGTGTCCCAGCTGATTTGCTTCAGTTTTTCAATTGATTATTTTATGGCTGAGAGGAATTTAATCAACATGCCCAAACAGATCTTCTTATCTTAAAAGTTCATTGGCACCTACCCTAAATTTTTCCCATTTATGTTTATCTGACTCTTCTTGAGGACAGCAAACTACTACAGGAGATGATAGAAACTCGAAAAACTAGAACAAATACCAAGTGCAACTAAAACTCTAAAATCATTAGTGTTTGCCAGCATGCATTCCAAAATCTAAACTAAGAAGCCCTGGGAGGGCTTAAAGGAGAGAGGAGGATTTGGGAAACAGCATTGCACAGAGGCATGACCTTGTTTCAGGAAAATGAGATCATTTTCAAACAAACGTTTCTGCAACATTATGGATATTTTAATGATATAATGCATACTTCCTTAGTGTTATCAGTTTATAAACAAATGGACTGTAGCTGCTGAACTAGGTCATCTTCATGATAAAGATAGACTAGGCTTGAAAAGAAGCTGACAAGCACTTAACAACATTTGATTACTGGCAATTTACCAGGCATCAGTGTCTCCATGACCTCAGTGAAATCAGATGCCACAGAATGTATATAAATAGCTTAACCAAATTTATTCAATGGATTGCTCCCCTTTAAGAATGGATGTCACCTTTGTTTAAAAAAAAAAAAAAAAAAAAAAAAAAGGTAATCATAATCAGAATTAATTTACATTTTTACTGATAACTTCTGCAAGGAGCTGAGACAGTGGTAGCCTTCCAACCTACACAGACAGAGTGGGGAAGAAGTGCTTTAGGAAGGCAGCTACTGGGAAGCTGCCACCAGGGATGCATCCATCTTCTGGTTAAATAGCATCGATCTTTAATGCTGTTAGTCCAGCATCTTTCCAGGGAACACAAGGTGTACATTAAAAAAAGAATATGATGACAGATCGGTTTTCTTAAACTCCATCAAGGTCGTTAGGTAAAACCATTTCAAAACACTTCAAAACAAAATGCTGATTAGAAGGTGCTTTTTTTATAGCTGGTATTAGGTACAGAAGATTAATGAATTAATTTGTATAGCTTCCTTCCAAATCTGTCCCATTTATCCTCTTAGAAGGAGCACAGAGTTCCCAGAGAGCTTTGACATCACATTTTGAGGTTCTTGCTCTATCTGAAAGTAAGTTTTGAAAAATATTTAGAAAATTATAGCAGGCATACACCAAAAGGTAATTATTAAAAAAAAAAAAAAAAAAAAAAAAAAAAAAAAAAAAAGNGTATACCTGACTATTATATCTAGGGTATGAAGAGATTTTGCTAAACTTCTTGTTCTAAAATAGTGTCCACTGTGGCTGGGAAATTTTAGGTGAATAAGTAATATAGTTTAGTAAATTTTTAGTGTGTTGTGCTTTCTTGTTAAAGTTTCTACTCTTAAGTCAAATTTTAGTGAATAACATGTTGCTGATAGATGCTTTCTTGTTGTTTTTTTTTAACCACATATAGTACTTAAATCTGTCCTTAAGTGTTCTCTAAACTCATATATTTCCTGTTAAAATTCTGAATGCACTGGGCTGAGAATTATCTAAGCAGAGAAAAACCTTTAAAAACTATCTAACAAACGTGTGAAAACAAGCAAACAGTGAGAAAGTTTAGCTGGAAGTGAACTGAAAAATGCATCACCTTTCCAAAGCTCAAGCAGCATTCAGAAAATACGTTTGTTTTGTATGGTGGCTGTAGATCCTTTCATTAGTATCACTGGTATTACCCCTGCAGCAGGATTTCTGAAAATGATGTGCTATCATTTGGCATGGTTGATGGACAGGACACTGACAGAGAAAAACAAACAGCATTTTGTAGGAACAGTTCCTAAAAACTCACATTCAAACATTGCAGTCTGGTATGTCTTCAGAGTCTTAGCTATTTATGAGGTTCCCATTTTCTCAGGTTTGGGTTTGTTTGTTAGTTTGTTTTTTGTTTGTTTTACAGCACCAGATAGTGCACTGGCATAGGCTTCGAGTGGCTGAGGAGTCTCCTCCTGGGAGACCTTCCAAAGCCACCTGGACATGGGCCTGGGCACCTTCCTCTGGGTGGAGCAGGGGTTAGAGCAGAGGGACTCAGAGGGCCCTGCCAGCCTTGGCCATCCTGTGACTCTGTGCCTCAAATGGCCTTTGTGAAAACAGCGCAGACAACAGGGGAATAAAGAGGACATGGGTTAAAACAAATAATAATTTGTAGTTACCTAAAGATATCAAGTCAACAGCCCTGTCAAGCATGTTAATTATATGCAAAGATACATCTGTTTGCTTTGTGTGGCTGTTGTGATAGGTGCACAGCTCCAAGGAATATTGGAATGAGAGGAAGCCATGTAAAGTGGGTCAGCAGGAAAGTCCTTACTTAGCAGAGGATGCTAGAGTCACAGTGACCTTGTTTTTGAGAAGCAGATGAATAGAGCCTTAAGAGTCATATACATAAGGGATGTAAAGTGAGCTGCAATGTGACAAGTCTGGTAAGCAGTGCTATCTAAAAGACATTAGGACATGGGAAGGAAAACTTGGTCCTCATTAACCTTTGCCCTTATTAGCCTTGGCAATATCCCTGGCCCTTGTCAAAGTATTAGTTGATTTAACTAAGCTAATCCTTCACCTCTGCCAGCAAATGATCCAAACTGGAAGAAATCACAGCCCAAGCAAATTTCTGTTGATCAGCTTGGAGCACCTGATTGGCACAAACACTAGCCACAGTTTAGTCAAAAACCCCAGCTAACACCAAAGGTAAAACAATATGACTAGCTGTAGGTCCCTTATATACTTCTGTAAAATAAGGTTCCATTTGCCTAAAGGAGAGATTGAGCATAGTGATCCTAGATTAAGAAGATCACGAGTCATGAATTTGCACAGAGGTGAAAGGCCAATTGTGAGATTATGATGTGGCAGTTTAATTGAGAAAGGAAGGAGGAAATGGGTGGTAAAAGGAAAGCAGGAGTCCAGTTTATTTCTGGGTATGAAGGAAGCATGACCTACAAAGGTCAGCCACTGATAATTTTGGGTAGCATTTCATACCAGTTCTTGCGTGTTTATTTCCATCACATGTTCAGGAACTGAAAGGCAACCACTCCCACCCCCTCCTGCAAAGGACTTAAATTTAGGGGAAAAAAAAAAAATTACTGCATAATCTGAAATGTACTGACTGTGAGGTGAGTGAGCACAGCTACAGCAAAGCTTTGCTGGATGCCATGTCAGTGCTGCGTTTTCCACCAAAGGTATGCCTGTCTGGTCCCAAGGATACTTTAGGGGTAGCGTGTAGAAGCAGAACATGATGGTCACTGTTTTAACTCCAATTAGTACTTCTCTGTGTCTCAGGCTGTTTTAAAATGGGATTAGTGGTTAGCTAAATTTTCCTGGAAATACCAACCCAGATCAGTACAAAGTAGCTCTGCCACCTCCCAGTGTGGATCAAGGTAACTCATGTCTATGTTCAGACATCACATAGACCTCTTTAGAAAAAAAGGAACACTGTGGCTCTGCCATCATGACTCTTGAAGGATTTACCTATTTTTATATATTTCAGATATTTTCTTTTTTTTCTTTTTTTTCCTCTTTGGTCTTACTTTCCTTCGGCTCCCCATCTGCAGGATTCCGCCAGTATGCCGATCTTCCTTCCCATCTGTGTGGTGTGTGTGGGGAGGTGTTCAGCTGTTGTAGACCCCTTCCTTGAGCTAACAGTGACCAATGTTGCTTTGATCTTGCACTGGTAGAACAATGAGCCTTTCCTCCTTGGGGACTCCTCTGCCGTGATTGTGCATAATGGCACCAGGGCAGAAGGGAGGAGTCCTGTCCCTACAGGTCTGCTCACTGCAGGTTTTGTCCATGCTAGAGATGCACCTTGGCATAGGCAGACAAACATCCATATACCATTTGCAAGGGAGAACGCTCCACTGGCGATCTATTTTCCTGCCCATCTTTAAAACTCAGTGCTGAAGTCAGAAATGGGATTATGTAAAACCAGAAGCAGCTTGTTGCATCAGTATGGTTCTTACAGATACTCAGAAGCAGCTGAACTTCACAAGCAGGTTTTAACTTGTGATTGTCCATCCTCAGTTAGCATAGATACAAGAATCTGTGTTGTAATTGCATTAAAATGTAGTTTGTATAAGCCATGAATGGGTTATAACAACTGTAATTGAAGGCATTATTTCAAATCTAAAATTGATTTGTGATCTCTGATGAATACACTGTACAAGTTCACCTTCAGTCGGGCTGCAGAGAGGCAGAGTGGCTTCCCCTCCCCTGCCGCCAACAAAACCACTAGAAGAGAGAGATTGTCCAACATGCAGCAGCTCTTGCTTTTAGCTGTATGAGGCTTCAGTTTACTCCCCAATAAGTCAGCAAAGGTCATATATATATAAAAAGATCTCCCATGATTCTCATTATCAGAGCTACATTTGCAGAGATGGGAGTAAAACATCTTTTTTTTTTCCTATTAGCAGAAAACCCTTTCATTTGTTTCCTCTTTGCTTTTATATACCCCCAGAGTCATCTATTTGTAACCAGAACACATAATAGAAGTTTAACCCTGTCCCTTCACTACAGAAGTTCCTGGTAAATCAGAGTACCAATGTGAAGACCATACAAATGCTGTGTTGGAAGGACTGTCAGCCAAGGAAGAAGGATTCTTTATAGAAGAACAATAAGCCTCCCTAAAGTTTTATTTCCTTTATTCCTGTCCTATTGGCCTCTAAATCACAGTGCTCTACATCTAATCATGTCGTGGCAATCTGCACCTGGAACAATACTGATGCTTCATCAGGGCTCTGCTGCCAGTATTATGTTTGAGTCTCTGCACTGTGGCTGCGTAAAACTGTTCTCTGGAGCTGGGAGCCTTCACCCACAGTTGCTGTCCCTGCGAGGGCCATTCCTTCCAACTTCAGCCTGATCTGTTTTTTTCCACCTCAGACTCTATTGGCCAAAGTAGCTCTGTGTTGACCAGCTCTCCAGGTCTCCAGATGATCTGGTCCATTGCACATCTCTTAACGCTCTACATCAGTCCAGCCCACAAGAACACGTACACATACAAATGAAAAAAGTATGGTCCCTTCTGAGCCCCTGAGATTCTTCTAATGATCAGCCAGCCTTTGTGGTGCTCAGAGTTATCTTTGCGAATAAGCAGCCTTTCCTGCAGGTATCCTGCAAAACATCCACTTCTCTCATTGTTCTGAGAGTCTGGAATGTCAGCTTTTGCTCACTGTTAAATAATATTCAAGACAAAACATTCCCTGGCAATTCAACTATTATAAACTATTTCTAAAGGTCCAAGAAAGACTGGAGATAACTTTGAATAATCCCTACCCAGAGGACTTGTAGGCAAGGCAGCCAGTGATGGTCTGGGCTAGTTGGTGGCCAGCAGAGATCAATCCACAAGATGTGAGACAGAGTTGTCTAATTCTTTGGAAACTGAGGTCTAGTTCTTTGGTAATTATGACTTAGGAAATATAGCTCTCCAGAAAATAAAAAAAAAAAAAAAAGAGGGGGGGGGGGGGAATAGTTCCAGGTGTTCAAGTATTTTACAGTAAGCTGCAATTAGTAATATATACGTTATAATAAGTAAAATGAGAACATAAACTTATGTGCTGACTAGTCTGAAATAGTTGGCCTAGATGTTATTAAACAACAGTGATAGAAGCTTTGACCAACATATTGATGCATTAAAGTTTTCAGGACATGCTTACAGGGTTTACAGACATCACACGCCTGTAAATTACCAGACTGTAATTAAGGACCTGAACTATGGAATAAAAATTGTACACCCATCCTATTTTATATTTGGATGTATTTAATTATGGAATACAAAGTAAAAGATTGCTGAAGAACAGTTTCCAAAAAAAAAAAAAAAAAAAAAAAAAAAAAAAAAAAANGATCTGAATGAATAAATACCTCTCAGAAGTTACAACATTAGCGTTTCAATTTATTGTGCATCTGCTGCTGCTGAAATAACCTGCTGCGTGTGTCAAGCTGGGGAAGAACTGGGCAAGCAGGACTGCTCAGGGCTTAGGGCTGCTTGCTGTTCCCACAGCCCCTGGCCACACCAAAGCAGAAACCAAAATCCTCTTCTCCATCAAAGAGCGTCATTAACTCTGGCAACATCAGAACTTGAGTGGCCACTTAAGAGAAAACTATACATGTGTACATAACAGTACAAACACACATAAAAACCAGTATGTAACACTCCTCAAGGGGTAAGTAAGGAAGTGTTGAAAAAGCCAATGAGGATTTAATTCCAGTAAAAAGTTATGTAAACAGATTTATTTGTCCCCCTCTCACCCCTCCAAAAAAGAAAAAAAAACACAACTAAACAAAACCCTAGAAACTCCCAACTTATTCTTCTTTCATCTACAGCTAAGATATAAAACATATCCAACATATCCTCTTCCAAAGTAGGATTAAGCTACTGAAAGCAGGTACCCACACCACAGAGATTTAGGAGTCATATGTAAGAACAGCAAGAATCAATCATCTTCAAAGACTAGGGATGGAAGAGTTGCTTATTACCGTGTTTTTTTTCAAGGAATTTTTTTTTTTTCATTTGCATTTCTGCTGTAAGCCCTGTAACTTGATTTTATGCATACCCATACACTTCACCTCTTCAGTGCTGTACCTCTACACTAAAACTTTCTGATCTAAATTATTTGGTTAAATTCATCCCTTCTATCCACTTCGTATGGCAGAGTTGTGGTATGATTTAACTGAACACAATCTATTTTTATTTGTTCAAGCAAATTTCTGAGGGAACACTTAGAGTGAATATTGCTTCTGAAGGACTTTGACTGTCAGAAAGAGACAAATAAGAAAATTATAAGCATGCACTGGAAATAGGTGACTGTTCCTTGTCTGGATAGCTTAAAAGGCTGCTGCTGTTATATTCAAGATGAAGACATCCCCAGATGCAAAACAAAATACAAACTATTATTTTCTATCTAACCTTTCCACCTATACTATTCCTTAGACACTAAGTTCTTAGGCAGTTCCACTGAGAAAACTTTGGAGATTATCTCTCCAGAACAATCATGAACTGAAATGATGTTAACAACAACAAAACAAAATCCTAGTGAGAGGGATTTTATGAGTTACAAAAAACTAATATGAAAGCCCTAAGGAGACTGGAGCAATTAACATTATGGGCACTACCCTTTGGCAAGGGAACAACAAGAAACAAAGCAAAAATATTATTAAAAGAACAATAAAGCATTTTGGATACATCAAAAACAATTAGCCATTAGTTTTAACGTAGCCTAAAGTTAAACACAGTAAAACAACATAGGATTCTTCCATTTGCATCATTTAAAGTTCACAGTCTGAGGGAAGCACTGCATATAAAGAAAATCAAGAGCCTCATGTGAATTTTCTGTCAATTATCTAATTAACTTTGATAACATCAGATGCAAACCTTCAAGGAAGAAGAGGTTTAAAGAGCTCTTGCAGGTAAAGGCATGTCAGGAGAGTAACAAGATGTGAAGTGGGGAGAAAAGGAAGTAGAGAGCACTGAACTGTGCTCTGGTATGCAGAAGAGAACAAGAGCTAGATAGCGGTTTCTGGTGCATATTTACCAACTCAACATGCAGAATTTCAGCACAGAAAGAGAGGCAAGGGGGCTGAGCTGGCTCCTGTTCTGACTTACTTCAAGGCTGAGCTGTTGTCATGTATGTTGCTGCTGATTGAGGAGTATCCCAGTCCAGCAGCTGCATCCTCCTCGTCCTCCCTCCTCCAGCAGTGCTTGCGAATATGCAAAGTTTGTAAGCGGAGTTATGAAGAATGTGTGATGAATGTATTCTTTAATTATAATTGCATCCCAGCTGGACATGTGGGCAGCTCCTCAAGCAGGAGGGAGTTTGCTCCTCCATAGGTCAGCAGCAGCAGCTACAGGATCTCAGCCTTCAAATACAGCTTCATGTTCACAGCAGCCGTTCACAAACACTTGCCACCCACAGCCTGAATTTCCATCCTTAAACCTTGTGGTGCCACTGACAAATCCACTAGCTCCATGTGTTAGCTCAATGACAGCGTTTCCATTGCAACTGCTCTGACTGCAAATCCCTACCCAAGTTGTGGAAGTGCCACCTGCCTGCACAATTGCTAAGACTATAAGCAAGCTGCCCCTGCTGGGAGGGAAGGGGAAGCACAACTGTGTGCCCTTCCTTGGTGCTGAAGGTGGTCTTGCAATGGCCATTCCAGCTGGAGGCCTTGGAGAGTGGATGCTGAAAAGGGTGCCTGGTGGGGCATTCATGTTTGGATTACTCTAGCTGGACAATCTTTTTGGCGTTTGAGGTAAGAGGAAAAAATACATTTATTTTTTTTTTTAACTCTGCTTGGCCTAATGCTTACATGACATTGACCTCCTTTAAGCATGGCTCCTGATCTAGATCTCATAAGCTTCTAATTCAAGCAGATACCAGGGTAAATGTCCAAGCTGGCAGGTGAAGGTAGAACAGATATGCAAAAGAAAAGTAAGTGCAAACACACAAGTGGACAGACAGACAGAATGAGATGAGAAATCATGACCAGGGCACTGACTCCAGCAGTGACACCTTCATGCTGGTAGCTCCCAGCCCTCTGTCTAAGTGGCAGGCTTGGTAGCTACTGCCCAAACTAGGCCAGAGGATGGGTACTGTGCCTGGATTACTTGGTTGTCTTCCTCTTCCAGGACCTGAATCAAGAGCATGGAGTCAATTGTCAGTGGGTATGCCCTGAAGCTCCTCCCTAGGTCACTCCACATGTTCCAGGTGACCCAGGAGGGTCCATGCTGGCACCAAGAGGCCCACCAGGGCAGGGGCTGTGGTTAGGGTAAGTGTTAACCTGAGTCTTCCCATATCACCTAGTTCCTCACCAATCCCACTCCACCACATATTATCTCAAAGTGTATGTAAAGCCTTTACAGACCCACTCTCTTTTTAATTTTTGAGCTGTTTTGCTCCAGGAGCTCCTGCTTGTACCTCCTGATTAGTGACCAGTTGTGGCTCCACCACTTTCTTGCCAAGAAATCTGCTTTTGA
The DNA here is from genome assembly GCA_013399715.1 of Alectura lathami. Lineage (NCBI taxonomy): Eukaryota > Metazoa > Chordata > Aves > Galliformes > Megapodiidae > Alectura > Alectura lathami. Next base: position 103,875 of record VXAV01010908.1, read on the forward strand.
AGCCCTTTGAGAAGATGTGTCCTCAGCTCTCCAAGCACTGAGACACACAGCTGAAAGGAGACAACACCAACCCTAGATCAGGTTGGTGACTAAATTATTTGTTGTGTCAGCACTATAAGCATGCTTATAAAACTGTTTGCAATTCTTGCTGAAATCTGAAGGCAAGAACTACCTACTTGTGAATCAACCGCAAGGTCAGGAGAGAAGGACAGGGGAGATAGGGAAGGGTGGGGAGATAAAATTGCAATGTGATCCACTTAGAATACAAATGGTTTTGCTACTAAGAGCTTATGAAGGTGGTACCAACAAGGGGCACTAGCTGGTTGTCACATAAGCCTTCAATAACTGTGGGTGTAGGACTATAAAAATCTGTGGCATTTACTGGTTTCGATTTATTTCCTCTAAATGGCATTCTACAGATTTAAGCTCTGTGCCCCCGCCCTTTCAAGAGGTCTAACCTGCTTGTCAGGGCTCTGGCTCAAGAAGCTACAGCCTGCCATACCCCCTGTTGGCAGCTTAGCAAGGAGGAGGATGTGACATGTGCCTCGCTGATCAAAGTGAAATGGTATTGCTGCCCATCCTAGCTGGCTGTCAGCATGCCCAGTGCTATTTGTGTCACTGCTGCACATCTGCCATTTCTGCAAAGGTAGGGAAGTTACACTTTTTTTGCAGTATAGATAATATCAGCAGTGTCTGAGACTGATAGGCACCATGGCATGGCCTAGGTGAGCTGTGGTCAGCAAGCATTTCTCATGGTGTAATTAGAGGAGAGTTTATTACTTTGTCAAAAGACTTGAGTACAACTTCCTGCCTGTTCCCTCTTCCTGATAGACCTTTTGCATCAGAAAATGCAAAGAACTAGAAGAGCTCATCCTGCTTTAGGAAGGACCAGTAAATGAAGAGGTAAAGAAACAGAAATTTCATGTCCTTTGAGCTATCTACTTTTGATATTGGGAATGTTGCCGAGCTTTTGTTCTGTGCAAGAAGCCTTCCTCTTTCATCAGTGTTTCATCTGAGTACTTGTTGAGACCTTTTACAGCTAGATCACTCTTAAAAGGCTGAAGCTGTGATAATTCTCAGGACAGGATTGTTAATAAGGATGTGAAGAAGTTAAGGAAAGTCTGGCCACAAATGAGATCTATAATATTTTCAGTTCTCATGAGAGCTTCCATCAAGGTAAACGTAGAGTAATTCTTCCACGTATCTGAAGCAAAGTGAACTAAGCATTTTCTGTTATTTGTCTTCAACAATATTCTTTGCTTGGTGTCTGATCACAGTGGTTGGCATATGCAAATACTGCTGCTCATTTAAAAAAAAAAAAAAAAAAAAAAAAAGTGTTATACCAGTAATAAAGAAAACAGTTTGCATTTCAGATGAAGAGGTAATAATGTGTCACAAAATATTTACTCTACCCAGAAGAGAAGCAATTTACAGACAATTTAACAGCAGTTTGACTCTTTTTGTGTATATATTTAAAGCTTGCAGGTTTGTTTTCATTTCTGCATTAAGTAATTTTCTTTAAGGCTTAGAATCTGATCAGGTAATATCTTTGAACTTAAATTATTCCAGAGCAAGCAATGATCTAAATCTGAGGTTTTTATAGCACACGGCACGTAAGATACGCTTGCTTTTTTTTGTTGCTGAGTCTTTTAAATATATATATATATATTTTAAAACAGGCGACAGCCTTTATTCACTTTTCTGGAGAGAGTTAACAGTGTAAGCTTGTAAGTGTTCCGCTTTTTAGTGAGATAAAAAGCCTAACTTCTTTGCCTGAGTTAATTTGGCAGTCTTGGGCAATTTACCAAATGCTTTCACTGGTAATGGATCATAGAATCATAAATGGGTTGAGTTGGAAGGGACCTTAAAGATCATCTAGCTCCAACCCCCTGCCATGGGCAGGGACACCTCCCACCAGACCAGGTTGCTCAGAGCCCCATCCAGCCTGGCCTTGAACACTGCCAGGGAGGGGGCATCCACAGCCTCTCTGGGCAACCTGTGCCAGTGTCTCACCACCCTCACAGGAAATAATTTCTTCCTAATATCTAGACTAAATCTCTCCTCTTCCAGTTTGTGCCCATTACCCCTCATCCTGTCGCTACATGCCCTTCTGAAGAGTCCCTCCCTAGCTTTCCTGTACGCCCCCTTCAGGCACTGGAAGGTCGCTGTCAGGTCCCCCCGGAGTCATCTCTTCTCCAGACTGAACAACCCCAGCTCCCTCAGCCTGCCTTCGTAGGGGAGGTGCTCCAGCCCTCTGATCATCTTTGTGGTCCTTCTCTGGACCCCCTCCAACAGCTTGATATCCTTCTTGTGCTGGGGGCCCCAGAAGTGGACCTTGGATCTTACTCTTTCTTTCTCTCTGGCCGTCACAAAAAAAAAAAAAAAATCAAGTAACAATTAATGAGCTCATTGATCACCTAGAGGGGAAAAGAAATCCTCCCACCACCATCCACTGACAGTTTTTCCATAGTTGGCTGAGAGTCTGTGACACATGAGGGGAGGTTGCAAGATGTCAAGAGGGACAGGAATAGCCCCTGGGCCATCTCTTATGTCCTCTGGGTCTGTCCATGTCGCACAAGCAGAGCAAAGTGGTGCAGGGGAGATTTGCACTAATGGAACTCATGTGGTACCACAGCCATACTGTAGACCTCTCTGTAAGCTTTATTAACGGTAGTGGCAACAGCTGTGTACCGGGACCAAATATTGCCTCACTCGTATGGTGACTGTCCCTTCAGCAAAGCCAAACCCCAGCACAGCCCTCTGGGCTCGGTGTTGTGTAGATGGTTTGTGGAGCTGAACACACTGCTGCTCATGCAACACCGACAAGAACACCATTTTCCAGGAGAATACCATTGGAGGCCTGGCTTCCATCCAGCGCAATGGACCTAATGAAGAATGAGGATATGAAACCGTTGCGTGGTTTGATGTTGCATCAAAGCACAGGCTTGCACGTCACAGTGAAAGTAATTAAGTGCAGCACATCTTCCAGAATGGAAGCTCAGGGGAGACAGAAACAGGGCATCGCTTGTGCTAGAGCTTTGCATTATGGAATGTCTGCTGGGTGCAGAGTTCTGGTTTGGATTTGATACAAAATGCAAACTTACGCAGTACCGTAGCAACAATAAGCACAATCAAAGAGCAAAGGTGTGGGTACCGAGAGGAAATAATACCAACCAGAGTGCATGCAGCCTATAGTATTCTAAAAGCTATTTTGAGTGCTAAAGAGCCCCTCTGCAAACATTCTTTATTATGATAAAGCAGAGACAAAGTGAGTAAACTATAAAACTTTATTGCTAGCAAACAGGAATTATTTAACATCCTATTTCAGAGGAAATTAAAAGGTAAAAGATACCATCATAGCACACATTGATTTTTTTTTTTTTTTAATATGTTGTTACTGGCAAACAGGAGTCAGAAATCAGCTTTTTCCAACTGCCTCCAAAATTCAGACTTTTTTTCTACTTGATGTCTTACGTACTAAGACTGCAAGTACAGACACCCTTCGGCTTCCTTGTTCATGTTTTCCTTCTCTCAGTACACAGGTGCAAATAATTTATTCTAGACTGTTGGCTGAACCTCTGTCAGTTGAAAGGAGATTTTCTGTTTATGTCTGACCAGGTACAAAGATGTACTGAGTGGGTGCACTGCCATAGCTAAGTATACTCAGTGAATAGGATACGAAACAGCGCTGGTAAGAACCACATAGAGCAGAAATGTTATAGAGTATGAATGAGGAAAAGGAGAGTGCCAAGAACTACACTTGGCTGCTGTTTGAGTCACTAAATTCACTAAATAGTAACTTGCTGTGTAAAACGTGTATCTACCTCTCTGCAGCAGAGGATGCTGTGTCAGGTACCCCAGGACACAGGTAGCCCTTGTGATACCTGGAGGCCTCACCTAGCTAGAGTCTCGCTTGCGGCAACAGCGCCTGAGGCATTGATTCCCCAGACCTTGTGCCTGAAGCATAGCCCTGGGCTCCCACTGCCATAGCAACAGAAGTGTTCCCTGCTGATAAGCTGGCTGAGCCCAGAGAAGGTCACCAGAGGCCTTTAGGGGGCCGGGGAACTTTTTATTTTCAAGTCATGGGACACAACTCTGAAGCGGGAACAATGAAACGGTTTGCCAGTGGCAAGAATCCAAAATTCACAAGTTTACCTCATGAATTATGTTCTTAATGTGTTGGTGTTGTCAAGAGCTCAAATAGCCCTGAAGTCAGGTTTCTAGGGAGGGAAGAGTAGTATGGTTCTGGAGTGAGGGCAGAAAGGTGGTTCTGTAGTTCATGGACAGAAGTTCTTCATAATGCTGCAAGGGTTGAGGCCTTGTGGAAAAAGCCTCTGAGTTGCAAGAGCTGACATTAATGAGAAAAAAACCTCCTTCAGTGTATCTTCTGCACTCTCCCTGTCCAGTGGCTGGAAGAGCAGGTGTAAAACAGGGCATGCTGCTCGCAGGGACACTGGCCAAAGCGCGGGGCCTGGGATCGCCAAAGGCAGCACACGGCCTCTAAGGACAGGTTGTTTGTGGGAATGTGGGAAGAGAAAGAGCTTTTTTTGTTGTTGTTTTGTTTTGCTTGGATGCATTTACCGGATCCAGACAGGATTATCCTCTGGTTGGAAAGCTTTTTAAAGCAATTAAGTTTTTGATGCCACTGTCATGCTTATGGTTGTATATGATTGCCGGACTTTGCTCTTGTATGCTTATAGCATTTGTGTAGCACATCCTTAGACCTAGATCAGCTATAACTGATTATATAAACCATACCTGATGATAACAGTTTTGAGAAGAAAAACATTGTTGCCCCCAAAGGCGTCTGATACAAAGCAGAGGCTGAACACACACGGCAGCAATCACAGCCTGGCACACTGCCCTGAGATGCTGCCCAGTTGTGGAGCAAAAGCCTGACGTGGGTCTGCTCTCCTTTGCCTCACTGAAAGGGGCTATGCCAAGTAACTTTGCTGTGCTGCAAGATGAGCAAAAAAGGCACACACACATCCCCTCCGTGCCTAATGAGGATAAACTGAAAGGTGCCGGATGGGAATGTGCATTGAGGATTCCGCCACATCCTCAATCCTGAAGACTCCTCTACTCCCAGTGCGTGCTAAGGAAGCAAATGACTCTGAATACAGGACACTTTTAAAGAAAAATAACCAAAAAAGAAAGAAAAAAAAAAAAAAAAGAAAGAAAAAAAAGAAAACCTTTTAGATGCATACAGGATAGGGTTGGTGTTGTGGCTGCCTTACTAAGAAGTTAGGGATTTTAGAAGATAGTTTTAACAGCATACTTCTTAAAAGGAAGAAACAGCATAACTAAAAATGAAGCCATTTAAACACCACAATGTGGAAATATTCAACTGTCATTATATTTCTTTATGCTTTGTCTTCCCATCTGACTTTTGGCTTTTCACATCTATCTGTAATACGTATTATTCTTGTAACTCTAACAGAGTCTTCAAGAAGTCTGCAGCTAGCAGTTTAATATTTTTCCTTCAGGGAACAGTTAAATCTAATCAGCGGTTATTGCTGTCTCAATTATGGAGAAGCCGATACGCTCCAACAGCTTGGGGCAGTGAAAGCATTTGAAGCATGGGCCCACCAGCCTTGGTGCCCCCATCCTCAAACGATGCTTAAGGCATGCGTTTAACTTCATGATAATAGGGTCATCATGAAGTCAGTACCCCGTAGCCCCTGGGAAAAGGGGGAAGCCATTGAGGCCATGCATGAAAACCTGTGCACATACTAAATATCTTTTTTTTTTTTTTTTCCTCCCTTGCTTCTTTCCAAAAAGAGGCGTGCTTAGCATTCCTCTCCTCCAATTAAGTGTGATTGTATTTCATATGGCTCATTATTAACAGAATCAGCTAGTTAACCAAATGCCTGCCAATAACGCAAAAGCTTTGAATTCAAATGTTGTATATGGAAGAAGCAGTGGAATAATGTGCTTTTTGTGAATGCAAGTACTTCAGCACATGCCTCACACAGTGTTCATTCTTCAGTACAATACTGGAGGTGGTGTAGTTGTGGCTGGGGAAGCAGGTGAAGGAGGGAGAAAGCGATGATAAATTACTGCATCTTGATTCATATCTGGGAGTGCTGCCTTTGGGTTTAAGATGAATGTCCAGGCTGTAGCACCCAGCCAGAGCACACACAGCAGCAGGCGTGGGCAGGGGAGCGCTGGCGTTATTTGAGCCAATGCAAATAGCCCACGACCAGCTGGCACAGCACTGAAACCAACCCGCCTTGCTTGGCACAGTCAGCCAGCCACGTGGCATAGTTACATACCTGTGCTAGAGCACAAGGGAAAACATGAACGCATACAGGCTCGGCAAACCAAACCAAAATTACCAGGTCAAACGTACTGCAGACAATTATTAGATGCTCGGTAGATTTACTTGTCGGGAGATGATGAAAGCCTTGGTATGAAATGATTGTACAAAGCTCTACAAACTATGAAATGTCAGGAGCATTGGCTCAATTGACCCAGCCTGCAAAACCCAGGTGTTTTAGATTAATGTCTTAGGCAGTGATAATTTGAATACATGTGGTATGTGAGCATACTGCTTTGGATCAGACTGAACTTTGCATTAGATATCTCCAAGTTACTGCCACGTCTAACTGGAATGTTGCTCACGCAGAGAAGCAGAACAAGCCTCCTGTTAAAGGAATGTGTAATGCAAATACATTATGCACACAAATGCTAAGTGCAGACAGGAGGGAAATTGGACAAAAACTGCCAAGTGTATCAGCTAGAGCTAAGGATGACACACCCTAAGGTTAAAAAATTGTCTGCTAAGGGTGTGCGTTCACAAGCTTGAAGAGCATAGCAAGCATCTTGGAGGAGAAAACAGTAACCATACTGTAAAGATGCATACCCTAAGCAGTGTTTACAAGTGAATATAACAAAGCAGCTGATTTAAAAAAAAAAAAAAAAAAAAAAAAAAAAAAA
>VXAV01010908.1:124478-142634 GCA_013399715.1 Alectura lathami
GGGCCGCGGCCCTCCTCGGGGCTGCCCCGCGGCAGGGCGCTGGGCGCCGGGTGGGTGTAGTGGGTGTAGCTCGGGGCTGCTCACCGTTCGCACCGCCGCGCTGGCGTGCGCTAAGTATCCCGCGAGGATCAACCCCGTGTCCTAGTGATGCCCTGGAGATGTCCCTCTCCCAGCTTCCCCACAGCTGCGGGTTAGCCAAGCAGTGAGATTGAAGAGAGGCGGCGGGTCGGGTAATCTGAGAGCAGGGCATGAGAAGCCGAAAGGTATGAGACGGATGGTGCTGGTGAGGTGCAGGCGTGGCGGGGCTGGAGTGGGCAGGAGCCCCTGGAGGTGCTTCAGGAGGCTGAGCTGCTGGAGGAAAGCTGCAGGTGACAGCAATCAGACTCCTGACACCAGGGTCACAGCGAAAGCTCTTCCGTGGGGACCAGATGTGGGGCACAACTGGTGTCTCCTTGAGGAGATCTACTTGAAGGAAGACTGGTCAACAGTAGTCTTGGAAAAGTTGTAACAATTTGCAGTGATTATGTAAAAAGTGATCTTTTACAGTATGTTCGCTGATGATCTCGGTCCTCTCTAGTGGGATGTTTTGAGTAATCGTCAAAGGGCAGCGAGCTGACATAATTTTTGCTTTTGAACACTGGAAATGACTTTAGACATCTTCAGCAGATGCTCCGTCTTCTGGAACTGTTGCAGTTTGCTGTATCATGGCAGTTACTGCTGAGATAATAGGCCATAGTGTTTTTTTCTTGAGATATACAGTTTATTAAGTGGTGAAGTTCCTGTAATCTGTTCTTCTAGGCACAACGTGGGCTTCTCTGTGTAGGGAAAATTCTTTTAGGAATTTTATTTGCATACCTCCCGAGAAAACATCAAGAAATAAACATTTCACGTCAAAACCGGTTGAATTACTCATCCTGCGTAGGAAAGAGGTCATCCTCTGGGTGGGGGGAAACTGGCGGTGTGGCAGCACTGAGCAGGGCAGTTTCCGCCTCCAGGTGGCTGCCCTGGGGCTGTGGCTGGGACACTGTGGCCCTGGGGCGTGCGCTGTGCTTATGTGTGCCAGCGCCTTTCTCACAAGGCTAGGTCTGGAGTGCTTGTGAGCTGGAGCCTTGTCTCTAGCTCCGTTCACGTGCCAGTCCTGGTTTGGGAATCATTTCTGGCTTGTCCACGTGCCAGTAAAGGAGTCGGAAGAGTTTTGGCAGCCTGGCCCCTGATAAAGCAGCGGTCTGTCAGATCACCTCTGTCCTGGCTGGAGGAGACGTTTGTGATAAGTCACAGGAAACAATTCAGTCTTTGTTGGGAGCGAAAATAATTAACCTAAGCAAACACTGTCAAAGATAAAATCTAAACAATATAGATGGTTCATTAGCTAGATCAACTATTTACTTATCGTTGTGATTTATGCGAGAGTGAGGAACACGTTTTATCATCATTTTCTAGGAGACGGCAGTGTTATTTCTACACTCACACTTTGGTTCAGACTCTTTCAGCAGCCTCTCAGGCGATATTCCCAGCAAAGCTGCAGCCTGCCGCACTTTTTGGGAGAGCCAGCGGATCTGGAGGCAAGCCTGGGGCCGCTGGGAATGAACACCCTGCCAGTGTGCGCTGCTATGGGGAATGTTCTGCCACACCTGGAACACATTGTGTGTGCATTGATACAGTTTCAGCTCACTGGGACTGGGAGTGTAGTAAGGGCTGGTTCCAAGAACTGCAGGGTCCTGCAAGTGTGTGTATTTTCTCTGCTGGTAGCTCCAGAAAGTTTGTTAAACTGGAGATAACAGTGTAATTTGTTCTTTCCCTACAACACCCTTCTCCTTCAGCTTTGTGCTGGAAGGTCTAGCCAGCAGTAATTTAACTTCTCACAGCTAACCTTGGGCAGCACTGTTCCTGCTCTGTGCAGCTGACAGCATAATTTTAATAACAGCCAGGCATTAGAGAAACAAAGATGAACAAAGAGCTGCCTTTATATCTTCATAGCCGTGAATCTTTTCCTGCTTACGGCAGCAGACAGCGATGGGATAGGGAGTAATACTGAAGATTTTGCGGTAGTTTTATGACTATGTATCTTAAAAAAAAAAAAAAAAAAAAAAAAAAAAAAAAAANGTGCATTCTACCTTCAAATACAGTGTTACATTTTTTTCCCTACTGATCTTAAAAGATGCCAGAGATCTTTCTGAGAAGTGATGTGACTTGAGGTGCAGAGCTTCCAAAGGAAAAGTGAAAGTGCAAAAGTGGTTGTTTAGGAAGGAAATGAGACAACACGGAAAGGTGGAGATGAGGCTTTTCTTCTTCCTTTCTGACAGAAGGCAGATGGATATATTCGCTTCTACTGCAAGCATATTCAGAACCTGGGGAAACAACCTGCTTTTCCACATACCCGGCCTGTAGAGCTTTGTTCCTGCAAGATGCCATTCAAGGGCAAAATGCTGGCCCTTGCTTACCTTCAGAGGGAGATTGAGTAAATTTCTGCTTTTGTGTCTGTAAGGACACCTGCTATCTGGTAGCAAGAATTACAAAGGTATCAAGGAGTTAGGTAGGGGCACACACACTCTCCTTTATAGTTGTAAGAAAAGATTAGACAAAGTCTTGGTTAGGATATTATGTACATGTTGTGGGGTCTTTGGGATGTTTTCTGAGAGTTTTTGCTCTTCTGGATCAAGGACAGTTGTTCTGGAAGCAGCAGGAGATGAGACAGGCTGTTAGTTGTAAGAAGATTGCTGCAGGGAGCCCGGCTGTGGTGTTTGCTGGTCTCAAGTGAGGTATGTTGCTAACGATCAGCCTCAGAGGCACACACCCTTAAGAACTGGTATTGCCAAGGAGAGAATAGGACGGGAGTGCAGCAGGCAGAGCCAATGGGCTGGAAAGGTAAAGAAAGATTCATGGCTGAGAAGCTGAAAGCAGCGTATCTGGAAGGAGCCTTGCGTAAATTTAGTGTAGGTCAACTTTAACTCTTTGTAATTTTTCAGATGTAGAGAGTTAGAGTGAATAAATTAGTATTCATAAGCTTTTGATTACATGTGTAATTAAGTTGGGGTTTTTTGTTTGTTTGTTTGTTTTTGAAAGATCTGTTTAGCCTCCTTGAGGCAAAGCTTGAAGTGCAACTTTGAATGCTCATGGTTTACATGACATTAGTACAAACAGTGGTCGCCTGCTTCCTCTAATTTTTGCTGGACCACTGCGGGAAAGTCATAGAGATGACCTGATTTGTTTGTCTGTGTGAAGGAAAGTAAGTAGCAAAGTGTGTCCAGCGTGTTTTATCATCTGCAGCTCAGGAAGCTCATAAAAGATTTGATGAAAGTATGCAGCTGACTTTGCACAGCTCAGAAATGTGGCGGTGAGATAGCAGAAACCAGGAAATAAGTTCCACATCCTGAACTCTTCTCATGTGTGGAGAGGAAATCTTCCTGAAATCTCGGAGTGCACTGCATAGCCTTGTGTTTGGGAACTTTGTGATTGGAGCTCTGCGATACCTGCAGTATTCCCCAGCCGCCACTGCTGCATCCAGGCCACTGGTGGGATCCCAGGCGAGGCTGCGGCCATCACCAGCCACTAGAGCTGAATGTTACGATTTTCATGTAGCTGCTGTAAAGTGCAGAATTCATGATGGGGAGGAGGAGGAGTTAGGAAAAGAAGGGGAAAAAAAGGGCAAATTGGAATTTTTCTGAGTTTCCTCATGACACTCCTTCTCCCCTCACTTTAAAGGTCATTAATATCCTGTATGCCTTGGCTGGATTGTCACTGAGGACAAGTTGCAGACTGAACTTGAAGTGTTATTGTGGTTTAAATTAGATTCTTTGCAGTGGAAGTCCCAGCGGAAATTCACTACTTTCCCTTAAGGAGTAACAACAAATGTGCTTAGAAGATCAACTGAGAATTGGGGAATTTGAAGCTGATGTCATTACTGGAGGGAAGGCAGGAACAGAGCCAGATGATCAGTCTGATGTAACGGGAGGAGTGGTGTTTGGCTTGAGGGGATTCAAGCAAAAAGTGAGAAATCTGAGCGTGGCACACCCGTGGTGCTCCATGGCGAACAGGTGGTCTCCCTACAACTGCTTGCTGTGCTCATCTACACTTCAGTTACTTTTATGATTTACTGGCTTTGCCTTTCTGCAGTTGGGTGAGATCTGAGACAAGGAGCACCGCGGTAATCAGCACTGCCACTCCTCCTGTGCTATCTGCAAGCCACCTACTTTCTAGGTGTGAAGAGTTCCCACCTTGCACCGGACCTGACCTAGGCACTGCCTTTATGGTCAAAGCCGCAGCAAGTCAACGCTTTCTGCCTGACACTCAGCAGAAATGGATGCATTGACAAATTTTGAGAAGCATTCACCAATTTTTGTTTGAAATTTTTGTCCAGGGAGGCAGTGAGCTTGCTGTAGCCAAAGAGTTGCTGTTCTAGCGAGCAAGCATCACTCCCCTCCCTTCCCATTTATCACAGCTGTCTTTAGTGTTGCTAGTGACAGTAATAGGCCAAATGTTTTGAGATATTAAATGTTAATTTTTTTTAATGTGTGCTTTCATCTAAATTGGCTTTGAAAAAGCTTGTAAAAGTCTGTCACCCTTGGGAGAGTGTAAAAAGCCCAATCCCTGTCTTATTAAAAACGAAGTCTTTTGTCAAATGCTTCCAGTTATGTTACAGAACAAATGACCACAAAATGTTTTTTTGAATAAAGTGAAGAAATGAAAAAAGCCCTACATAATTTCTACAATTGGAGTATATATACGTAGATTGTATTAAAACTTTCTTGAACTTTTTTTTTTTTCATTAAAATCACCAGTAATAAGTTAAGTAAATAACTCATTATCTCAAGGCTATTAATTATGTAAAATCTACTCTTCTGCAGGGAGCAGTTTAGCACCATTTAATATGTATATGACAAGATTCCCGTTGTCCTGTTCTAGCCCCAAGTATTACCATTGTGACTAATGTAAATTAACTAACTGAGCAGCTGAAGAATGGAAGATGTTAAGGCTGGTATTTGCTTTTTTAAGAATCCCATTACTGGACAAAGAGTTCTAGATAGTCCAGGAACCTTTGGCAGCATCTTAGTGGCCATGCAATGGGACGTTAAAAATAGCCTGCAATAAAGTCCTTACTTTAAAAGATGTGAAAGTCTGGGTAGTAGTTATCTCTGTTCTAAAGGTGTGGAATCAAGAGATGGTGGCTAAGCTGAAGCAGTGGAAATTCTGTTACTACTATTTTAGTTATCAGAAAGGGCCCAGTGGGTCAGCAGGGTGTCAGTGCAGAAGTGTGTGGGCGGGGGGGTTTCATCACATCGCCAAGCAGCGTGCACCTTCCCTAACCTGAGCTCAGTAGAGTTAAAATTGCTTGCACTGAGTTGGCATTCCCTAATGAAAAATGACAGTATCTTTGTCCTATTTTTGTCAGATATTAAATCAGCATTACAGGAGACTGCCAAGTGGAAATAGGGCAGGATAAGCTGTTACATTAATAGGTTTGACTTCTACCTTGGAGGGGGGTGGATGCTTTTTACAGAAAATAGGCCAAACAAACTGAGAGAAGGATTCCAAGTCTGGTAGCAGTTGCATTTAATTACTAGATTTCCTCCGTAAGTATGGAAGAAAAGTCTGCTGTGAATGATTAGTTTAAAAATAGAAACATGCTGCTTAAAAGGCCGCCCCCTCTATCAGCTTTCTTTAATCTTTTTGTGAATTAAAGGGAGTTTATCTCACTGGAATCTGCCTTTAACAGTCCCCCCCAGCCCTGCAGTGCTCTAGATTTAGGCACTGTTCTGGCGATCAGGGTATTTCCCCTTGTGATTAACAGGAATGCCAAGGCTCTGCGTTCAGAAAGCAGGATGTCGCCAGCGTGGCCCAACAAATGGGAGCAGTAAGCAGCCAGCAGTGTGCATGTCTTTGCAAACTGTGATGCTGTTCAGGCTTGGATTTTTGGGCATTCTGCTCTTTCAGCTCATACAAGCTTTTAAGGAACAAATACAGAACTCGGCACATCTGTCTGAAAAGTTAACCCAAAGGTTAGGCCTTTGCTTTATAGCAGGTTTCTGGATTGTTATCTGCTGGTTTAACTGTAGTCTCCTCCTCAAAAGAGCTTGCTGAGAAATTATGTGCCTTTGTGTAGAAGGGGTGTTTCATTATTAGTAATTGTAAACCAGGTAGAAGAGAAGGGTAATGTTTGTATTCAGCCTTTGTGTTCAAGTAATAATCCTGATTGTGTTCTTCCTACTTGCGGTTAAACGGTTTTGAAATGTTTGCTTAATCATCTGATACGTCATTGAAGTTGGTAGGTCTGAAATTTGGAAAAATGTATTCTTTGCTTGCTTACTGCAGGCTGTTTATGGAATAGGCTGATGCTTTCCTAGAGGTGCACTTGATAGCATAGGTTTCCTAGTTTCTGAAAGCCCAGAGCTCCCATTTTATTCACAGATGGGAATAACAATATCGTTCTTACCTGGCTAGGTAGATATGTAATGTAGAAAACAAAGATGGCTACTTCTTGTAATGAAGAGATGATGCTTTGAAAAGGATTGTATTAAGCAGGAATACCTGACAAAAGAAAGCCGTGGTTTTCCACTACCGCTGTTAAGGACAGAAAAATATTAGAGTCCCTGCTCAGCTGCCATTTTCAGTTCTTCCATTTTCCAACTTCTGTTGCCTCAGGCTAGTAGGCGTCTCATCATTTTGAAGGCTTTTTCCTTCTCCACGCCTAAGCATGCTTTCTTGCAACTCGCAAAGCAAATGAATTTTTTTCCATGTTATATATACTAATTGTATTTCCTTCCAGTTTCTCTCTTACTACCTTTTCTTGAATCCTTCATTCTAATTGCTGGCTCCAGTAGTATTTTTTTTTTTTTTTTAGTATAATTGCAACTCATTTTCTTCTGATTTCCTTGTGGAATGCTAAGTTGCAAATGGCAGCAGCCGGCACTGATGTGTGGTACACCCCTGCGCAGCAGGAGAGGATTGTTGGAAGGTGTAAGGTAAAGCCAGGATGCTGGTTTATATGCTGTTTACATTTGGAAAACTTTATTTACAGTTGAAGGTCTCAAAATATAACTGTTAACGAAATTAAAGCATGAGCAGATGGTGCTCTGCCCACAAAGTTTCTTATTTGTTTTGTTGTCTCAGAAAAAATCGGCAATGAAAATGGCTTGGCAATAACTGTTCTGACTTGAGTGAAAGTTGATTGTTTTATAAGGCAGAAAGTATTCTGATAAATAACTCATTATAGAGAAAAAAAACAAGATTTTGAATGAAACTGAATACGGTTTTTCATAGTTGTACATGTTTGTCCAAACTTCGGGATTAAAATTTACTTTGGTTTTAACCTGTCATGAAAGATTTCCCATTGAAAGATGACTGAAAAACAGTGAATAGTATTTCAGTAGGGATGGAGCATAGCAGGACTCCATTTTATGGCTCAATTCCTGCCTTTATGGATTTGAGATATTTGAGCTAGATAATAAGAATTCTAGCTATGTCAAACCGAGGTATTTATTGTTTTATTATGTTAATTTGTTGTAGAAAATCCATCATCTAATAACATTTGAAGCAAAAACAAGACAGAAAACAAGTTACCTATTAAAAGTGTCTGGGACGGTAATGCCATGAGCTTTGTGTTCTTCCTATCAGTGAAGGAATAACAAGAAAGACAATATTGAGATAACATGTTCTTCAGAGAAAATAAATTGTTCTCTGCATGCTTCAGTCTTGAAACATGATTTGCTACACTTTCACTTAAACGAGGCCTTGAAGTCAGCTCCTCAAGGCTTGTATATGTGTCTTTTATAAGCAGTGCATGCGTCAATGTGCATTTATCATGCATCTTAGATTGCTTCACCTGCTCTGCTTCTGGTAATTCATCTCCCACGGTGTTATTCTAATATGCCAAAGCCTTCTGATATGCTTTAAGCAGCAGCTATGAAATATGTTGTTGTTTTTTCTCACCTTTTCCTTATATTCCACCTTTATTTTCTTCCCCTCTATGAAGAATGTTCCTCCTGGGCAGAACCAGGACCTTCACTAGTGATTAGCTTAAAAAGAGCAATAGCTCATTGGTCTGCCAAGGTGGAAAAGGGTAGGGGGGTGGGGGTATGGGGTTGTTTGTTGTTTTTTGTTGTTGTTTGCTTCTTGTAATGGAAGAACAGCTTTTAGCGATTGTCTATAAGTGTATTCTTGTTGTAAATGTGCAGGCAATCACCTGCCTCTGATCAGAAAGTGTTTAGCCAGCAGTTCTCAAGACCAAAAGGATGCTGTGTGGGCTTCCTGTGCCTCACCTCATACTAAGGATTCAGAAGAATCCCCTACTGCCTCTTTCTTGTATTGCTTCTTGGAGACCATTATCTCCAAATGCTGATGTTTCTCTCTGGACTTCTGAAGTAAAACTGAGGGACTTAGATGTCCACGAGCTGACGTCTCCTTGTGTCTTGTGTCCCTCTCTGTTTTCCAATGAAAAAGGCTTATCCTGAAGTCTTGTTTTTCAGCAGTGTACACAGTTAAGAGAGATTGGGCTGAGGAGGACTGCTGGCTCGGCAGCAAGGCCATGAAGCGCTTTGGGTCTCTGAAGAAGGAGCGTGCTGAGGGAGGGCAGCTCTCCATGGCTCTGCAGTCAGCACTGGGAGGAGGCTTCAGTGTCAAACCAGGGGCATGTTGTTACTCTGGGCCAGCTTTGGCAAAGTGTCATGAGATCCTTGAGCAGGAGTCCAAACTGCTGATACCAGAGCCATTGTTTCGTGCGGAGGAACAAAGGGGCCAAGATCCAGAGTCATCATCTTAGTGAGCAGACTTATTTTTTCCATGGGTAGCCAGTCAGTCAGTCACCTTGCAGATAGCTGCCAGGTTCTGCTCCCATTGTTACCTTCTACCAAGGCTTGTGATGACAGGGGAGCTGTCAAACTGTTTTGATAAAAGGGAGCAGACTGCCAGGATAGTTCATGTAGCCTTTAATCTTTGTGTATGCCTGAGGGGCCTATGGAAAAGGAGGATGGCAGGGAGCAGATTGGATTAATTTTTCTGGATGAAATGGATATGTCCTGGGGGTTGGCCTACTTTAAAATAATTAGAATTCTTTGAAATTTGCTGTCCTTGAGCACATTTTCTGTCCTGCGTCCCCGTTGTCTGATTCCCCTATGCCTAGATCTTGTGGCTGGGAGTTGAGAGAGATGCTTGCTGCCTCTCTGGGAGGTGGTTATTTTGGGGATATTTCCCAGTGGTGCATAATTTCTAAACCCAGTCTGGCTTGACTATATGTACGTGGGGAAATGCACACTAGGACTGCACGTAGTCAGAGGTACTTGGTTACCACAAGCCAAGCAGGCTCTCTGCTTTCAGCACAACAGTAAAGCATGTGAGATGCAGATGTTCAGATCGTAACATAATTTTGTATTTATGGAAATTGAAAAGCCATCTTTTTGTTTTAAAATTTAACTTTTTAACAATAGTCCTCTAGGATCACATTGGGTGTCTGAGGTACAATGGGATCTGCACTAGGAAGCTTGATATTGATCACTGATTGACTGCAGCTGGCACGAGTCTGCCTTAGTGTAACGAGGTGCATTGACCTTTGCTGGTCCACCTGCATATTCCACTCTCATCGTCAGATGATGGATGAATGCCTCAATTAAACTTTTTTTTTCATTCCTTCATTCCCCTAGTCAATTTTATTTTCCTTGTTGATTCTTTGGGGAGATTTAGGGATTTAATTAGGCTTATTCTCATGATCCACAGCATGAAGTCAGCTCTTTAAGGCTTGTATATATGTCTTGTATAAGCCATGCAGCAACTGAAGTGTTTTCTTGGGTTGCAGTAAGATACTAAGTGAAATGAGTATTTGAAAGTGAGCAAGAAAGATGAATGACTAGAATATTCTCTTGATTTTATGCTCTCTATCCAGACCATCTTCTAACAGGTTTTTGGCAGGATATAAAATGCTAATGTTTTTATGAAAATAAAAATGTTCCTTTATAAACTCTGCAACTCAAGCCTAGGATCACAGTAGTCTTTACAGCCTTAAATGCTAAGCACCGAAGTTCCCACTGACAGACTTGGCCGGTTAGCATTGCTGCAAAGGAGAGATGGCTTGAACAAGTTTCTGAACAGGTTTCATCTTGCACGGTATTAGCAAGAATTGAGTCTGTACTGAGAACTTGTCAAAATACAATTTGCAGTTTAATCCCAGCAATCCCGATTTTCAAGAATGATTCACAGCTGTTAATTTCTAAGAAAGAGAACTCTTATCTATTACTTTGGTTTTTCTAACAATTATAATTTACTTTTTAATATTACTAAAGGCATAATGTCTCGAACAGAATTCATTATAGTTTTTAGGTTGATGCTTTAAAAATACATTTTAATAGCTTGACTAAGTAGTCTTGACCCTGATGCCTTAAAATGTTCATCAGTGAGAATGCTTTCAAGTATCTGAAATAATTGTATTTTATCATCTTCCTTTTTTTTATTCTCAAACCCGAGATTTGCTAAGTACAGAGCAAAATATTTCTATACATTTACTAAAATGCATGTGCGTTTCTTTTTAAACTCAGTTTTACTTACAAGAAAGTTAATTTTTTTGGGTACACAATTGGTGTCTTACAGCTGAATCAGTTAAGATTCATGGCTGAAGCCGTATGCAGCTGACTTTCTGTTAGTCACTTTGGCTTTACAAGTGGAAGTCTCCAGGCTGTATGTATTCTCAGAGTCCTGTCAATGTTCTAGCACCAAGCCACAACAACATTTAACTAGGAAGTTCATTTTATCCCTTGCCTGCCTTTGTTAATTTTGTCCAGCATTAATGTTGCTTAATTGTTTATGTGCTCCGCTGGCTGTAGAACTCAAAGAAACCTTGAAATGTGTGCAAAAGACCTGTTTTGGTAACTCAAATGTTTTATTACCGGTGCTGGTGTCCCAGCGCAAAATGAACGCCGCAGTTATCCTTTCCTTCATACATTTTACAAACTAACTGCAGCCCTACATCACTGTCTGGTGTGCGAGAGTGGGAAACTCCATGTCAATGGGACAGCAAGGCTTAGTTCTTCTCCAGTAGTGTTTATATAGTTAAAACTTTAATGTACATGAAATTGTCCAAAGCTTTTTCTTTAAATGAGACCTGAGTTTGTTGGGTTTTGTTTTGTTTGTTTTTGGTAACACTTATGTATGTTTTTTCTTTTAAAGTTTTTTGGTTTTAGTCATTTTGATTTACTTTGTCTGTAGACTGAGGAAACATGGCCAGCACTAAACGGGCATGTTCCTTAATACCGTTTCTTACCTAACTGTAGTGGTGTAAAAGATTGGATGCAAGAGTGAGAAAACACTTGCTAATTTTAATTCTTTATCTTATGTGGAAGGCAGCTCTGCCTCACACTTGGATGCATTTTGCAAGACCAGCCTGGTACTGGAGATCTAGAGAAACATGTTCAAATCATAACACTGTGAAAAGTGGCTTTATTTTTTTTTTTATGAGAACTCTATTGACACGTGGAGCTTTGCTGAAAAAGTGCCCTTACACATTGCCAGGACAGCTGCTGGTCATACACATCTTCCCTCCTCCCTGAATTTAAGGGCATCCAGCTCTCTGATTTTATAGTAAGATGAAAACATTTGCTTTCTTTAAGCGCATTTTTGTTTTAGAAGAATTTGATCAAAAGGGAGAATCATGTTTGGAACATAATCATTGTTCCCATGTTACCATTGCCTTTTACACTCCTGAGTGTCTTGGGAAGGTGAGCAGCAAGTATGGCTCAGCGCAGCCCAAGCAAAGTGTTTTACTGTTTGAGGCTTTCCCTGCACAGGAGTGCTTGGGTTAGTTCTGGTTTCTGTGACCAAGATAGGGTCTGGGTGTAGCAGCAACTCAGTGAACCACACAACTGGGCAAGCCTACCTTTTTTTCTGATGATCTTATTGCACCATGATTAGCTGCTTGTATGTGTCCAATTCCTCAGCACAGCAAGCAGCTCTCCTCCAAGGGAGCAGAATGGTTTAGAAAGAGAGAGACACTCCTGTACCTTTTAATTGAAGTAAATAAATAGACAAAACAAAAACACTAAATAATAGCAACAACCAAACCCTCTGTTGAGCCAAGCTGCTGCTCTCATGCCAGCCCGGAGGTAATTTTTCTCCTTGGTGCTGCTCGGAGGTCCTGAGGAGGGCTTTGAGGATGGCTAGAAATAACTCCAGTGTTCTGTGCATTTTGCTACTAGGG
The DNA here is from genome assembly GCA_013399715.1 of Alectura lathami. NCBI lineage: Eukaryota > Metazoa > Chordata > Aves > Galliformes > Megapodiidae > Alectura > Alectura lathami. The sequence goes on from VXAV01010908.1 coordinate 136,654, forward strand.
CACACTCTTGCCTGCATTTTTCAGCTTCCCTGGCTGCTTCTTTTCATGCCCCTATTTGAACTGGCTCAGCACTGGTGTTCACCCTGCTTACGGATGCCAAATTCCTTTGGCTTGCCTGCACGGCTTGCTTCGTGGGGTCCTTCATCCAGCTCAGTGTGCAGGTGTAGAGGTGCCCATGTTGGCACCGAGAGAGGACAAAAACATGTAGGGGAGAAGAAAATCATCCTTCTTACTCTCAAGCAGTGGCTAGAAAAATTACCGTACGTCTAGTATCTTATCAGGCAGAGGTTTAAATCTGCAACAAATTAGAGAAAATAAAAATGCTAAGGCAGCTCCTCTGCATCAGCTAAGATCAGAATTTTTCATTTATTTGTTCAGCAGGGGCTAGGTGTATCTTATAATTCATTTTCCTGGTATTCCACAGTTCACCTTGCAGCAGAGATGAAAAATATCACCTTCAGGTCTTACTGTATCAGTGTACCTGCAGTCTGGGGAAGATAAATGTCAGTGTAATGCATCACAGTATTGACATTCAGAAGTCTTCCAAACTTTGCTTTTTAAATGAAACAGGGAAGTCAGACCTGAGTACCTTTGCTCAGTAGGAAGAGCAGGCAACAGATTTTTTTTTTTTTTTCCACATTTAATAAAAGTCTGACTTCCTCTACAAATCTACAGTTATGTCATCCTGCCAAGAATTATAGAGCTGGAAATGCCATACTGAACAAAAGGAAAATAGCTGTTTCCAGGTAAAATATTATGTCTGAAGTGACTTCTGTTTCATGTGGCTTTCAACTGCTCTTTACTAAGGAGATGACAGAGTTCCTGCTATTCATGTTCTACTGAAATTATTAGAAATAAAAAGCTGAATGGTAGCTTATTTTTAAGCTTTTATATTTTTAATTGGACTGAATTAAATGTGAAGTGAAAAAAAATCTACCTTTAATGAAGTCGGAAAGACAATCCCATGTTTTTTTCTATAGGATCAAAGGATAATTCAAACTGGAAGGGACTTCAAGAGGTCCAGCCTCCTGATCAAAGCAGGGTCAGACATGCATGCTCTGGGCTTTGTCTTGAAAACCTCCAAGGAGGGGACTGCACGACCTCTCAGCCGAACTTGACCCTCTGCTTGGCTCTGCACATGGTGCAAATTTTTCTTATATCCAGTTGGGTATTTCCATCAATTTCTCTAAAGTACACACTGACCTCTTCATCACTTCAGTTTTCAGTTTGCCATGAGTCTTACAATTGAAAAAACTATTTAGTTGTATATTAAGATTTTTTTTTTTTGTGGTGGTTTTTTTTTTTTTTCTCTTTAATTTACCAGAACTGCTCGGTTGCATGGAGACTTAATCATAATTACACATTGCTAATATCTTTTCTATCTTAGATGCAATAAGTGAAGGCTGTAGTTTTCCTAACTGCAGTTATTAACACTTACACTTGAAGCCTACATGCTTGCATATATACTTAGTGCTTATGGAAATCACTCCAGCTTTGAACAGCTTTATGGAGGCAACTACAACCTGCAGAAAGGCTTGCAGGCATTTTGGGATCAATTTTAAGCCAAAATTCCATTCTAGTTATTTGTATAGAGAATTTGAGATGCCAGGATTTCTGAGTTCATAACAAAAATGTTTACAAGATGTCAACATTCGTTAAAAAGATTACAGTTTTTCACACAAATATCTCTTGCTATGCTGTTTTGGTGGTGGAGTTAGACCCAGTGCTGAGAACACTGCCCTCCAATTGTTACAAGCAAGAAGGGTCCGCAAGCATCTTTCTGTCTGCTATATGCAAAGATAATTTAAACATTAGATTGCTACAGTCATCTACTGCTGATTTGAATGCAAGAAATTGCAGTAGGCCCTAGCAGGANAAAAAATTTCAGAAGGCCCAAACAGGAACAAAAAAAAAAAAGGAAAAAAAAAAAAAAAAAGAAAGCTATGAAAGGCTTATTGTACTGCTTGAAAATCTCTTCACTTCAAGGGGATAAACTTTGTGAACTGCTACATGCCTGATGTCTGGCACTTTGTACTAATGCCTCTGGAGAGCTGAAAATGACCACATGTACCCAGTAAAACCAATGTTCTCTATGATTTCTGACAGTGTTTAGTGGTTTAGAGGGAAAGGGGAAAAGAGAGCAGTTACTGGAATATGATGCTTATTCCTTGCTTGCGTGGTTGTTTCATGGCAAAGGGATCAGTGCACGCGGGCGGATGATGTTCATCCACATCTCCTCCAGCCCTGTGGTCAGAAATACCACAACTCTTGACATATAGCTTTTGACAATTCCTCATGTCTCCTTCACAGCAAAACAAGAGATGTCACCAGCTGTATTTGTCACAGAAGGAAGAGTCAGTTTACTGAGATTGGTTTCTCTGCTCAATAAATTGGTTCTCACTACTTTGGTATTCTTGCAGATATACATATATATATTTATGTAATGCTTCCAATGCATGCATTATGTTGACTTATTGTTTTTGAAGTAGTTAAGACAGATAAGAACATACCTTACCTCAACAGTTTGGTAGAATGTAACTGGAATTTATTGGAAAGTACCACACAGATTCTCTTCAATATCCTGCACAGAAAAGATGCAGGGAGGAAGGGTCAGGGAAAGGTGAGACAACACAATTGATCATAACAAGTGATTTCCCCTCGCTTGTCAAGCAGTACATAAGGCAATTATGTAAATACTCTGAGGCTCCAAAATCTGTTGGGAGTTCAGATGAAATTTTCAGAAATGGATTTTAGACTATGTGTAATTTTCATACAATGCAGCTTTTGGCTTTGGCTGGCTGTTTCTTTGAGAAAGCTTTCAAAATGGTAGGGTTGATCAAATTGTGAAAAGCAATTTAAAATAAAAGACAGAAATAAGCTGTTGTAAAGCTTGAGAATGGTAACAATACTTCAAGATAAATGAAAATCTAATCATGCAGTTTGTTTCTTAATAGCAAGAAATATGAAATGAAATTGATGGATGCCTGAAAAAAATGAGGCATACAAGATATAGCACAGAAGCCTGCATCCCTTGATCAAGCATGTCCATCAGCAATGGATGTATTGTATTGTGAGTGTCATTTACTCACTGAGGTATATAAAACAGATGTGTGACTTTTAAATATCTGTCTGTCTTAGATGATTGAGGAATAAGGATGAAGTTCCACAGTCCTTCTCTACTCGCTTTAACTCATGCAATGTTCATAGCTGATGCCTGGAGGGCTGGAAAGCATGACATTGCTTAAAACATTAGGATTGATTTGTTTATATCTGAGGCTTTTTCCCTGTGGAGAGAGGAGTAATAAAGTTGGTTATTTTTAATAGCAAAGCTATGGGTTAGAAATTCTAACTCCTTGGTCTCTTAAATTTGATAATTAAAATGTTAATTGTTGAAGTCTGGAAGAAACAGCTTATGTGTTTCTTTATGCAGTCTACAGACAGCATTCCTAAAGGGGACTTGGTGATATGAAAAATCTTGCCCCACACAGGCCACTGTAACACTGCTAGGTAGGGCAAGGAGGCGAGTAATCCCCGTGGAAATAAATGGAGCTGTACAGGGGACATTAAGAACTTAAAGAATCTCAGACGTCCATGTGAGTAAAAATAAGTTCTCTTTAAGATCTTGCTCAAACATATGCATTAAATGGAGGGTGTTCGTAGAGTGATGCAGAATGTGGAAGGAGCAGTGACTCAACTAGAGATGTCACCAGCTTCATTTAGTCTTGATATACAGTAACAAGAACAAATCTCCTACAGAGACTCTTCAATGATAGCGTTTTAAGCCTTTCACCTTGGAGGGCAAAACTTCCTAGGGAAAAAACAAAAAGCAAACAAACAAACAGGAAAAAAAAAAACAGATGGAGGAGTTTTTTGGGGTGGGAAAGTGATGGCTGGTTACTGATTCAACCACTATGGGCTGTGAAAGAAAGTTTTCAGCAACTGTGGTAATGCCTTGAGTGTCGGTGCAGGACCGGGCAAGACCAGCTGCTGTGCACGAGGGCATAGAAGATAAGGCTGTGCTGCTGAAATCAGAGTGTAGGAGTGAAATGAGAAAGTACCAGAGAGCAGGTATTAGTGCTAGGAATGATGGCGCTGTGGATCATGGCAATGTTACAGTGAAACACTTCATTCCCATGGGTATTTTCTACATTTGTCACCCATTTGATTGCAAAAACTACTGGAACTGCTTGCCAGGCACTTTAATGTGTGTGTGTGTAGCGGTAGTGGAATAATACTGCAGAAATAGCTAAACTACATGGATCAGCTTATAATGAATGCACAAGGCATTCATACAACATCGCTATTTCTATTTCCAAGTATTCAGGATCATTTGCCCTTAATTTCTGTTAATTGTTAAAGATTAATAGTCTGAGAGATCTGCAAGGGACAGAGCTCGTTTTAGCTAGGAAATGTGACGTGCATTCTGCTAGCCTCTAATTGGCAATACAGAGAGAGACGGCAAAGCTCAGATGAAGATCAATGCATTTTTTTTAATCTGAAGAAAGGAAAAAAATAGAGCCACGGACCAAAGGTCGTAGATAAAGATGTGGTGTCTGGAGGCCCTTTTGAACCTTATAATCCACTCTGATGGAGACAGTGTATTAAGCAATTGTCCATTTTGTTCTTAATGCTCATAATTTTTCTAGTCAAGCATTCATAAAATCCCTCTAGAGAGGAAAATTGTGGACAGTTGTCTAATTATGGTTTGAGGATAATGGCTGTTTCAGAAGAGTGGCTAACTCGCAGCAGTGCTGACATTTCAGCTTAAAGGGATGTGAATCCCTTGCTTCTCTATCAAATCTCCTTCTTCCTTAGATCCTGGGGAAAACTTTTTATAGGCCAGCAAAGAGTTGGTTACTTGAATTATTATGAAGAAATTTATTATATCCCAAGTATGTTTTTGATCATCCTATACTCAGAATAAAATTAATGAATGCCTTCATGCTGTTTAGCTGGTCTTGACTGCAAAGTCTATTTTTCTCTTAAGAAAAAAATGGATTTCAGTTTATCAGGCTGCAGTAGAAAACATTGTCGTTGTGAGATATTCTATATTATATGGTCCAAAACCATCTCTATTAGAAAAAGCTGATTAGGCGATGGAGAAAATCCAATACTTCAATCTGAAGGTCTTGTATGCGAGTTGGAGGGCCAAGTTGATGTTTTCCTTTTNTCACATGAATCATTCAGCACTGTTTTCAGAGCGTGGTCAAATATGTAGGATTGCTCCAAGCCACACAGTGATGTGCAAATGCAATACTCCTAATCACTTGGAGGGAGATGGGGAGGGAATCTTGCACCTTCTGCAACAAATACAGTACCTTCTTCAAAAGGGATTTGCTGGTTCTGAAAAGGGTATTCACCTTTTCTAGACAAAACCATTTTTTTTGTTTTTACCCTCCACTTCTTGCCCCTCTAAAATAGGGTAGGCAATTGCACCATCTTAATCAAAAAGACCGTAAAGAAAACTGGAAATGCTACCTATACTTTGAGAGAGGTTGGAAGGAGGAGAAAAGGTTGCATTTGAACAAAATGCATAAAAGCAAATGTTTACAGAAATGAGTGATGATAATATTGTTTAGTGCCAGCCAGAATTCTGAGCTTTTGGAGACTTCTCACAGTTTTCATCTGCTTAAAGTTTTCTGGGATTGGCTGTGCCCTTGTAAGTTACTTGTTGTGTTCTTTTTGTTGTTGTTTAGAAATGTATCCTCTTAGCCATTGCTTTGTTCCTCCTCTGATACCTGCTGCACTGATTTTCCAGCATTTTCTGACGCATTTGCTTAAGGAGCAAGTCATCTTTCTGAACCTCCCTCGCAGCAAGATGCCCAAAGTGTTGTCTCTATGTTAGGAAGTTGAAAAAATGTTTTCATAAATCTTCAAAGAAAACAGGGTTTAACTTTCTAGGCAATAAGTACTGTCCTTTCTATGAGTAGATGCAGCTTGACATCTCCTAAGACGTGTAGTAGAGGGTTGCTGCAGGAAAA
>VXAV01010908.1:147362-205759 GCA_013399715.1 Alectura lathami
GAAATGATTACAAGGGAATTTTGAATTTGGGTTTTTCTTTTCTGAAGTTATGGCAGTTGTGCCTTAACCTGCTTCTCCTTGTTTAAGAAGCTCTGTTTTTCAATTCGTGTGCGCTTTTGCTTTCACTTTCCCTTCTGCAAGTGGCCCTGTAGTAGCTAGATCTTTTGATTGCTAGGACAGAGGCTACCATGGAGGGTGTAATTGGAAGCAGTGCCATCAGGTAGGGTCTCCTTGACAGACAGCTGGCTGTCTTCTGGAAAATCGTGGCTTATGTTATTATTTATTCTAAAGTTATTGGGTATCTATTTTGAAAACTATTCGCAAATATATTGTTGGGTATGTTGTTTCTACCTGTTGTCTATGTTTGGTTCTGTTTACTGAAAGGTCTTCCAATTTTTTTTTTAATCAGAATTGTTTTTTTTCCTATCATGTGATACAAAATGTAGTTGTAGAACTAGGGAATTTGTGACATTATAAATTACATTATTCTCTTCCTCCATGCTCTGCATTGTACCTTGGGGTGTAAGACCCACACATAATGATTCAAAGCAAACCAAAAAATAAATGTTTTTCTTCCTCCCCACCTTGTTGGCAGGTAGAGCAGAATCATGCAAGAAGCATGGCTGAGAACAGGCACTATTTTAACATCTTCCTAGCACAAGCCTAGTCAATAATGAAATCTTTGTGGATCCAGCTTGTGGTTCTTCTTTCCTCTGATTTTCTTTTGATGATTGAACAAATTAAAACAACATTCTCCCATTTACTCAAATAATTTAAAATGCTAGACTTGTAATGTATTGTATTAGAACCTCTCTCAAGTAGCCTTATTTCTCCAATAAACCAGGAGTGTGACTGCATCAAGATGAGCCAAACAAAGCAAAATAGTTTATATATGTTGAAATCCTTGCTGAAGTACTGAATTTAAGCTGAGAGCTGTGTGGTCTCTGTCGCAGTTCTGTGACAACCTCTGTTCAAAATACTTCATCTTTTCCCTCTTTGTTTACTATTAAATATTGTCACTTGCATAGAAGAAAAACTTGCATCAGGGGAGCTCTGAGAACTGTTGATTTATCCTCAGTTAAATGTCCTTGAACTCTTCCTTATGGTAGAAAAACATGTATTTGCCTTTCGTGGTAAGGGCCAGTGGTGTAAATGGAGCCAAAGGTGAAGGTTTTTAATTTCCTTTTACATCCTTGGGTAGTGAGTATACTATTGAATTTGACTTCATTATTCAACTCTTCATTTTTGGGGCACTGCTAATTTTTGTCTAGGTGCAGGTTGCTTTTACAGACATTCTTTTGAAATGGTGAACTTTTTTCAGTATGATCATCTTCCATTTTATAAATTAAACAAGTCCATTTTAATTTTTTTTTTTTTAAACATCAATTTGTACTTCAGACATTATTTCATAGGGCTTTAGGGAGTTGCCAGTCTTGAACTGGTTTACTGAAGAAAAGCATATTATGCAACTTTGACATTTTCAGTTTTATTGCCAGCCAGAATTCCACCCCTCCTGTCAGCTGACCAATCTTGCAGCCTTATGGAGGCCTCTCCCATTTTTTTTTTTCTTTTACTTTGTATAATTTAGAAATATGTTGCCAAGAACATACGGTTACTTTCCACACAGCTTCAATTTCATCCCTCTCCTTTGCAAAAAGGAAGAACCTAATTTGCAAAAAATCACACCACATATCTCCTTTTTACACAAGTCAGGGACTGACTGTGATTATATCATCTCAATATTTCCGAAACACCCATTGCAGTGACTCATACATAATCCTTTTGAAGGCTGAAAACAAAAATCTAAAAAACGAAGAAGGTTGCACTGAGCTGGAGCTAGAAAAACTGGCAGAAAATCCTAAATTTAGCATATAGAAGAAAAATATTCTGTGGGAAAACAACAGAACATTTCTGTATTACTATATATAAACAGCTAACGACATGTCCTTTGTAAAGATGCAATGAGATTTTGTTGTTGTTCTTTGGCGGTCTTCAGATGTGCGAAGATTCTCAGGTTTTTGCTTCTCTTCCCTTATTTTTGGAAAACCTAGGAAAGCAGTGTTCAAGCTTGCATTATGCTTACTTCTGAGACCTCCCTTCACATTCTTGTCCTTGATTTTGTCTCTTCCACAGTTTTTTCAAATAATTTTAAGATTCTTTTGTTTTTACACTTTTTGAAAGGTTATGATTTTTTTCATGTATGCCTTCCAATTTGACTGTCGTCATATGAATCTTTCTAAAGTTTTATTTTTCTTTTGCTGAGCTGAACTTTTAATCAGTAGGGCACATTGTTTTAAAAACTTTTTTTTTTCTTTTCCTTGGATATGTCATTAAATCATTTAAAAAAATAGAGGGGAAGTCATCATTCATAAAAGAGAAGTTATGGAAGTTCCTAAGGCATCGTGGTTTATATAATGGCCAGAATAGCTCTTTGATTGTGACTTGACCTTGTGTTTTTCTTCTAGACAGCATTTGGAAATCATTTGTCTCAGTTATGTGTGGACAGATGAGTACCTCCAGGACCTGCAGGCTGTCCCACACACTTAAATGCTGAATGCTGTTAGTTCCTTTTTTTCTTTTTTTTGTAAAATGCTCATAAAATGCTGTACTGGGTCTGACTGGTGTGGAGTTGGTTTTCTTTACAGCAACCCAAGTGGTGGTGTGTTTTTTGTTTGTTATTGACTCAGTGTTAATAATGCCAGTACTTTAGCTAAGGCTGACGGGAGGCTGTAGCTAGGTGGGGGTCAGCCTCTTCTCCCAAGTAACTGGTGATAGGACAAGGGGTATTGGCCTCGAGCTGCGCCAGGAGAGGTTCAGGTTGGATGCTAGGAAAAAATTCTTCTCTGAGAGAGTGGTCAGGCATTGGAACAAGCTGCACAGGGAGGCTGTGGAGTCTCCATCCCTGGAGAAACGTGGATGTGGCACCTAGGGACATGGTTTAGTGGGCAAGGTGGTGTTGGGTTGATGGTTGGATTGGATGGTCTTAGAGGTCTTCTCCAACATTAATGATTCTATGATTCTATGAGCAGTGCTTGCACACCCTGACGGCCTTCTCCATTCCTCCCTCTGCCTGCCAGGGAGTTGGCTGGGGGTGGGAGGAGACACCAACAGGTGAGTGACCCAAACTGGTTAAAGAGATATTCCATACCATATAAAGTCATGCTCAGAAAGGGAATGGAGGAGGATGGGGTTAGGGAGATCTTTTGTTCATGAACTGGCTGGGCATCAGTCTACTCATGGGAAGTTGTGAGTGGCTACTTTTGCATCACTCGTTTTGGTTTTTCTTCCATTTCTCCTCCACTTATTAAACTATTTTTATCTCAACACATAAGATTTCTCACTTCTCTCCACCTTTTCCTCTTCCTTCCACCCCCTAGGCATGGGGAGGTGGGGGCTGAGCAAGTGGCAGTGTGGTGCTTAGGAGCCTACCAGGGCTGGCCCACAGCCAACATTTTGTCAGGTTTGTCATAGGTGTGTCGAAATTGGAGGAAAGAGGTGAGTGAGTTCTGTGTGCCTGTATAATTTTCTTGTTCTATGTGGTATTTTCCAGCCCTAGCAAAATGAAATATGTTTAGTATCTTGAAGGGAAGAGCAGGTAAGTGCATTATAATGCAAATTGTGCATAGCAATTGTGAGGCTAAATGTAATACAAGGAAAGTCATAGTTCTGATGACAGCAAAATAAACAAATTACTTTGAGAAGTGTTATGCTTCAGCCAGAGAACGGGCAAACTGGAAGCTTGTAACTGTTTTATAGGTGATGGAAGCAGAATATAGGATATTTAATTTTGTACAGGTCAAGAGCATAGGAAATTCCTGGCTGATTGGCAATAGTGTCCACAAGGGCTGAATTAGAGTTTTTTAGAAGGTTCCTCCCTGCCTAGTCCTTTTACTGCCCACTTATAGACCAGTCATCCATCCCTTTGCCTTGTCGCTTGTTGAACTGTCGGTACCGTCTCTGTCGACAGCCTCCCATGTAGCATATTCCAGGAGATCACTGCCTGTGCAAAGAACTTATTAGGTTGGTTTTTTTTGTTGTCATTATTGTTGTGTTACTGTGAATGTTGTCAAGTACCTCTAGTTCTTATATTTGGGGTCAGCAGTGATTTTGTATTCAATTTATCCGTCTCCTCATGATTTTCTGAACTCCAGTCATACAGCCCTCAGCCACCACATCTTCAAACTGCAGAGTCTCAGCCCTTCTGGCCACATGTCCTGAGGCACCATCTCCCTCCTTCTTCATTCTGGTTGCCCTGTTCTCTACCATCTCTAACTCCAATATGTCCTTTAGAGATGTGGAGAACTATATACTACCGAATATGTGAATGCATTAAAATTTTATGCTGTCAAAATTACACTCTCTGTAAGCATCCTTCCTGATGATGCCCATTATTTTGTTGGCTTTTTAGCTGCCTCTGCACTCGGAGCAGAAATTAGGTGCGAGTTTGTAAGCGCTGAGTGCTCAGCAGTGTTCTGACAGTCGAGTGGCGGAGCCTTCATGTTGATTTCTAAGGCAAGTGTGAGATGATGCTTTTTTGAAGAGTCCTCTCAAGGCTTTTTGCTTCCTTACAAAATGTGCCTTTTCATGTGCTCTTATCCTTCTCTTTCTCATGTTGGCTTTTCAGAGTTCCTCAAAAATGATGGAAGAGCAGAATAACGTAGCATTTCTGTATTTTGTAGATCTTTCCTGCTTAAACTAGAGCAAGCAGAGAGGTAGAATGCTTCTTGAATAAAGTATGTTATTTTGAATTGGAGCCACTGGTTCCCATTGTTATTGTGTTACTCTAGGCATATTTTATTGTGGATTTTTCATACCTTCTGAAGTATATTATTCTGAAGTTATTTAGGAATGGAGAAGAATGGTGTGTGAGGTAAATACTATAATGTAGTAGCAATGTGCCCTTGCTGCAGTAAGGGCACGCTGTATAGTGGGTAACAAGAGTTTAGCCATCAAGTTAAGGTTTGTTTCTTGGTAATGTACCATTAACAAGCCTGCAGCTGTAATATTGTGTCTGGTTTCTCCTCCTGCAGTGCCCAGCAAGGGAGAGAAATTCACAGATAGAGAGGGCCTAGCAAAGACCTGCCGAGAGGGTTTGGAGAGCTGCAGCATGTGGCAGACAAGGAAAGGCTGAGGAGCTAGTGTTGTTTTGCCTGGAGAAGTCTAGTGGAGAATTTAATTACAGCTTTTCACCCTCAAAAGTGCGGTTACAGATAAAACTGAAATAAAGGCCTCACAGGGGTCCACGCTGAAAGGGCAGGAGGCAATTGTCACAAGTTGCAACAGGAGGAATTTATAATTGGATCTGAGGAAAAAAAAATCTTCACTGAGAGACTGGTCAAGCACTGGAAGAGGCTGTCCAGAGAAAGTGGAGGTTGTCAGAGTGTGACTGGAGGAGTCTCTGAGTAGCATGATCTGACCTTGAAGCTAACAGGTTTGAGTGATTCTGTGTGATTCTGTGAGTAGGTGGCATCTCCTGATCTCATTTTTTTTCGTTCTCATCACATATTTGTGAATAGGTAGTGAGATGTTGCTAAAATGCATGCATTTTTAGGTCACGCTGAAATCCATAGAGAACATCTATCCCTGTTACAAACAGATCATTGTACCAGGAAATCTGAACTTAGAGCAATGTATCCCCATTTTCCTATTAGTCAGAAGTGCTGGGAAAAGCAGTGAGTATTTTTTAGTGCGTGTTCATGGGTAGGGCTTTTGTACTCCAGAGACTTCACACTCTGCCACTTAGCGCCTTTCTGCCAATTTTCTCTCAATATCACCTTTTTCTACCTTGTGAATCACTGAAAATGCCAAAGAGTTTTCAAAATCCCAGCCTTTCTTCTAAGTGCAAACTTGGCATTTCTTTGGGAGGGTGCTGTAAAGTTGTAAAGTCACATTAAACATGGGTGCACTCAGCATCAGTGCTTGTGGCTGCTGACATCAGCCCCAGCACAGCTTCCCTGGCTGCTGTCTGCACGTGGCTGTGCAGCAGGTCAGAGCGGGGCTGCAGCTCCACTTTGCCTGCTGCCTGTCCCTGGTTCCTTCAGCTTACCTCACAGCTCTAAAACAGAGCTGCTCCTGCAGCAGAAGGAATAATGCTTGGTGGAAACAATTTTTGGGGTGTGAAGGACTTTAGGCCTTTGCCAGGACTCACTCGCTCAGGTAAGTGTGGACATGGCCCAGTGATGCTCTCCAGCAGTTACTAGCTTTAATGACAAGTGTTCATTCAGCCCCTTAGCAGAGACTGCTCCATTCTTGCTTAACATATAATTAGTATCAAGTCTCCACGCCAACGGTACTGGATTTGAAGAAAAAAGAGAAAAAAAAAAAAAAAAGAAATATATTTATATGATCTCCTGCTGTTTCTCTGTGTGTATGTATAGGATGACAAAGAAGCCAACAGACTTTTGCCAAACAAAGGAGACCATGGACTAGGAAATGAGAAGTTCAAACCTGTGGTACCTTGGCCTCATGTTGAAGGCGTGGAAGTGGACTTGGAATCCATTCGAAGGAAAAATAAGGCCAAAAATGAACTAAATCAGCATGGTGGTGGTGATAACAATCAGCAAAACGTCATCCAGAGGCAGTATCTCACGTTTAAGCCTCAGACATTTGTATATCGAGATCCTGTTTTACGACCTGGAATCCTTGGTAATTTTGAACCCAAAGAGCCTGAGCCTCACGGAGTTGTTGGTGGCCCTGGAGAGGAAGCGAAGCCATATGTTTTAGGACCAGATTACAAAGAATCCATTCAAGCCAGCATAAAAGAGTTTGGGTTTAATATGGTGGCAAGTGATATGATCTCACTAGATCGGAGCGTTAATGACTTGCGTCAAGAAGAGTAAGCAAACTTTTTGTTTTCTTTTAGTTCTGTTTTTACGAGGCTTAATTATTTTCTTTCCATAGATCCTAATCGATGCTTAAAATAATATTAATAATTAGGCCAAATACTGGAGACTTCTTGTCCAGACAGGCGAGAGTACTGTACTATGCCAAATATTTCCATATATTATTCTTAACGATGTTCCAATTATTTCTTTCAGAAACACTTAATCTATATTGATTTGTCTCTGAAGCCATCCATTTTCATGTTTAATTACATATATGTGGATGTTCCAGTGCCAGTCAGTATTCTTTGTTGTATCATCTCTTTTTAATCCATAACTTCTTAACATTTGCTTTTAAGAATGCTTGTTTATTATTTCATGCAGAAGTTCCTGTGGTACTGTTTAGGACTGTGACGAAGGAAGAAATCTTATGGAGGGGGAAAAAAAAAAATTACTTGCCTAGGGGTGTGCTTACCTTGGTGGAGGAGAATTCTGGGAAGATACTAATATTTACTCTGTGTATGGTTACAAACAGGTTAAACGGTCTCTTCTGGTCTTTGTTAAATGCTGGAGCCAAATTTGCTTTCAGGCTAATCTGCGTTTGATATTATTTTCCTTGTTAAATATCAAACCAGGAAAGGTCTCTGAGTAAACTGATTGATTGGTATTTTTTAGGGTTTTTTTTTGCACTGGGAAGGAGGGTATATAAATTTAAATATGAAATGAGGTTCCTCTTATCCCCAGCAGTGGAGCTATGTCAATCCCAGTGTTTGATGCCAGCCTCTGGATGCTTTCAGCTATGGCAGCTGATCTGTTTGGCTGGCCACTTGTTGCTTACTGAGACTGCTGTGGCCTTTCATAATGTTTTTTTTTACATGTCGAGAGGTAGGAAAGAGCTGGCCAGCTGTTAGTCTGACTCATGCTTCTGTGTGCACTGCTGAATTTACTACCTGTTGTGTGTTTGTTAAAATGAATGAAGTGCATAGAGTACAGCATTTCTCTTTCTTCATGCCATGTTCCTTGGGTGACTTACTAAGAGTTTCCACCTGCTTGAAGTTGGAGGAGAGAAATGAATCTGTCAGCTGCTAGTGGCCCAGGAAGGTTTGCCGTCTTGAGGTTCACTTTAATTCTGTTTCTTCACTGCAGTTGCCAGTTGGACCTCTGTGCCTAAGAGACTTTCTGAAGGGGAAGAAATGCTCTGGGTATGCTGCCCAGCCAGCATTTCCTTCCAGGAGGTTTTTTCCTAAATATTGCTGCTTCTTCTAAAGTGTTTGAGGCCACTGAGGCCCTTTTCGTAAGAGGCAACAGGACTAAGGAAATTCATAATGAAAAGCCGTTTCCCCACTAGGTGCTCTGATGAACTGAGCTGGGTGAAGCCGATGTCAAGATTTTGTGTCAGCAGAGTTCATTTTGGCCCTGTCTTCCCTTAAGAGAGTGGGAGGAAGGAGGTGGAAGTGCACTTCCATCTTCGCTCTCTCCTCTGCCTGGACAGCAAAGCAGAAATGGCAGCGTGTCCCATGACGCTGGGACTGAGCTGCCTCTGCCCAAGCCACCGACATCATCTTTGGCAGCAGAGCTCAATTACTTCCTTCTCCCCATTTTCCCTAAGGTGGAGGACATTAGAGAGCCTACACATCTGCTGGGTAGTTCCACATCTGTAGCTTCTAGAATAGTTTTTGGCGTGATCTCTGAGTTTATCTTTACTACTGTTCTAAAGTTATAAATTCCATAAGAAGACTTAAATACTTTGTATGCTTTGAGGAATAGAAAGGACAGCCTTGATCACATCAGAAAAAAAAATGAATTTTAAGAACAGTTTCCTCCAGGCACACTTGCAGATAAGTCTTCCATGGAGGTCAAAACCAGCAGCTCAAATTAAAGTTAGATTTTATTGTCTAATATCCTAAGCAAGCAAAAGAGCACGAAAAATGTGAGCAAAATTCATCTTCTGGGCAACTTTATATCAAATATTTCATATATTGAATACTTGGGATTCTTGCAATTACCTTAAATATGTTCAAGGTTTATTGCTTCCATGTGTCTCCTGGGAAAGGCAGAAGAGAGAGAAAGCAATGTAGGATTGGCTGGTATTGCTGTATGCTTTCACGTATCAATCTTTCCTGCCTATCCGCCTGCAAAAGTTAGCAGATTGCCTGATGGATGCCCTATTTATTTTTCTTCCCTTTTTTATCCTACCAATCCCTGAAGTAAGACCTGAAACCATGTTGGTTGGTAAGGCTGGGCAGCATTCAGTGTTTTAGCACAGAATCATAGAATGGTTTGGGTTGGAAGGGACCTTAAAGATCATCTAGTTCCAACCCCCTGCCATGGGCAGGGACACCTCCCACTAGACCAGGTTGCTCAGACCCCCATCCAGCCTGGCCTTGAACACTTCCAGGGAGGGGGCATCCACAACTTTTCTGAACAGTATAGTCATCATTCTTTAGCTGCCAGTATCTTAGCATTGCTTGTTGAGGATGGTATTTCAGGCAAAGACTGGGTTATTCCTTCAGAGATGTTCAAATCCAGGTAGCCCTCACTTCAGCCTCCTCCTCGAGGCATCGATGTTCTTCAGCATCACCGTAAGCAATGAGCTTGGTTCAGGGAAGGATGCCAAGTGCTTCCCCACGCCGTGTTGGCAGGAGTGAAAGAGTATTGCAAGCACTGTCTCTCTCAGCTTAAAAGCTATGTAGCCTCAGAGCTTGTCCCTGCTGGAAGGGAGGAGAGTGAAGAAGAGCCCGTGAAGGGGGATTCAGTCTTGCTGTGGTTAGATTTGTCTTTTCAGTCAGACCCATGGCCAAGGTGATTTGCCGGCTGCCATTATTGATTCTGCAGGAACTTTGCTGCTGATGGTGAGCCATAAACAACTTAAGTTTTGCTGCCTCCTGTAGAGAGGAATAATGTTGGATGGGGTGTTGAAGTGGTTTGTCAGGTACATCCGAAAATATCCTTTTGGCCAGCACTGTGTCCTCCTGTCCTATATCTTAGGTGGTCTGTATTGAGGTTGAAGACAAGCACTTCTGTTGGCATATAAGAAATTGCAGGTCTGGGTAACTGAAATAAAGAATGTGTGGGGATACGGAAAAGTCTGTGCGCACAATTTCAAAGCCAATATCACCTCACTTCAGCCTGTCAGCACTCCGAAAGAGGACCTAGGGAACCATGATGGGTTTAGGTGGAGCAGTATTTGTTTTCCTCCTTATTTCTGGTTGCAAAGAAATAGGGCCCTGTCCAAAACCTCTGTGCGGCTGCTGAAGAAAACTTTTTCTTAAAACATGGTGATTTTTACCATTTTTTGTTTTAATTTTTTTTTTATTCTGATAGGTGCATCCTTTGAAGAGCATTTGTGTTCAGTTTTGCATGTTGTCCTGCCTCCTAGCAGAACTCTGATAAAACCTTAGCTTTAGGGAATACAGTCAATTAATTTGCTCCCAGGGTATTTTTGTGATCAGGAGTCTGAACGGAGATAAAGCTGAATAAAAACAGAGCAACAAAGATACTGGGTAATCTTGGATTCAAGATAAACACAACATGCTAGGGAAATAGAAAATGGGTCTGGGTTGGGGATGAATGCTGTCAGGGACAAGGTATGTCCTCTCAAAAAAAAAAAAATCTTCCCTGAAGAGAATTGCTGCTAGGGAGAGCAACACTTGGACTTGTTTTCAGTACTCAGAGCCACTTGTCCAGAATTAAAAAAATAAATAAATACAAATGTTCTCAGTCTGACCAAAGATCTATTTTCTCAAAAAAATAAAAATAAAAAAATCTCTAGCTCTGTCCAATAACTTATGCTTGGGAGAAAACATACAGGAATGGAGTAGCTTTCATTCCTGGCAACCGGAGTGTAAGGCTTCTTGAGCCAGAAATTGCGACAAGATCATCATGCTTCACAGACCTTTTTCTGTGCACAGACTTATCTTTTAAATGCATTGTACTCTTGGAATTCACGCTATCCTGAGACAAAGTCTTTTCCCTGGCTGAAGAACACAGTGTGTGCTTAACCTTTCCTCCTGGTTATGGTCATGTGCCTCTGTTATTCTGCCACTGTGATATGGGGATATCACCAGTATCAACACTGAGCTACTGTATTAATGTTCTGTATTTCTTTCACATTATTCCTGCCACTATGTTTGCCCTTTCATCAGCTTTGAGCTAAAATGCTCACAGAGTTGCCAGTGTTTAACTCCGAGATTTTTCAAGTGGCAATGACAAGTTCAGAGGCTGTCTCTGAGTGCTGTGCACAGTACGTGTGTTCTTATGTTCCATGTACAATCACTTGCACTTGCAGTGGGCCCCCCTGCCAGCCCACTGCCTTGGCAGCTCCTTGAATTCTTCTGTAACTTCTTACAGTCATTTCAAATAAGACTGTCAGATTTTTTTGTTCTTGTTGTTTTGGTTTGGTTTGGTTTTTTTGCTGTGTTATAACCTGGAAGAGGAGGTGTACAGCTTGGATACCAGCACGGATACTTATAACGCTAGAGTCACAAACTCCCTTCAATGTGAACAGTATCTGTTCATTCGTCTTAAGCAATTATTAATATTAAAAAATACCTTCTATCTTATCCTGCTATATTTTGCTAAAGAGCTTTGTTTGTAAAGAAACCAAAGAACCTTGTCAAAGGCTTTGGAAATTCAGATTCCCTTAAAAGATTACAGTATGTTTGTGTGGCATGACTTTCTTCCACAAAAGCTATGTCTATGGTTTACCTATTTTGTTCTTTATTATTCACTTCTACTCAGCACTGGAGTAGGACTCAGCAGTCTGATATTCTTTGGACCCCCAGGGCCCTTTTGTAAAATTTGATGTCAGCTTTTCCTTCGTCAGTTTGTTTGATATCAAGGCTGGTGTCAGCAGTAGTTACACACCACATTAGTTTGTCAATTTGTGTTGCATTTTTTTGGCAATCTTGGGTTTATTAAAAAAAAAAAAAAGAAAAAGAAAAGAAAAATGAAAAAGCAATTACACTATGTATAGCAAAAAATCCAGTAAAAGCTGAAAGCTATCATACTGTTACCACCGAATTACAAAGTCCTTCAGGTAGTGGAAGTTAGGAGCATATACAGGGAAGTATCACTGTATGCTTGCACTGTTTTTGTGTTTTTCCTTCGTTGTCTGGTGTTGGTCACTGTTGAGAGTTCAATGGAAATAGTTAATTTAGCTTTCCTTCTTCTGAAGTGGTCTCTTTTCATTTTGATCATCTATCAGCCCAACAGACTTTCTGGCAGGCATCCTACTTGTGTTGTTTGAAAAAAAATATTTCAATAGCAGCTTTCATACTTAAGTAAGAATTTCCTAAACATCATTTTTTTTTTTTTTTACCCCATCTATCTTATTATTTACATTCAGTTTGCCAGAATTAGTGCTCATTTCTGTTTTCTCTGGTGGCCTTCTATGATGGAGTGATGGCATCGGTGGACCAAGGGAGGGCGACAGATGCCGTCTACCTGCACTTGCACAAGGCCTTTGACATGGTCCCGCACCATATCCTTATCTCTGAATTGGAGAGATACGGATTTGATGGGTGGACTGTTCGCTGGATAAAGAACTGGCTGGAGGGTCACAGCCAAAGGGTTGTAGTCAATGGCTCTATGTCTAGGTGGAGGCCGGTCACGAGCGGTGTCCCCCAGGGGTCCGTGCTCTTCAACATCTTTATTGACGACTTAGACTGTGGGATCGAGTGCACCCTCAGCAGGTTTGCTGATGACACCAAGCTGAGCGGTGCAGGTGATACCCCTGAAGGACGGGATGCCATCCAGAGGGACCTGGACAGGCTGGAAAAGTGGGCCCATGAGAACCTGGTGAGGTTCAACAAGGCCAAGTGCAAGGTGTTGCACTTGGGTCGGGGCAATCCCAGGTGTGTGTACACACTGGGAGAAGAACTCCTTGAGAGCAGCCCTGCGGAGAAGGACTTGGGTGTTGTGATCGACAAAAAGCTGGCCATGAGCTGGCAGCGCGCTCTCGCAGCCAGGAAGGCCAATGGCATCCTGGGCTGCATCAAGAGAGGGGTGGCCAGCAGGCAGAGGGAGGTGATCGTCCCCCTCTACTCTGCCCTTGGAAGGCCTCACCTGGAGTCCTGTGTCCAGGCCTGGGGCCCCCAGTACAGAAGGGATGTGGAGCTGTTGGAGCGGGTCCAGAGGAGGGCCACCAAAATGATCAGAGGGCTGGAGCACCTCTCCTATGAGGAAAGGTTGAGGGAGTTGGGACTGTTTAGCTTGGAAAAGAGAAGGCTCCGGGGAGACCTCATTGCGGCCTTCCAATACTTGAAAGGAGCTTACAGGCAGGAGGGGGACCGATTTTTTTTACACAGGTGGATAATGGTAGGACAAGGGGGAATGGGATGAAACTGAAAGAGGGGAGGTTTAAATTGGACATCAGGAAGAAGCTCTTCACTGAGAGAGTGGTGAGGCGCTGGCACAGGCTGCCCAGAGAAGTTGTGGCTGCCCCATCCCTGGCTGTGTTCAAGGCCAGGCTGGATGGGTTCCTGGGCAGTTTGATGTAGTGAGCTAGTGGTTGGCAGCCCTGTCCACGGCAGGGGGGTTGGAACTGGATGATCTCTGAGGTCCCTTCCAACCCAAGCCATTCTATGTTTCTATGATTCATTCTATGATTCTATGACACCATCCAGTTTATTTAAAGAACATCTTTCTCACTGCTAACAGCATTTGATTTTTAATCAAGCTGCCTTTTCTTGTACCTTTCTAGGCTGTTTTTTGTTGTTGTTGTTGTTGTTTTGTTTTTTTAATTATGATTAGTGTTTAATTATGAGAAGTGGTAAACACTCTCAGCTTCTAATATGGTGTCTGAGAAAACTCCATGCTACTTGAAAAGATTTTAACAAGCCTGCATGCTTCTTTATCATTTCCCTTTTCAAGAGGAGGTGTTGCTGGGGCATCTTTTGTTTGGTGTTGGACCTTCAGTGCATTGTGGCTGTAATTAGAGCTGGCTCCAAAGTGGTTTATTTTTAGCTGAGCTCAGCATTGTGCTGAGACTAACGATCTGCTGCTTCTCTTACAGGTTCTCTGCTCTACTGCCCCCTGGCAGTACTAAGGCCAAGAGTAAGAGATGCTGAATGAGTGTCTGGGGCAAGCTTCTCCTGTGTTTCTACAAATCTTTTCTTCCTTTTCATGGCATAGCTAAAGATAGGAAGGGTAAGGCAGGCACAGTACTGTCCAAAGGGGCTATGACATTTAGTGCTGTGGGCAAAAGCCTAACTGAAGAAAACTCTTGTTGCAAAAATGGTCTTCTAAATCAATAGGTTTAAAATAGACATCTAAGATGATTATCTCTCTTAGAAGTCCAATTTCTGTTCACTTGCATGAATTATGTGGTTAATTGTTATGCCAAATCAATGAAAATGCTTTTTCTTAAGTTCTCGTGGGAAACAATAGTTCTACAGTAGTGCTATATAAGCAGGAAGTCTTGTATAATATTCCCAGTATGTTAAAAATAAAAAGTAAAAAAAAAAAAAAAAAGTGTTAAATGTCACTGTATGTTGGCCAGCTCCTTTCATGGATGGAAACAACTACACTATTCACTTCACTGGTAATAGAAAAGTAGGAATACATTTATTGATAAAATATAGATTCAATGCAGTGATTTAACAGTGACTTAACAAGATTCAGGATGGTTGGGTACACTTGATTATTTACAGCATAGAGGGTAGGGTTAAACATAGACATGCAGCAGGCCCTCCCATTGAGTCATGAGGTTCAGAGTGGACCCCCTTGCTTTCTAAACTCCTTGAGCCACAAAGGTAAGGAGCCTAGGTACACCTTGATCCACCCCTAGTCCCAGACTTGGACAATGGTTTATGTCTGAGGGATCATGTGTGCACAATCTAAGATACAATCTTAGTGAAGCTAACAAAGCTTGCAGTCTAAGATACAATCTTAGCAAAGCTAACAAAGCTTAAAACAATTAGTCACCAAGGATCTGTATTGGCAACGCATCTTGACATCAAGCTGTAAAGGATCTCTGTGCAGGTGTAACCTCGAGAGGCTGCCTGTTCAAGGAGAGATTCTGTTGTGCAGTCCACTGCCATGCAGGAGAGCTCAAGGGGCCCTTGGTCTGCTCACTGTTTATGGGGTAAGATGGTTGACTTATAGTCATAGATTGCTTTGTTTTTAGGTGCTTGCTCAATTGGCCCTCTGCTGTTGAACCAGCTGTCTACTATCAGCTCTTTCAGCCCTTCAGCTCCCCAGTTTCAGACAGATCTGTGGTTGTTAATCTGTCTTAGCAAGAATGTTATCAGTTCCGTTGCTCACTGTCTTCCTGTGCAAGCCCTTGTTTGCAAGGCCAGGCTGAAGGAGGAAGTTGGAGGAATAAGGCAGGGGAAGTGGGGGAGCGCACCGTTACACCTCCTGACAAGGAGAAGTCAAACTGCATTTTGCTTTTTTGTCGTTATCCTAAATGAATTCTTTCCTTACACTTTTTATTCACAGTGGCTGTCCTGAGTGGCTGAGGGAAAAAGCGTTTACTTGGAGCTGGGAGCTTTCTCATGGTCAGCCATAACGATGTGCCTTTGGTAGAACCGCACTGGCTGTTCCTAGTCATTTCCTTCCTCATGTGTTTGGAAATGACCCTTTTGGCAAAGTTGTAACACCTGAAATCATGAGCTTCTCATGGCAGATGTTAGGAAACATTTAAATAATGGCTTCTCTATGACAGAGAGAAAAAATGAGAGAAATCTGTCTTTCAGACAAAACCACTGATAGGTACGAATACAGAGCTCTGAGAAGAGGCTGTATGGTGCGTGGCACATTTCAAGAGCTGCACCTGGTTTTACCGGACCTAAGCAATGTTAGTTCTCCCAAAGAACCTGTGTTGAGTATTTTTCCAAAAATCAGATATCTGTAGTGCATTAATTGCAGTAGTCTCTCTTGGCAGTTTCTTTTCTCTCAGGAGCGCTAAGAAGCAATGCAGAGTATTCTTTATCAAGTCCATTCTCACAGTAGGACACCCCCATCCATACTGATGTATTTCGGTGGGCTGAGGTCACGCTCATTGTTCTTTGGGTTGAAACTTAGGTCGAGAAGCACTCTTGTAGGTGGTGCTGTGTGAAACTCCCTCTCTGTCCTGTTAACTAACTTAGTTTACTCTGGAGCCCTAAAGCCAGGGATGTTCCTACTGCTGACCAGATTTTATGCCAGGGTAATTAACTGTGTTGTCTGTAAGAAAGGATCAGTACTCAACATGCTTTGCTCAGACTTGATATGCTGTTGTTATCCCACCCATAGAAGACTTGTTTACAAATCATTCCTACTGACCCAGAGGGTCATTAGTCTTATGCCACTGTTTATGCTTGATTATTTTTGACAGCCTCTTTTGACAAATGTTGCAGGAATTTTACCCTGAGTAGTTTGGCTGGGAGAGGAAGCATTATGACTGTTTGTGAATGTTTATGATATGAGACAAATTAATCTTTTACTGATTTTTTTATTTCAGTATTATAATAGATAACTGCTGTCTGTTCACCAGCATGAGCCAGAGTCTCAAATGCATTACCCATACACGTCTGTCAGTCTCATCTTGGCAAAATAAATATTTTTAAGTGTTTTTTTCTTCCATGGATTATCCATTTTTCTAATTTTCCTTTTTAATGGCATTTTCAGGGCATGCCTTTTGGGCCATAAAAACTCTTACTTGAATGATGGGATCTGTTGTCCTGTATCACCTTTATACTTCAAACAGAACTGCTGATAAGCTTTTGTTGAAAAATCTGAAAAAGAAACTCTTCCTCACTTGAGTACAATGCTCCTTGTGTAGAGAAATGTATTTTTGAACAACTGTTTTTGCAGCTCCCAACATTTTATAAAATAGTTTTTTGATGAAAAGCGAGTGAGAATTGGCTTGTTTTTAAAATTGTAAGTGTAGTTTTGAAAGGCGTTCATTCTTTTTATTATTATTATTTTTTGTACAAGCAGAGGAGGGAATTCTTGCCAAAAATAAAGACTTCTGGGTTTACTGAAGAATATACACATGCAGAGCTATGTTTTAGCAAAGCAAAGCAAAACAGATACTTAGTAAAGATATTTTTTCCCATCATAGTTTGATGGTGATATCTTGGACACTTTAGCTGGTCCAAGTGCTATTAAAAATAGCAAATGCTAGAGCAAATTTTTAGTGCTGACTTGAGTTTAAAAAAATATCAAAATCTTTAACTATAAACAGAAGGCATGAGATGTGGTAGATGAATCTTGGCTGCTCATTAGAAATGGACGGTCTTTTTGCTTTAGGTGAAAAACGAATTTAATATTTTCTTTTACAGTGGTTAGCTGTCCGGTGAATCTTGTCATAGCTAAGGAGATTGAATAGAAAAGCTCTGGAGTGGAGCCTGCTTTCTTCAGGAATGTGATTAGTAGCTTAATTACAGCACTGTGCAAATTACATATTTGATACTGTTATACGAAAGAAGCTTTCAGTAATTACTGTTGGTATCAGTGTCGTTGGAAACGGAGCACTGGGGACTTGGTTTCATTTCACAGGATACCTTGGGAACAATCTTTTCTTCAAGCGTTGCATTGTACACTGGAACTCTCCTGTTACCACGCAGACCAGATTTACAGCATGCACAGCAACCTTTGTGTGCCTTACGGAGGGCTGGGGCCAAGAGTCAAGTGAGTCACTGTGGTCAAACAAAGGTGAGGAGGGTTGTGCCCAGCAGGGAACCAGCTGCCTTGCTCTTGGCAAGGTTCCTGGAGGGAAAAAAGTATGTAAAAGGTAATTGGGGATGTACTGTCAGAGCATCTCCTTGTGGTCAGCAAGGGCTTGGATTTCAGGCATTGTACCTGAGTGAAAACAAGCATTGTCTGTAAACTTTTTGGTCCCAATAGTGAAAAATTGAGAGAAGATGGATCCTGTTTTTCTTTAATGTCAGCTGCCAGCATTTCAAATTTTAAGTTTCAACAGAGAAATAGTTGACGCAAATGGAGGAAGCATTCTGTCAAACGAATTGTAATCTGAATTGAAAGCTAAAAGATTAACTGAACCTCTTATGCTCTGTCTTGTTCCTGCGCAGAAGCTTCCTATGTTAGAGCATTTAAATCAACTCAGCCCAACTGAGCACGGACAGGAACTTGAGGGTTTAACGTCTGATGAAGCAGAAATAAAGTATTTCCTTGGGACTGAGCCTCAAGCTTCTCATAGCTTTTTTTGTTTATTATGTTAGGTAACGCCTGCCGGTGTTTGATAAATCCAAAATTATGCGCAGTCTGGATTATTTTGAGCTTTACATAGACAAATGCATCAAGCTGCCACTTCCTAGAGCAGGGCACACCCAAGCAGAGAAATGATGGGAATTGCCATATTGAATTAGCTTCTTAGCAGTATTTTCTGACAAATCGGTGCTAGCTGTTGCAGAGAGGAAAGGTAGAGGGCAGCAGACAGCTTTTGTGTAATCAACCCACAGAAATGCCTTCTTGTTCTACCTGATGGTTGGTTTGCACTGTCTGCCTTCCCACTGTGGTAGTGCACGGCATGCCACTTCTGCAGGAGGACTTGGGGAACATGGGGAAATGCTATGCTGCTTTAAGCTGAGGGAATACTGCAAATCTGCAATGCCATAAAACAGGGCAGCTCTACCTTGGAAGGTGAAAATGATCTGTCACATATCATAGCAAAAACAAGCTGAGGGCAACATGAAACAGGAGCTTTGAGGGAAGAAAGAGGGGTTTGGCTCTCTTGCTCTATAAGGCAGTCTCCCCTGGGTAAGAGAATAGATTTCTGGCTTTGCTCTCCTGCCCTAATGTATTTATTGCCTATACTTCTTCTGTACTGTGAAAGTGATACTATGGGCAAGATTGCTGTGATTTAAAAAGGGCAAGATTTATTCTTTTGACTTTGCTGTTAGTACCAATGTTGGCTCTTTGCACCCTGGTCATGAATTTGGGCTGTGGTGCTTTAAGAGATACGATAGGAAGTGCAGCTTGTGCTTCCAGGGGCAGTGGTGTTGTCATTCAGTCACATAGACTCGCAGGCTGCTTTGAGAATGGAAGCAGACAAAGCCTGCAGCTGTTATAAAAATAGGAAATGCTTTTTTGGCGTAGGTCTAAACAGTTACTTAGTGTGTAAGAGTGGTTTTGCTGCTGCATGTGAAAGGCACAAGAAAGAACTCAGCAGAGCAAACTGTCCTTCTTTCGCTGTCTGTTCACTTCTTCTCTAGAACCCATGTTTTGTAAGTTAACTGATGTAGTTTTGTATTAATGTGGCTGATGCATAAAAATACCCTGTAATGGTTCACAGGTAAGAGATGCAACATTAACCATAGATTTACTTAGATCTTAGCACAGAAATACACAGTTGTGTAATCCACTTCCATCTGCTCCAGGCAGTGCTGCCTCTGACCTGCGGCCTCTTGAGCAGCGGGTCTGGGCTAGCACCTCACTGCTGGCAGCAGAGGAGTGAACTGTCTGAAGGCGCTCTGCGCAAGAAGCTCTCATCCGTCTTCCTAGGGGGTAGATGCAGTTTACTGCAGTAGTCATAATAAATTGATGACTTAAAGCAGCAAGCAGTCCTGAATTCGGAATTAAGCTATGTAAACAGCGTGCTGCCTGCTGAACAACTGTGTCCTTATAAGAACAGGGCTTATGAGAAAAGGAAGCTGCAGATGGAAACAGAGCTGGCCTGTGGATGATGGTATTGGGAAGGAGAGCTGGTTTCGGCTGCACACTCTTACTTTTCTCTAGAGTTGAAATGCTTGCATGCAAAGGAATTGAGGAATTCAGGACTACATGAGAAGCATTTCAGTTAGCTCAAGATCTCATATTGTCCTCTAAGTATCTGTCTGATTGGGGTTCAACCATAAATTGCTGTCACAGTGCTGTCATCTTTTGCTGCTTATCTTTTTTGCTTGATAGCTGGAGTACTTTTCCAGGAGAAGCAGTGGATAGCCTGAGCCTATGTCTGCAGCTGTGGTGGTTGGTATCAGGGAGGCTCATCCAGGCACGAGACCATGTGCCCACACGTGGTTGCTTCTGAGAGCAGAAATTTCCTGAAGCCAAGGAGTGCTCCAGCCCAGATCTCCTGGTTCTTGTGCAGAGGGACTCCCTGGAGAAGATGTCCTCTTCTGCTGTGGTGTTGTGCCACCTCTCCTGTGATGAAGGCACAGGGACAGTGGGGTGGTGCTGTTCTGCTTGCAGGGGTGGAGGGAGAGTAGCAGTGGTTCAAAAGTAAGTATAAGGGCTAACAGTCAAGAAGAAACATTGCTCACTCTGTTTCTCCATTAGATCACTGCTGTATCTTTTGAAAGGTTACTTCCCATTCCAGTTATTAGTCAACGCATGTTGTCGCTTGGTAATAACAGTGCTTGTTTGGGGAAAGGGAGTTTTTACTTGTCTGAAAGTGTTGGTTCCTTTCACCTGTGAGTTCCCTCAAGTAAGGAAGCAAAGAAATCTGCTGCTCCCAGCACAATTGCTTAGGAAAGCTATTGCCAGTCCTTCACAGATGTCTACGCTTCTGTTTGTGTTTGCCCCGCACAAGAACTCCTTGTGGGGTGTCAGGAAATGCAATGTCAAGGGTTGTGATGTCTTGTCCCTTCATCTCTACAATTAAGAATGCAAGGTGTTTGTTCTGGGTGAGCTGTCTTAGTTCCTACCTTATCGCTACAGCTGTCCTGCAGACTGCAGAAGGGACACCATGCTATGTGTGGGCAGGACAGGGCACTGAGAATGAAGCGGACTTAAATTCTCTTGGTCACAGGTCTTTTTGCGCTTTGAATCTGCCTTGTGCCAGATTTCAGTAGCTGCAGCTTTTGCCTGTGTTCCCATACCTGTATGGCCCTATCTTTTAAAACTGAAACCGTGAGCTTGGAAATTTAGGCTTTTTGCTTCCCTTTCTGGTGTCTAAAATTCACCGCTAAACTAGTACTGTAAAAATTGGCTTCAAACACATGGAAAATGCATGTATGGTTGCTTGGTGTTTGGTTTGCCAACCACTGGATGTCACTGCTGCCCCACAAAAGATTCTCCCAGCTCCTTCCCTGTGGGTTTGGACAAACAAGAACGGAGGTTCTTGGGTTTTGTCACTCAAATAATTGAACAACACGCACATTTCTTGGAAAAAAAAAAAAAATGCTACACAGTTTAATAATATCCATTAATTGCTAATAGCTAAAACAACTGCTGCATTTCAAACCTCTAATTCCCAGTGCAACATGAGAGACAAGATTGTGTTTGCAAGTTGCTGCAGCCTGCTGAAGCTCAGGACTTGATGAGTCAGTATGCTGACTGTCCAAAAAGTGGAATCAAGTCTCTGGAAAAAAAATGAGAAGTATGATTTAGGGGTATAAATGTAGTGTTTTTACGATTTACAAATGGCACATTTTTAAGCACATGATTTTTCAAATGTAAAAAGTAAAATGTGCTGACAGATTTGAGGAGATTGGATATGTAGCAAAAAAACCTATCTCTACCTATGGCTTATGTTTTGAAAATATATTAAATACAGATGAAAAAATGCTTATAAATTGCTCACAGATGTGCTGTTGAATTCAAGTTTTTATAATAGGATTGAGTTTTTTAAATATGGCAAGTTACTTACTGTCTCTTATTATGTTCTTAAGCATTTTCTTCCTAAATATCATCTACCTACACTACAGGAAGCGGGAGAGATAAGCACACACAAGATTTTGGTTTGCTGGAGTATTTGCTTTTTTCTTTTGTGTTGAAGGCAGTCTGAAATGTCATGACTGTCTTTAACTGGAAAGGAAATTCTTTTTTATCTAATTTTTTGAAGATGCAGGTCAGCAGCACCAGAAGCAAAATGTACCATTATTTTCTGTGATCTTTTACATAGAGTTCTTGAACAGTTTTCCACTTGTGAATATATAACACTCTGTTCTCCTGCATTGTAATGTAACTGTGGCACAAAAATTAACCCAGGTGAATATATATGTAAAACAGAGCACAATTCTGTTATTAATCTGCTATTAAACACGCAATGGCAAGTCTTTCTTTGAACAGCAGACTTAACACACCTCGGCAGCGCAGCCATTTTATCTCTGCAAATAGCAACACAAGCTGTCGACAGCTTAATGCTTGTGCTACAGATTGAAGTACTGGGACTTGTAATCAGCTGAAATCTTTGAGAGGAATTTGTGGAAGGAATGCATTAGTGGCCTTGATCCATAAAAAAAAAAAAAAAAGTCAGTCTAGCACCTGTATATTGGTAGCTGACAAATATGATTAGCTGCAGCTACTTCACCATAAAAACTATTGAGATGGAGGCTTTTAGACCGTAAAGTGTACTCGAAGAAATCGTGCTGTTACAGAGATTGCTTGCATCAAGCCTGACTAAGAGAGAAAAGGTATGATCAGATAGCTCTTAGTGATGTTTGATTCTGTAGTTTTCATTTCCCACACGAACAAAATAGATAGTCTGTTTCTACCAATTTCAGGTTTCCTTCTGGTGGATGCAGAATTGTGGTTTAACCTGGCAGGCAGCTCAGCACCACACAGCCATTTGCTCACTCCTCTCCTCCCAGTGGGACATGAGAGGAAATCAGACCTCTCTGATTTCTGAAAAGGAATCAGACCTTTTACAAAAAAAGTAGAACTTGTAGGTTGAGATTAAGACTATTTACTAAGACAGAAAAGGAAGAGAGAAATAACAGCAATGATAATATCTACAAAACAAGTGACGTACAACGTAACTGCTCACTGCCCACCGACCGATGCCCAGCCAGTCCCCGAGCAGCAGCTGCCCCCCAACCAATTCCCCTCTGCTTTATAGTTCTTTTCACGTGACACCATATGGTGTGGGACATCCCTATTGGCAGTTTAGGTCGGCTGCCCTGGTTCTGTCCCCTCCCAGCTCTTTGTCCCCCCAGTCCCCATGCTGGCAGGGCAGTACAAGAAGCTGAGAAACTGAAATGTCCTTGGCTCAGTGCAGCACTGCTCAGCATCACCTAGAACATCGGTGTGTTATCAACAGTGTTTCTCTCCCACAAACAAAACATAACCTCATACCAGACACTATGAAGAACATCAGCTAAAACCAGGACAGGAATATGCTTCAACGCTGTTTCCTAACAATAAGTGAAATACTTCCTTCTTGACCAAAGAAATGCTATTTAAATGCCTGTAGAACAGTTACATTAGTTCTTTCCAGTTTCAGAAAACCTGGTGATTTCTAATGATAAAGGTAATTTATTTTCAACCTGGGAATGTGCCTTTGCATTTAATAAGCTTTTTAATGTTTATAGAGAAATATAACTACAGAAGATTGTGCATCCATAAGTTTCAAACTTTCCAATTGTCAATAATAATTTCTTAATACATGATAGGTATCTTTAAAAGTCAGATTCTCTCTAGTAGAGACTTTACTCGCTAAAAGGTCAATACAGGAATAAAGTCCTTAGTCTTATGTCTGTGATAAGAGGTATGTTGTTATATTTGGAAAAAGGGGGCTGGTGATCAGGTACGAAAACTTCAAGATGGAGAAATACCTGGACAGGCTGATGTTACGTAGACTGAATGGTCTCATTTAGGGATGCAGCTGGGGAAGTGAACACGACAGTTGCAAAAGAAATGTGTTGTTGATAAATGTGATTTAATGGATGTTGAAAAGTGTGACTGAATTACTAGTATTGCTTCCTTCTAAATCATCTGTAATCCCTCAGGAAAAACAGACCTTCCAGACACTTTGTGTGGGAAAACTCTGCAGTATGCATGGTGCATATGGACAAAAATGCAAGGGGTGTAAAAAGTTCATTTATTGCA
The DNA here is from genome assembly GCA_013399715.1 of Alectura lathami. NCBI lineage: Eukaryota > Metazoa > Chordata > Aves > Galliformes > Megapodiidae > Alectura > Alectura lathami. The sequence goes on from VXAV01010908.1 coordinate 170,900, forward strand.
TGTCCTTTGCCCAGAATATGATCTTCAGTTCTTGCCTCTATAACTTCAACAGCAGGAACAGAATTCAAAGACAGTGATATTATTTAGGGAATGCACAGGCAGAAAGTCTGATGCTGTCCTGGGAGGATTATGTAAATCTTACTGAAGGGAGGTGTATATTTTGTCTGTAAAATAGAAAGCACAATGACATTGAAATGCAGAATGTTTTACCTGGATGCAGAACTGCTTTTTGTGGCACACGGACCTGGAATTTACTGGTACAGATGCCAGTAGTGGAAACTGAATGTAGGAATGAGCATAGGGAACAGTCATATTTCCAGTGTCACTCTCTTTCTGATGCTGGTCAAGACATAGGAATGATGAGAACAAATAAGAAAAATGTTATGGTGAGATACATGCTTGATTGAACCTGTTACTTGAATGTTCATCCAATGCATTTGTAGGGGTAGAAGCTGTTAATTTTTATCCAAATTTGTTATTTATTGTTGTGATAGCATTTATTAGCAAACTGTATATAGGCATTATATTTTCAAATAAGCTATAAATTCTTGACATTTCCTAAAATTAGATGGCCCTTCAGAACTTAGTTTCTCACTTTATTCATTTGGGATTTCTTCTCAGTTTTTTATCTGTTCAAATATACATACAGTTGCACACATTTGGCAAGGCTCTTACCTTCTTGCATCGGGTGAAACATGTGACTGCATTTTGAATAGGAGAATGGAGAGCTAAATGTGTTTGGTGACCTTTATTTTAGCTACATTTGTTATCCCTGAAAGTTTAAATATAAATGGCAAATAGTAAAGATCTCTTCTCGTCTGCCATGAGATTATGTTTTTTCCTGTGGGCAGCAAGGTTTTTCTGACAGTTTTTGCAAATGGAGGTAGTTGTCCACTGAGAAGCTGACGTGAGCACTCACATGCTGCATAGCAACATGGCCATGTGAAATCTGCCTTGTGAAGGGGGAGAAGTGAACAGCTTTCAGTCGTCTTGTCACAGCAGTGTTCGTAACTTTGCTAATTATGCGAAATGTTGTTCAGCAGGTCTGTAAATCACAATGTTAAAACCAGTACAATGAAATGTTTTCACAGGTGCAAATACTGGCATTATGACGAAAACCTGCTCACCTCCAGCGTCGTCATCGTCTTCCACAACGAGGGATGGTCCACGCTCATGAGGACGGTTCACAGCGTTATTAAGAGAACACCAAGGAAATACTTGGCAGAAATCGTGCTGATTGATGATTTTAGCAACAAAGGTATGTTGGAAGTATTAACACTCTTCTTGCAGAAGAAGAAAATTTGTTGTTTTAAAATTAGCTTTCTTTTGATTTCTTACCTGCCATGGATTGAGTTGACTGCAAGAAGAGTAAGGTGATTCTTCACAGTCGTTTCAGTTTTTGGTGAAGGGAAAGCTCTTTTCCAATTAACTGCTTTCACAAAGATGGCAGTCCTTTTTGTGCATCCCATTGCTTGAAAGACAGAGCTTGTGGCAGGCTTTCTTCTACAGCTGTGGAGGAGTATGTACGAGACAGCTGGGAGAACTGGTACCTCTCTCAGCTCTTGAGAAAACAAATAGTGTTAAGAGTATTGAAGGAGTCTTAGTTAAGCTTGTTGTGAATAATTTATTCCCTTATTCTGTAGGGGAATCCAGATTCTTTTTTTTTTTTTTTTAACTATAATAAAGATTTATCTAAGGCTATTGAATTATTCTGATTCATTTCCACTATCATTTTAATTTTTAACATCCCTTTTTTTTTCTAATATCATGTTGACATGGTTGTTTCTTATGGGATGAGGAGGTTAAGAATTTAAGCACGTTGACTTCTACCTTTCTTTGAGACCTGCATATCAATTCAGAAGTCCAAACATTTTCCTCCTCCTTTGTAACATACGTTCTCGCCTTAGCTTATAGTAATAATGTATGTACTTCTATGTGAATCTTACAAATATAAACATACACTGACGTTTTTCTGTAACGTTGGTATCTTAAGGGGCTAATACAAACTGAGACTGAATACAGAGAACTTGATGTTAGAAATATAAATATAGAATCATAGAATTAAAGAAGGTGATTGATAGAGAGGAAATCACTCTTTTTCAATTTAATGCACTATTAGGAAATGTATTTAAAAATGTATTCATTTTTTGCAAGATTTTATTGCAGCATAGGTTTTTAATAGACACTGACAGAGTAGTTGCATAAATAAGAACATTTTTTTTATTCAAGAAGTGTATTCTTGTGGCTGAGACAGTGTTTAGATGTCAGTTACTGCCTTTGACTTTCTCCTCAGACAGATTATTTGATTTCTTTGTCCCTTGTCTTGTACTAGTGTGGCAGCAGCAGTACATCTGCCTCACCCACAGGTTTATGGGAATAAATCCATAGAAGTTGAGAAACATTCGGACATCAAGGTAACAGCCAAAAAAGGCTCAGGGTTTTGGTAGGATAAAGATTTGTAGGAAATGCAAATCTGAGACAAAGAGGGAATATCTTCAATAGCTCTACCACTGCAAAAACCTTGGTTTCAGATCTCTGACCTTTGTATGTCATCTGATGCTGTGTGGTGACAGTCTCTTCTAGACGACGGTGATAAGCCAGGGCTTTTGGGAGCAGGGCAGGTTTACACTGGTCAGGAGCATAGGATAAGCACACCTTGCCCCGCTCTTTGTGGAGGGCAACACAGCTGAACTGGGCAGTGGCATGGACCGCAGATGGCTCCGTGCTGAAAGTCTCTCACCTGTTTATCAAGTGATCTGGGCTTCTCCCAGTTCCAGCCTTGCAGCAGGAGTTGTTTTCTGCTGGTATGCCCGCCATAAACTTTAAGACTGAACTCATCACATAGTCAAGATTGAGTATAAATTGCTATTAAAAATAATTAATGTATGCTAATTTTTACATCATACCCGTAGGTAGACAAGTATCATTTTCTGTTTATTTTTACAGGAGAGGAAAGGTTACCTGTATTGTAAACTTGACTACATCTGGCTTGTCTAATAAAGATACTGAATGGTACATTATAGTCTCACATATCCTTTACAGCCTTTGAGAGTTTGGCTTAGGTATACACACACACTATAAAACAAAAATATCTTCTCTCCTAAGGGATATAATCTTAATAATTCAGTCAGCAGACGTGTGCTGTGTTTTTCCTTTGTGGCTGGGATCACAGCTTTCCTTCTGAGCTGTTCAAGAGCTGCCTGAGTGAGCAGCATAAAATGCCTGCAATGCTGATTGTCTCTAGAAACATTACCAGGTTTTTACTAACAGTTGGGCTCGGTATTTTAGTTGCATGTGACTCATAGCTGACTTTGTGTTACGTATATGTAATTTATGGAATGAGTCTGGCATAACTGGTGCTACAGTTTTCCAGTACATGACTAATTTTAAATAAAGGTAGTATTTTTCAAGAAATTTGTTTTGGAATGCAGAACTTGTGCTCTTTCCTCACATATGCATGGTTAGCAGATACAGCTAGCCTAGAATGAACATCCAGCAGACTCTTGTCTTTATTTTTCCCACACTTCATTTTCCCAAATAACTTAGGTCAGAAAATGTAGTAAAGCAAGCACAAGATCAAATGTTCTCATGTGTGAGCAACTGGAAAACAAGCAGGGACTGGAATGGCTCTGTACACCTTGCTGCAACTGCACTATTTCCCTATAATAACTCATTAAAATGCTTTAGGCTATTACTTGGTAAACATAATTAACTTAATTTCAATCATTCAAATTGCATTCCAGATCAAAAAAAAAATGGCTGAGGGAGGAGAATCTCACTCCACTTCTTTCTCCCCAGAGACACGCACAAGCTAACACAGCCTGCAGAGCATGCCAAGGTGCCTGAAGAGATCCCTGGTTGTTAGGAGGGCTGCAAAATACAAACACCCTTCGCCATAGCAGAGCTGCTGGTGGCTTTTGGCTTCTCCAGCCAAAGAGAGGTGGTGCCGGTCAAACAGAGGCAGGCCTTGGGAATTTCTCCTCCCCGCCTGCTTTCAGAGCGCTCGCTTTGTGTCTGCCTTTCCTTACACACCATACAGGGAGAAATGGCTGCAATGCTTGGAAAATGCTATTTTCATTATAGTTCTTTGTAGAAAGTCAGCTGGGAGCAGCCTGTTTACACAATGACACTGCCTGCCTTCGTCTCCTGTGCAAACACTGGGTCTTGGCTGTGAAGAGTTGAGTTTGGCTCCGGCATTTCTTTCTTTGCACTGACAGAACAGAAACAAGAAGATGATGCCAAGCTAATCAAATTACACTAGTTCTGATACCTGCAGTAGAAAACTCTGTACTAATGCATGCTAGAATCCAAAAGTGCTGCAGAACCACCGTGCTTCGGCATGGCTGCGCTGCTGCGTGTATGTCCTCTGTTCCAGAGCTTGTTGTGCAGACTGAAACTATTCTGCTGCAGGTGTTAGCTGTGTGGGTGATGCAGCCGGCCTGGAAGGGCAGCGAGGACTCCTAGCACAGGGTTTGCAATTGCAGTTGTGTATATAGGTCTGCAGCAACTAACTATTACATGTTTAAGTATCAATTGTGTTTCCTTCTGTGGAACAGAGGTCAAAAGCTCAGCTGGTGCCACTTGCTTTTGTAGCCCATGCACCAACAAAGAGTGACTACGAACACTGCAGTGTTCACAGTAGCGTTTAAAGGATTTGTCTGTTTTGTATTTACTTAGTTTTTCTTTAGGGCTATCTGATATAGCACCCATACAATAACAAAAGTGGGAAGTAAGATAACAAAAATAGGAAATAATAAGCACAGACAGGTAACAGTATTTTTAGTTTAATAGCGCTCACAGATGGGAACTGAAACGTGAATGGGTGGGTACCTGCGCTCCAACTGAGAGCCCTACACTGGCAGTGTTACAGTGCCGGGGCTGGGGGGCAGCAGCTTTAGTCTGGGCTTGTGGTGCCATTTCTCTAGCTCTCAAATGACATCTGTGAGTTGAGGAAGAAAAACAGAGCCCTCCTCCTCCCCATCCCCTGTTGTAATCTGCAGTGCCTGATGCCTTTTGGAGAAAGGACGTGTTTTTTAAAAACATTGATTCATGCCGTAATCATGGAGTGAGGCATAAGAGAACCACCCAAACGAGGGAAGAGCAGATTGGTGATTATAATACTTTAGGGGGGTGAAATAGACATCTTAAAACAGAAAATAAAACACTTTAAGGCTGCTGACAGGTATCATAAATACACATTTTACGTGAACATCATTTAGTGTTGGCCAAACAGTATTTCTAACTGTAAAAGGATCGTGATTTTATACACTGCTGTCACGCAGCCTTGCAAAGCCAAGTCTTTATAGTATGAGAAAGGGGGAAAATTCAGTTTTCCTGTGGGAAATAGCACTTGCTGCTAGCCCTGGCACGGATTCAGATAATGGACTGCAAAGTCCCAGGACTTGTGCTGTGGAAAAGCTTTACACAATCAGTATTACAGGTTTTTACAGCTCCCTGTGAACCTTACGTAGTTGAACATTTGATAACTAAAACATTTGCCTTCACAGGCAGGAGAGCTGAAAATAACTTCAGGGTTTAAAAACTCTGAAACCTTCCTGACAGTCTTTCTGTAGCATTTATTTGAAATTTGCAGAGTAAATCATGGTGCGGTATAGAGATTCTCATAGTGACATTTCAGTATAACCTCATAAATCTCTTGTTTTCATCCTATTTTTTTTTTTTTATCACAGCTATCATATCACATATTCTCTATGTAGTACATGGCATGTTATTTTATATAGCATAAGTGATAAAATTGTTCTTTCTCCAGCTTGGTATTTACATATCCTTGAAGTTTTTCCTATGCACAGAGATTCACAAAAGAAATTGTAAAAGTGTGTGGGAAAAGAGATGAAGATACTTAAAACTTGCTTGAGAAACCCTTGTATAAAGTTGAAGAAGGGGTAGTATCAGTATTAAAAGATGACTGATTTTGAAGATTTTCTGGATCTTTCTTTGGTAGAACTGCTGAATTTTCAACCCTGGAAATTTCACTTCTAAGAAATAAACATTTTGTTCAAACTAGACTTTTAAAAGTGTTTTTGGCAACAATATAGAACTTACCAAAACATAAGGTGCAGCAGACTCCAGGCTTCAATCCTTTTAATTCACAGTGCAAAGCCAAGGCACCTTGATGGCTGATTGCTGCTGCAGAGGATGTCCTTGTCCTTCCACCTCGGCACATCTTCTCCTCCTGGCCATGCCCACCTTTGGTGTTTCACCAAGCAGGATGAAGAGCCACCTCTCCCAGCACAAAGCTACTCCTCAGGTGGATTTCTGCCAGATTAACTGGCTATGGGGCCCCATAGTAGGCCGAGTTCCAGCAGTGGTGGTAAGCATCAGGTGGGCTCCCGGAGGAGCCAGGAGCAGTACAGGAGGAAGGAGAAGGACTCACCGCCCTTCCTGGCAGCATGCTCTCTGCTCTGCACAAATACATCGCTGCCTGCCCCTCCAAGCTGCTGCAGACCATGCTGCGGGTGCCCCTGCCCCAGCTTCGGGGGCTCATTTCAGGTCCTGCTGAATCAGCTGAAGCCAGAGGCGATTCATTCAAGCCTTTCAGTACAGAAATAGGTTTCAAATGAACAGCGGTAGTTAAATTAGCATAGCCTCAAACTGCGAGCGCCTGACTGCCAGCCCTTCTGCCTTTTTGAGTTTTCTCAACAGAGTCAGCTGTGTGAAAATATTATGCAACACTAGCATCCTTTTTTCAAATTGTATGGTAGGAATGTGGTTTCCCAATTAGTCTGGCAAAGCCTAGTGTGCGAATACAAATCTGTAAACATTTAAGTGCAGCCCGTCTCAGTTCTTACATGCTAACTCATCCCTTTCCTGACCAAGTTTCTTTGGTTAACGTTTTCCTGTCCTTTTTTCATCCTGTAGGATTTGTAGTATGATCATCAGTACAATGAGCCACAGCTCATCCACTGCAGTTCTGGTCCTCCAGTTATAGCTTGTAGTAATTTAATTGAAAGATTAGACCAGCACCACCACTACCACCACTGCTCCAAGTGGGGACAGGTCTAGATGAGGGAGGGGAATAATGTGAGTATAGCGGACTTTTGTCTCAGGTTTCCAGATCTAATAGACTGACACAAACTTCTGTAATTCAAAAGGAAACTTTGTGAAGCAAGGTATTCAACTGTAAGGCAGTGCCTCCTTCTGTATAGGTGATATTATCTGAATCATACACTGAAGTGTACAAGTTTCGCTGTTGTTCTTTGTGGTCAAAATACAGGTGAAGACCTGAAAGCCGTTCTCTGATGTGTTGAAGTGACTGGGAGTTTTTCACACCACCCCCCTGCTGTGTAGCCAACAAATTCAGCTGCTTTTTCTAGAAACGTGATCTTAAAGAGATGAGCTTGTGCCACAGAGAGCTCCAAGCCTCAGTCCATTCACGTTTAGTGTTTGTGAACAGCAGCAGAAGCTGCTGCTTGAATTCAAGATTCCCATGAAGAGTACAAACCTATTACTAAACTTCACTCAAATAATTTTTTTTTTTTATATTTGGTAGCACACTTAAAGGAGAGACTGGATGACTACATTAAGCAGTGGAACGGCCTTGTGAAGGTGTTTCGAAATGAGAGGAGAGAAGGTTTAATCCAGGCTAGAAGCATTGGAGCCCAGAAGGCTAAGCTTGGACAGGTAGGATCCAGCTCACCCACAAATCCTAAATATCTATTTATTTATTTATGTGTAATTTTACCCCTTTAAGCTTCTTTTTTTGTTGTTTCTGATATTAAAGTATTTCAATATATTCATTGTATTTCAATGTAAAATGAGCTTAATTAAATCTTTGTGATATGACTGTACATCTGCTTCCCTGTTTTTCTTTTTTGAAGGTTTTGGTTTACCTGGATGCCCATTGTGAGGTGGGAATTAACTGGTATGCGCCACTTATAGCTCCTATATCCAAGGACAGGTAATGCTCTCCTGGGATTTCCAGTGCCTGGCCTCTTAGGAAGCAAAAGTCAGAGTAACAACCTTCACTTCTTGTATTAAAATCAACGTGCTCTATACCTATGTCAACATATATTTATATCAAGCTATGTCAATATTTGTTGGATGACAGGTTTGTCATCTCCCAGCACGGCAATGTAAGGAGGAAGGAAAACAGGCAAATAAATCTCCAGATAGTCTGTTTCAATAGATGTACTGAATAGTTCATTTAATATAGATTAAATATAAAACAACTCTTGTCTTTTGCAATGATCTGAGGAACGCATACAAAAATGTTCTGTTCTAGCTGAGAAGGGAGCATGATTACACAAAGAGTTTATTTTAACTAAAGAAAATAATGGGTTTTGGTAGGGGAAAAGTAATGGTAAGAGTTCTGATTTAATCAGGATTTGAAATTACTGTGATCTCAAGAGTGTTATCACTTTGGGCTTGCAAGATGATCAAATTTGTTTTCTCTGAGGTGCTTTGGAGCATTACAAAGCAGGGCCTGGGGCTGAGCCCATCTCTCCTGCAAGCCCAGCCATTTGCAAGGAGCTGATGGTGGAAGTGCTTGTGCTGTGTGCACGGGACCCGCACACGGCGATAGGAGTGGGTCCCAGGGGCTCCATGTCTGCCTGCTGTTCCTATGCACTACCATGCTCCCAGTTTTGTAGTTGCGGGTGCATGTGTTTAGGAAACCATGGGCTTGTTTAAACTCTTTAATCTTACAAAGTAACCATTCAATCCTAAAAAACCTACTTATTAACTTGTCATACTGGGAGGACTTTCTCAAAGAGGATTTTTTGTGTGTTTTTTGAAGGTCCTAACTTAGCTTCAAGACTTTATGTGGGCCAGGATAGCTAGAGAGAAGTTAAAAATACTCTGTGTGCTTCCACTGGGCTTTTGTTGCTCTTTTATTACATGGCAAAAAGGTAGGAGGAAAAGGCAGCTGTAGGGCCTTCTCTGACACTGCTGATGGAGGCAGAGGGAGTTCTGCAGCCTTGGTCCAAGCACTGTCCCATTGGAAGCAGCATGCTGGTACTTCTGCACTGAAGAGTTTTCCTATCTTGAATGAGATTTGACTTAAAAAGTAGAAGTGCTCTAAGGAAAAACCAAGGTTGCAGTTTGGTCACCAGGAAACCCATTTGGAAAATTCAGGGAGAATAACAAGATGATGTCTTTTCCGTGTTGAGTGTTGTGTATGATAGGAGCATATTGCAAATCAAAACAAAAAGAATGAGCACTAATAACATATTTTTTATCCTTAAAGACTAGATTTGCAGCACAGTTGAAGAGAACAGAAAAATTAACATCATCCCTTCCAACCCAAACCATTCTATGATTCTATGATATATGTACTAGTACAAGTTAAGAGTTTATCATCGTATTGGCAGATAAGGTCAGATGTGAATAGAAATTATGGAAAATAATAATACTGTGAGAACCCTAGCCACCTAAAGGCTCCTCTGTTGCCTCCAGCAATGCTTTGTTAGAAGACTAATGTCAAGAAGTAAAGGAAAAAGTATAAACGAATTGGTATGTTAGCATTTAGACCTAACTTTCCTGCTTTCACAACCTCTTAAAACAACATAAAGAAAAGCCACTCTCTTTTTTCCAATGAGGTTTCATTTTGCAAATAATGTTTACAAGTGACTTTTCATATAAACTGCTCAATGAGATTAATAATTAATGGTGAAATTTTCGGATTAGACAGAATACTCTTCTTAAATTGTATTTTGCTCTTTCTTTCCCTTCTATAAACATTTCAGAACTACATGTACTGTACCTCTAATAGATTACATAGATGGGAACGATTATTCCATTGAGCCACAGCAAGGTGGGGATGAAGATGGTTTTGCCAGAGGGGCCTGGGACTGGAGTTTGCTATGGAAACGAATTCCATTAAGCCACAAGGAAAAGTCCAAACGAAAACATAAAACTGAGCCTTATCGGTAAAGAGAGCTGTTTATATAGTGTGAATTGTAATGAATGAGTGTCTAAAGCCTTTCCTTCTTCCCTCCTCCCTCTTCTCCCACGAACCACGGTTGGCACACGCATCCCACGCGGGTCCCTGCACGTAACCGCATCCTCCCTGCCACCATCCACCACCTGCAGAACCACATGCACTGTGCCGCTTATAGATGCTATAGATGGCAACACTTATAAGATTGTGCCGCAGGGGGGTGGTGACGAAGATGGGTTTGCTAGAGGAGCGTGGGATTGGAGTATGCTATGGAAGAGGGTGCCCTTGTCCAAGCAAGAGAAGGAAAAGAGAAAGACAAAAACTGAACCGTATCGGTAATCACTAAATCACTTACATGTTTCTTTTTTCTTAAGTAGATATTGATCCACTAAAACTTGCATGCACACTTAAGCCTGAAAATGTTCATGTCTCTGACCATGCCAGCTGCTTTGTTTAATCAGACCTGTTTGCTGCAACTGATCACTTGTTCAAAATGGCCTTGCTACCTTCTGCTGCCTCCCCATTCCTGCTCTTGTGTGGTTAACAGGGTGTACGTCAGAACTGCAGGGTGTTGTTTGGCAAGATTAAGCATTGTGTGGCTGTTTCCAGGGGAAAATCTATTTAACTACAATACAGTAAAAAAGTTGTGCTGGAAACAAAAGTGCTTATTTAACCATTTGGTTTGAAATAATGAGCATACTGTGAGTATTCGTAACAGCTGGTAATGCATAAAATCTGTAGGTTGCTGTCATGGCTTGATGCATGCATACAGCTCGTGGGTTATGCGTGTACATCAGAAAAATCCCTTTTGTTGTGTTTCTCCCACTTGCTTCATAATAGATCACATCTGACAAAGATATTTAAGTATCTTGGCTAGATGTTTTCTAAGGTTTCAGTAGGCTTGGGGATTTTACTTTAATACACATCACATAATAATAATTAAAAAAAAAAAAAAAACTACTTATTTTCTGGGAAAGCTCCAATAATTTTCACCCAAGTCCCACCTTTTTCTTTTGCTTTGTAGGGGGTATGTTTTCTTCCCAGCAAACAGAAACTGTCTGGAAACCCTAGCTTAGAGTTTCTGGATTGCTTTTCAAGACTAGAAGGCTGTGGTTCTGCTGTTTTTTATTACTTTTCCCTTCACACTTAACTAATCGTGTTACTACATTTGAAAGCAATCTTCACATCTCCAGAATCTAATGTCTTCTATTGCTTGTATATATGATTTAAGCACTGTAAGAACTTATGTTAGTAATTCCCTCTCCTCATCCGTGATTGTTCTTTGCTGAAATGGCAACACATGCAAGGAAGTTATGAAGCTTTGATCTGTTTTGTGTACAACCTAAATAATACCATTTTCTGACAAGGCTGTCCACATTGGAACTTTAATATTCACTTGGAGGGGGATAAACTACTTCAAACATCACTGTTGTGTTCTGAGTTTACCATCCAAACAGGTCTTAAAATCCTTTAAACTGTTCCCAGAAACACACAACACATGTTCTCGGAATGGTTTAAAAGATGACCTTGTTTTTAATAATGCTTTGATAGTTACAGTGCCTTGCCTAAAAAGAGAATTCCCTGCGTCAGTTATGTCCAGGCTATGTGCATTCTGTTGCAGCAATACTAAGGCATGCAAGACGAAGTAATGGCTTTGCTGAAATTGCAGATAGAATTGCCTAGTTTAAAAAAAAAAAAAAAAAACACAAAAACAATGAAAATAATCCTCAACAACTTAAAGCACAGAAACAACTTTTAGTAATGTGAGAATTACCCTAGGACAGGATCACGCTTTCAAAAATATTATACTTACCTCTCTGCATCTTGTAAAACAAACTCCTGAGCTTATGTGGGTTTTACTCTCTGCTTTACACACTTGACGTTGCATTACAGACCAGGACCAAAACTCCAGCACTAGAGGCCTCTGCTTGGCCTCGGGAAAGCCAAGCACGCAGGCAGGCCACAGGCCTGATGATGTGTGTTTCTTCCCACTGTGTTTGCTGCTCTGCTGGCCCCTGAGTCCCTCTGCTGTGGGGTCAGAACTAGAGGAAAAGTCCCATAAGCAGAAGGGGCATTCAGGAGGAGTTTGGCAGCTGAGCGGGTGACTGGGAGCTGCTAAGCCTTCCCTGCTGCAGATCGTCTCCTGACAGAAAAAAATCGCCTTTTCCTAACCAGCTTTTTTAATCCACAGCCTAGTGGGGACTACAGGTTTATCCATTAGGTGTTTTTTATATTTATTGATCCTTAGGAGGAAAACGCTTGGTATGTGCACTGCAAATGGCTTAACATCTTCTACTCTCTATTTCAGCATAAGCAAGCTACCAGAGAGTTTTGATGAGAGCTATTTTGCACAAATGTTCCAATCCTAGCCGCATTGTCTTTTTTATACATTGAAACTTGGTAACTTGATTTACAAAGCCGTTTTTTTAAAAAGTAAACCAAAATAGAAACCTTGTACGACTTGATCCAGGACCTCTTAAAAATTTCGCAAGGGTAATGAAGGAGTCTCATGTGGCAGTGGCAGAAAAAGAATCAGAGGGAAAAGGTAGAAAGGCATTGTTTAACCAGAAAAACTCTCTTGCTTGTTTAACAGATGATAAGTTTCAATGTGGCCACTCCTCAGAACATGAAATCAGGTCTGCTATACAGTCTCATCTCTTCTATCAGAAACTCCAGTGTCTGTCCAGTGAGAAATGTGTTGCACAGTGACTCTTAGTATTTTTCTAATAGAAGCGTGATGGCTGGCTGAATGGTAATTCTGACCAAAATTTTGTATAATTAAGAAAATATATACATACATACATATATATATATATATATATAAATAAAATCTTTGACCACTAAAAATTATACAGTTGCCATTTCAGGAAACCACTGGAGGCTTATGGCAAAGCTTTATGATCTTTCAGTGTATTGCCATTAATCCAATCTTTATGATATGTTATCAGCAAATTGCTTCCTTAATTACTGCCTTCTGTGATCCAAACTCTATATGTTAACAGCATATTGCTTTCTGTGAATGTTCTCCAGTCCTTTTGGCACGAGGAGTTACACTGTATTCTTCATTCAGGTCCCCCGCCATGGCTGGTGGATTGTTTGCCATTGAACGAGATTTCTTCTTTGAACTGGGGCTCTATGATCCAGGCCTTCAGATCTGGGGTGGTGAAAATTTTGAAATTTCTTACAAGGTAACACTAAATATTGAAATCTTTCCTAATGGTATCCTTGCGGACTTAGGGTCAGAAGCTGTCCCTAAGTCTAGATTTTGGTAATTGTTTGGGATCAGGCATGCCCCACTGAATATCTAACATGAAACCAGACTGGCAAAGTTGACAGGGGAAGTGGGGGGGAACCTGAGTGCTCGTAGTGTGTGCATGTAGAAAAATGTTGTTTATAATGGAAGTGATTATGGGGAACAAGCAGCCTTCAGTTTATGCCTAGACGCATGTAAAGTACCCAGCAATGCAACAAGAGATAATCTGCCCTGGCTTCTTCCTCCCTACCATTTTTGTGGGTGAAAAATGGTCTCATATACTTTCCAAAATTTCAAGAACTTCTCTACAAGAGAAGTCTTCATAATTGAAGCACTAACTGCATAATTCATAATCACTGCAGAAGATTTTATTTTCAATCCTAGGCATATGCATGCTCTTTAGTTAGCAGGAAATGTAAGATGATAATCATTAGCTTCTGGTATCTTCAATATTCATAATTACACAAGTGGCAGACAGCAGGAATCTGTCCCAATTAACAAACGAAAGTGGAGACATGTAATATCCTCAGCAGTGATCTGTAACATCGTAGCTGAATTTCAGGGAAAGTACATTCAGAGCTTCCCCAGCTACTCTCACTGTTGATGATTTTGAGGAAAGCTCTGAGTGCACTTGCTCAGCTGTAAATCCATATGCAAAAGGCAGTTATTAAGGATGTTACATATACAGGGTCTTTATCCTTCTAATTCCCCATCTTGCTTAGATTTAAATTGTGATTGAAATTACATACAGTAGTTTTGTAATTGAAGTGGATAGTTGTTGCTGATTATGTAGAGACCTCTAAATTGGTTTCATGGAGATCAAAACCAATCTTGAGAACTAAATAACATTTATCACTGCTGCATGCTGACTCCTTGATAGCAAATAAAATGTCTTTGCCTATCAGAGTTTCTGCATAGATTTTAAAATCAAGCTCTTAAGAAATGAATATGATGCTAAAACATATGCAATGAAGGAAGTGACCTGTTCTGGCCAGCTTTCCTAATAATGATGAATCATATGTTTAATCTGGAATTTGGTCTAATTTAAGAACATCCCCAAAGTTGTTTTGATTTTGTATTTGATGCTACATTTTAAACTTGTTAGAGCTATGAGCAAATGACTTCAAATCATTTAGGTGTGTTTTCTTTTCCCCATAAGTAGATGGATTATCCCAGGACATATGGGAGGAGGGAATTTCAGAATTGCATTATGCAGCTACTACAGTTGAAAAAAATAATGTTTGCTACAGATCTGTAGCAATTTGTAAATTTGTTACCAAATATATGCTTATCTCCTCCTAGACTTCACTAAAAAAAAAAAAAAACATAAACGTGATGGGAGTCTAACCAGCACCCATCTTAGTGATGGTGTGTGAATTGCTCCAATAAAATCAAAATACTAATTCTGTCATTTTAATAATTACCCCATTCCAGATTTTGTTCACTCATTCGTTACTGTTGTTTTAAAATGGAATGAGATGGCAAACTATTTTAAAAGCTTTTTGAAAAATTACTTTAGTCAAGTAATTTCATGGTGGAGCTGAAGATGTACTCAATACAGCCATTCATTTCTGACTTATTATGTTCATACTTACATCTGAGGTAAAAAATATTTATGTTTATCACACAGTTGGTGTAGTAGAAAAAGTAGCTGGCATGTCTTTCACAATTTTCTTAATTTGTCTGTCTTAAGTTCCTGTGCATGCACATTAATATCTGCATCTTTGCTTGACCTTGTAGATCTGGCAGTGCGGGGGAAAACTGCTGTTTGTCCCCTGTTCTCGTGTTGGACACATCTACCGTCTCCAGGGCTGGCAAGGAAACCCACCTCCTGTGTACGTTGGGTCTTCTCCTACATTGAAGGTACTGGTTTGCCGCAGCCTTGGAGGTGTTTTGGAGTGATAACAACAGATTCAAATCTGTTTAAATTATCAGTAGCAATTTAAAAAGCACTTCATCCAAAGGTGCTTAGTGTCTGAAGCTATCACGGTCATCCACATGGGAGAAAAATGTTTACGCTAATTCCTCTGTTTTTAAGAGCAGAGACTCCTGGAACCCAGCTTCTTTCTCCACACTTCCCCAGCCTGGAGGTACAAATCCATTTCCTCATACTGATTATCTCACCCCTCAAGGCTTTTGCCCAACTGAAATGCAAAGAGCAGAAAGTGCCTGCCACTGCTCTGGTGACTACAGCACAGCCCTGGAGGGTGGTGAGCATGGTTTTGCAGTCCTCCTCTGGCTTGGAAGGGTGCGAGCCCAGGCTCTCTCTGAGTTTAGTGAATGCAGTAACCCAGCATCTCTCAGACCTTTGTAGCTGCATTTGTAAGTCAAGAAGCAAGAGACAGCACCTGGGAAAATGGTGTGCTCTGCCCTTTGTTGTAAGGGTTGGCAACTCCTCAAGCAACTTGTAGGTTCAAAAGTGTTGCTTGAGACACGATATTAAAAGTAGGCAACACCTCAAGGAAAGAGTGAGCAACCTGTCTGTATCTGATGAGAGAACTTGAATCAAGATAAACTGTTTCATGTAGGTTTGTGTCTACAGTAGAAGGGAGAGGACACCGCTTCTGTTAAGGTTTCCTATTGCCTCATTGAAACTTCCTCTTGTGCAGTGATTTGACATTTGTGCATTCCACTTAAAACGGCTCAGTTCTTTGTAAATTCCAGTCCCAGAGCCGTCGTCCTAAAAGTTACCAATGATGATGACTACAGATTTACAGGTTTAGAGACCATGGCTTGAGCCAAGCTAACAACTGTTTCTATTCAAAAGCAAATGTCTTAGCAAAGCCTCAAAGCAGAAAACTAACGTAGTGCAAATAAAATAAAAATATGCTGTATTAATAAGGTGAATTGATTAATGTTTTGACCAAACTAACAGTAGGACCAGTACCATGGAAGGTAGCTGGACATAAGCACTGCTGGGTGTAGTGACAGAGAAAAGAGCAATGGAAGATGAGATTGTAAATGATAGCTCCATTTTTCAGTGCAGGTAAGCTTATCTGAAATTATAAAACCATTCCATTAATCTGATAAATCTAATCAAAAACAAGTACTGTGTACCTAAACTCTTTACGTGAGTCAACTCCAACTCTTGTGCTCACTGGATAAAACAAAACACTGATGAGCGTTCATGAATGGTAAGGAGCTTCTCTGTACAAGGCAGTATGCGTGAATATCTTCCTCCCTCTTCAGGTGGGAGAAAGCTCCCTTTTGTATATGGCTTTGTTTGATTTGTGCTGAAAGTGGCTTGAAGTAAAACACAATAATTTGTGCTTTTAATCAAATCAAATCAATTATGACTGTTCTAACACTATGTCATTAATGCTAGAGGACTGGAACAAATTGAGGTGTACATCTAGACCACGTACAGGTAACAGAGATGAGAGCCATCAGAGTCTGAGAAGTAAGTGTGAGGGAGAGACTTGTTCACCAGGCAAGCTATCAAATTTCTCCCCTTCTCAAAGCAACAATAAAGTACTTCACTTAAGATGCATGAGAATACAAAATCTTCTTTCTGTTTCATAGCTGACCTGTTTAAGGCTTAGGTTTTTTTCACCCTTAGTAGACTACAGCATGTCATTCTCTATATTTAAACCATAGAATTTGAAAGTAAACTCTGGATTGCAGTTCTGCTCCTTAGCAAATGATTGCAACATTTATTTCACCCGTAACATTCTCTAAACTTAGAAGAACTTTGGATTCTTGTTAAGCCAAGTTTATTTTGCTGACTTCAGTCCTAAACTGTCATTTTAAAATGATAAACCTGTGTGTCATAATCTGCTGAAGCTGACAAGTTATTACTGCTATATAATAATCTCACACTGTCTTTTTTTTTTTTTTTTTTTTTTTTNNNTTTTTTTTTTGAAAGGGAGAAATCGTTGATTGCGTGGAATTACCACGTTTTTGTGTCTGACCTGTTGTGTGTGCACTGACATAGCAGTAATGTCGTTCTTCTTCACAGAACTATGTCAGAGTTGTGGAAGTGTGGTGGGATGAATACAAAGATTATTTTTATGCCAGTCGTCCAGAGACAAAAGCACTGCCCTACGGAGATATATCTGAGCTGAAAAAGTTCCGCGAAGATCACAACTGCAAAAGTTTTAAGTGGTTCATGGAAGAAATAGCATATGATATAACATCTTACTATCCCTTACCACCCAAAAACGTGGAGTGGGGAGAGGTACGTACAGTGCATAACATATATTTATTTTAGGAGCATTCTTTTTAAAGTCAAAAGGAAATGGTTGCTACTTGGCATCAATCTGAGAAGAGGCTCTTTGATTCCTGCTATACTGATGTAAACGATACTGTCCAGAGAGCTACAGAAAAATAACCAAAGGAAAAAGAAGAATGTTCCTTTTAGAGGTGGGATTTTTTTAATTAGCTCCACATTTCCTGGAAGAATCATTTTTATATCTATCCCTATTTTCAGTCGTGTCTAAAGCTCTTTTCTCCAGAATTGGGATTTAGTTCTTTTTAAAAGAAAAAAATATATGTATGAATCTTGTTTGTATCAGAGTATTGGCAAAGATTAATAGGTTAAAATCTTTTTTTTTTTTTTTTTTTTTTTTTTTTATGAAGACCTAAAGAATAGATCACGAAACACAGAGTCTAGAGTACATTCTGCCTGTGTTTCCTGGCCTGGGATGTACTCATATGGGTACAGCCGCAGTAAATCATGTTGCAATTTCACTTAGTTGAGAGGCAGAATGATACCAGGTGGATGCAGGACACCTCACTGAACCCTGCCTCTTTCCTTCTGGCTTTAAGCCCACACCTTGAGGAGCTCTCACTGCAGGTCTCCCTCCCACCTTCAAATTATGTTTTGGCTTTTTCCACATGGTTCCAGCCTTGCCCTGTCTCTTCTATCAATTTCACTTTTGTAGATTGTGAAGGCAAAACCAGAAAATCATCTCCCTAGCAGGGGAGGAGTCCTGTGTCCCAACGAATTTAACAACAAAGATGAGATGGAGCTGCCTTTTTAACTTCAAAAGAACATTAGAAAATAGAGACCTATGCATATTGCTGTGACCAAGAATGCATCATCTCTGACTTTTCTGAGGAATTAGTGATATAGAGTGTGTGCGTGGTGGAAGGGGGTACAGATAGTCTTGTACCTGAGGACCAGGCAAACAATGCCACCCTTATTTCTTATCTGAAAGCTAACACAAAGCATCAGGTTAGTACATTAGTTTGAGACTTGCTTTTGAATTCACATAAGGGGTTAGAAACGCTGGTTATATATTACTTTTTACTGAGCTGAAAATATCTGAAGAGAATAAAATAATGGTCACCTTGTGGGAAATCATCCTTGATAAAAGTAAACAGCTCCAGAGAAGAAACAGGAGAGACTGACGTTCAGAGGCTTCTCTGAAGTTGTCTTCATCTCTTCAGTAGCTGCAGTTATCCTACAACATCTGAGATTTTTCCCCATATATTTGTAACTCTGCACTAATTGCATTTCCAAACCGTCGGAAATAAAAGCGTGGGGTTCATTTTCTCTAACACTGCCTGCAAGTTGGGACTCAGCTCTAAGCTCAGTCCTCCAGGCTTCCTTCTACCGTCATGAAGGAGAAAGAGGCTCCTGCAAAGAAAATAGGTTTGGCGAGAATGTTATTTGTGTCCTAAAGTCTTTGCTTAGCTATTTTTTGATCCTTCTGAGAGCAGAATTGAATAATCAGCAGCTAAGGCATGCTTTCTGGCAGGAGTTTTGTTCTTTGTCCTTTCGCCTGTGCCTGCTTCTCACCAATTTTATCTTTTTCCCCCACGTAATTGCTGTTGCAGTACGTACTTCTGAGCAACCGGGTCAGGGGCTGTGCTCGGCTGCAGTTAATAACTGCTGTTTGCAGCTTCTCTGCATCAGGTTTATCTCCTCACGTCTTCCACAAGATGAGAGCAGCTTAACTAAGCTTCTGCTTTATTTATGAAGATCTGAGAGACTGAACATGCTTTGATAGGAGATTGAATAAATTAAAATACTTGGAAGTCCTGCACTTCGGTGTCATTAGTTTGAAACTGAGCTTTGCAGCTCTGGTTTCATTTGTGTACTTTAACTCATGTAAGAGCCCACAAATTAGTCTGGTCAGCTAGAAGCTCTGTCTCCAACACTTAACATCATTATTTAAATTTCACGTGCAGGTTTTCTCATATCTGTCTGGCAGATACCCGTTTCTGGTCTGAAAGAGAAGTGGGAATTTCCTGAACTCCCTCGCACTCACTTTCCCTTGAGACTAACTGAAAGTGCACAACCTTTTTTCCAGATCAGAGGCTTTGAAACTGCTTACTGCATCGACAGCATGGGGCACACCAACGGTGGCTTTGTCGAACTTGGGCCGTGCCACAGAATGGGAGGAAATCAGGTAAGTGGCTTTGAGGGAAGCCTGAAGGAGAAAAATTTGCAGTAAAGGATAACAAGCCATTTTTCTGTTAGGTCTCTGTATAAAGTCGCTTCTGTGCTAGCTACAAATATGGGAGAGGTTTTTTATAAGCATACTAACATTGCTAAAGTACAGGAATCTGGAAGTATCATTTCAGACACAGACTGTACAGAACTGAAGGCAAATTTGTAACCTGTTCCTCAGTGAAGCAGATGATGTGGAAGCAAGAACTGTATTTTAAAGCAACAGTGTCACTCTATTAGAACAAGTGCTGATCTTAGCATCGCTGCTGACTCATCATGTATCCTCACTTAAATAGTTAATCCTTCAGGAAACTGCTACCCTTACTCTGGCTTAATAATTTCCCTAAGTTTTTTGTTCTAATGGAAGTATAAAATACTTCTGTGCAGTAACTCATCTTCCACCACAGGAGACAAGAAACTGAATGTGGATTTCTCTGCTTCATTTACAAGTTAATTGGCAGAACATAATTACTAATAGATGATTGCAACCCAAGCTACTATTGTGTTTGACCTGTACCTTCACACACCTATACACACTACCAGGGAAACATGCTGGTCTGTATTTTCATCTCCTTTTTCAGTTGGATAACTGTGCAGCACTTACAGCCCTTGTTTATGCTGTTGTAGACTTGAACCAGGCAAGTTTTTTCACAGCAGTTATGAAATCACATGCAGGACAGTGCATTAGAAGATCATATTCAGTTAATTTTTAGTAGGCCCTAGAAATGTCTCTTCTATTTTGATATTTAATGCAAAATTTCCCTAAACTACTTTTTTCTGTATATGTTACCCCCAAACCATGTATTAATTATTTCACAAGTAGCTAAGATAATACTTTTGTATACATTTTGTATGCATTACTTTGATTTCCTCCAGGGGTAAAATGCTGAAGTTTTACTGTCTTCACCTGAAATTACTGTCCAAGCCCAAGAACTTGCTACCAAACCTATGCAAAGATAGTGTGTTGTCTAGCCATCAAATTGCACAGACTTTTATTTAAACATTTTCAGAAGTCTCCCAAATAGGTTTCCCTTTATCATTTTTGCTATTTTAGGTAAGTTTTTTAGCTTTCTAAATCATGAAGGAAAGTTATCCATAAAATTGATGTAAAATAAAGAACCGTCCTTAAAATAGTTGAAATAACACCAGAGAATATTTTGAATGGTGGAATTTTATTGGTATTTCATCATTTCTAAAACATTATTTCATGTCAAGTGTTAAAAAGGTGGCATCTTTTTTTTCTGCTAGCTGTTCCGAATCAATGAAGCTAATCAACTCATGCAGTATGATCAGTGCTTAACGAAAGGACCAGATGGATCCAAAATTATGATTACACACTGTAATCTGAATGAATACAAGGACTGGCAATACTTCAAGGTATGTAACAGATATATGGGGAAAAGAAATTATAATTCACATCTTGTTTTGTTACACCTTTTTTGTTATTACTTTACATGTATTGGAAAACAGAGATGTATGACAAGATTAACTGACACAAATAGAGTGAATTGTTAATTGCACATTCTCGGAAATCCATGCTTGCTGGGAAACTTCCTCTAGGGTAAGGTGGTTTTGCAGGCGCTCCTAGCTGCTGACTTCTGCAGCAAAATCTTTAAAGAAAATCTCCTGAGGCTCCATGTGCTGCCACAGGTATGTCAGGAGTTAGCAGTTGTCTCAGAGGAAGCAGAGGATGTCTGCTACCAGTGAGAATGCCACCACACTCTCTGCTCACATGCTTCCTATCAAGAAAGTTTCTTTATTGGGTGCTGTGAGAAGCTGACATAAATGCTGAGGGGCATTTAGCAGCTAGGGACAGTGTATCTAATTTGAGATGTCTAAACTGAAGTGTCATTCTTGAAAGACGGAAAGCTACTTAACAATAGGCAAATGTAGTGTTATTACTCTTTCTGTGTTTCCTTTGCCTTCTTCAGCATTTCTTCCTCCTGTTCATTAACCATTCTCTAAAAGCATGCTCTGTTGTGAATTATGGGTGTGGTGCCATTATAAAGCTATTGCAAAATCTATGGATTTTTAATGAAGACTTGGAATGTTGGCTAATATACGTGCGAGGGCTGTTAGTCTATTTTACAAGTACATCTGTATGTCCTTTATTAATTCTAGTTCTGAAAGTGTTATTTAAAAAAAAAAAAAAAAAAAAAAAAAAGATTTCTATTTCACTTAAAAAATGAGACTGAATAGTCCAAGGGTGACATAATAATTGGATATGGCCAGTAGTTCTGTAACTTAGTTCTGTGTCTAAGACAATCTTCTGTGCTGATGTTTTTTCTTCATTCTACCTACTGTATTGCATACTTACTAGTTCATTAGCTGGTTATCTAGATTGTGCTTGTCTGAAAGCATTATCGATTGCAGTGAATTCTTTTAGTCAGCCTCTATGCCCCCCCGCTTTTTCTGTTATTTCCACTGAGCTATGAAATCTCAAGTAACATAATGCTGTTTCCACCCAGCTGTGTTGTGCCACTTAGATGGACAAAATTCTTTAAATATGAAATTTAACAGTCAGTAAGGAGCGTTTCAGTGCCTGCTGACTTCTGCTTTACTATTAGAATACTGTATAGCACTTGTTAACTCTCCAGCCATTCTAGTGCGTCCCAGCATGTTGCTTGGCTCTCCTCTAAGCATTTCATTTATGCGAGAAGATCCATTTCCTCCCCAGTGGTACCAAGTTGTGTAATTGTTTGCCTATTACCACAAGTTATGAGGAAGCCCAGTAGGCACAGTCTGGGCTGTAGAACAAAACACTGACTACCTTCCAGAAAAAAAATATGGGGGGCGGATGAGAGCAAAAGGACCACCAAAGAGGTGTAACCAAGCAGATATCAGAACTTTGGCACTTTGCTGTGCAGTAGGGAGGGTATGACCGTTTCTGCTAATGAGGGGGGTGTAAGGAATGAAATGCTTATGAACTGCTGAGAAATGCTGAGGCCTGGTGTAACTGAAAGCTGCCAGGAGATGTTATCTGGCTGGTTGGTTGGTTCTGGAATTAACATTTGTGCGCCAGTTTGGTGAGCATAACATCTGTGCTACCGCAGCGTTTAGCAGCAGGGCTTTTGGGGACCATGTGCAAACATCAGAACGGGATCGCAGAGGTTGGGTCATGGCTTCTGTTCAGATTTATATTTACCTCTCCAAGCGGTGGAGCCACGTGTCCTTCCCCGTGATGGTAGCATGCATCGAGCTGAAACAACGTTTGGTGTGTGTGCAAGTGATGGAGTGACGAGAGAGGCCCCCATCACTCACCTGTGTGCTGGGGAGAGCGCAGACCAGGCTGTGCAGCCCCAGTGCCACAGGTTTGCTGCTGCTCCCTCATTTTCCATGATACATAGAGGTGGACAGCAGGGCAGCACAGGGCCAGCACACAGCCAGAAGCCACAGGCTGCTTGGCAAATGCGTGAGATTCGGGCTGCAGCGAGGGGGTGTGGAAGAAGCCAAATGTGCGAGTCTCAGCCTGACTGTTCTTGACACAATAGGCCTGCAGTTTCTAAGGCAGTCTCCTGTTGCTCTGAAAGCCAGGCTTGCTCTCATCCCTCTTCGTCCTTCGACCAGTCAAAGAAGGAGGAAAGTTACTGCTTTTTCACCAGCAGGGCTGGTGTTGCTTTATGTGAGGGCTAACGAAAGGAAGATCTGCCCGGTGAGGTCAGCTCTCGTAAAGCTGTCCTCGAGAGTTAATCTTTTGTTTTGGTTACGGGACAGATGAAAACACTGGAAGCATTTTAGACAGTTTTGCTTATTTTCTTAGCAGTTTGTTTCCGATGAGAAATGCAAGACGTTTCAGCTTGACCTACATGCAATAAACATTTCACAATACAAGAGATGTTAAAATCTAGGTTTAACAAATAAGTAGAATGGGTGTGAAACTGGTCTGTTTCAGGGACACCGGAACCTGTTTTTCTAACTGCAAATAGCTATGTTACAGTTGTGAAGATGTGTTGATTTAAAAAAAAAAAAAAAAAAACGTTCCTGATGGTTTTGTTTTCCAGAATCTGCACAGATTTACTCACATTCCTTCGGGGAAGTGCTTGGATCGTTCAGAAGTTCTACATCAAGTTTTCATTTCAGAGTGTGACTCCAGTAAAGCAACGCAAAAGTGGGAAATGAACAACATTCTTAGTGTGTAGACAAACAGAACCTACCTACTGACACATTAATTTGTACAGGACTGAAAATAGCCTGGAAACTGCTGCAATTATTAACTTTGTACAGCTGCGAGCCTCCTGAATTGGATGAAGGACATAGATGAACTGTGATTATTACAATAACATTATCATCCGCAGTTAATGTTTACAAAACTGCTTTACCTTAAACTCTGTAGATGTTTACATCTTTTTGTTTTAAGATGTCGGTAACTTAATGTGCTATTAGCTATGTTTCATAGGAACATAGTTAAAAGCATCGTTGTCTTCTTTGGGATTACACTCAGGGGTCTGAAGGCAGTTTTTTTACACACACTTGAAAAGGTTGGCGTAACCAGATTTTCACAGAACTTGGTGATTATCAACCTGTTGTATATTTTTATTTAATTTTACATCTTACTAAGCACTGCCACAGGTTATTAGCCGGGGTGGCCTTCTCTCACAGTCATGCTGCTTTTTTGGAAGGTGAATTTCAACATATTTAGTGCCTCTTTCGTTTCTCTCTTTCACAAGAAAAGCATTTGTTGGAAATTATACAATGGATTTTTCTGAGCTGTCACCACGGGTAGGGATCAGCTGTACCACCCCATGTAGTTATTGTGTTGCTGAAGACAATTTCTATCACCAGTTTGGCCGTGTGCTGCAGAGCAGATGGGAGGCTGCACACAGTCGTGCTGGGGGCACTCTGACATTCCTGCACTCAGGATGCTCCAAAATCTTCCACCGGGGCATCGCCTCACACTGAGCTCCCTGCCTCTGGTGTGCCTGGAGGTGCTCAAGCAACCGGGTGCCTGGTGTGGTGCAAGAAGGAGCTTAGTGGCAGGGCTAGCACCAGTGTGGTACATTGTCAGTGAATTAAGCACCTCCCGGTTACAGTCAAGAATTTATCAGTACTAATTTGCTTGTTTAAGTCATGCCTTACATAAAAACAAAATTAAAAAAAAAAAAAAAGAGAGAGAGAAAGCTGCATAATTATTTAAAAAAAAAAAAAAAAAAAAGTCTAATTCGTCATTTATATTGTAATTTTAAATGGAAATCACTTAGGGGTGAACTAAAACCTTTAATTAGGAAAAAAATCCAGCTCATTAACGCATCTGCTTACTTCTTTGAAAGGTCATCTGTCAGCCAGTGTGGAGTCCAGACGTGGGTTTGAAAAGAGAAATGGAAATCCTGAAACATTTATTTGTATTAATTTTTTTCCTTAATTTTTTTCATTGGAAACTTTTCCTGAGGGATTATGAACACAAAATACAACCACTTGGTGCTATAGTGTACAGAATAGAAGGCGAAGAAGTTTCTGAAAATGTTCCAAATAGGAGTTTATGAGAACTCCCTTAGGAGTATAAATATTTACTCTGATGAACAGAGAGGTGGAGGAGAGATGAGTTATCCTCACTTCCTTAATCAAGATTTTGTGACTGTTAAATGTCGACATCAGTGTACTGACTTAATAAGAGTTATGCCTGTAACATGTCACATTATTAAATATGACTAAATAGTCCCTGAAATTAGAATAGCATTGCATGCAGCTTCCATTGATGTTAACAAGGGTTATGTATCATATTTGGTGACAGAGTTTGATCTGTATAGGGCTGCCTGCACTGATATATTAGTTTGGGATCTTTCCTAGTTTCTTTGAACTTCTCGACCGTCCTTTCAGAGATATGAAGAATAGAAAATAAAGGAGGGAGAAACTGGAAAAAGGAAAACAAGGGTGTGTGTTGGTACTTGTTCCTTGTGTGTATGAAAACTGACTCCATTTTTGTGTGTTGGGTAGATTAATTTAATCATATTACTATGCATAAGAGAAAGAATGGTGGCGCATAAATTGTGCGGGTGTGCATTTTAAATGGGTATTTTGTGCAATTCATTAAAAGATGATGCTGTGTTTGAATATGAATCTGTATGTGAGACTGAAACCTTACAAAACATGTGATCATAAGAAGCTGTTGCTGTAATAACTTTTTCGTACTATAGCCTGCTTGGAAATAATAATTCCCATACTCTTGCTTTGTAAGTTGATGATAATATCACTATGCATTTCTACATATTTTATAAATTTGATTTATGCAGATTTTGATACACTGTATGTTTCTGTAGAAATTGTATAAATCTTAAAAAAATTTATTAGGGAGAAATCTGGGAAACATGTATATCTTATGGGTTGCTTGTTTTTTAGGTGAAGGAAATAAAATATTTGAATTTTTGGGTTTACTATACTTTTACAGAGTAAAAATGGATTACTGTCTTTATAGGAACCCCGTACCTCTAAATCTAAACAACTTCCATGTTACAAACTTACAAATATTAAAAGTGTTTTATTTTACTTTTTATCTAGGTACCTTTTGTCATATCTGTGGGGGCTGAGTGTTTTATCCAGCCAAGTCAGAAAGGAAGTTCCCACTGTGAGGTGCCACATGGACTCATTTGGGTTTTTGTAACACTTGCACTGATCTAATTAGGTAGATTTAATATGCTCGCAGCAAATGAACCTGAGAATGATTTCTAAAGTAGAACAAAAGGTCCTGGTAAAAGAAAGGGGGGGGGGAAAGGGGGGGAAGCAGTCTGCACAACCTGTAGGTTTTTCACAATGTTGCATTGTTCTGAACAATGGTGTGGATGAAGGTAGTGGCATAGCTTATGGTCTGATGGACCTTAACTGATGAAAAATGCAAATTCTTTCCATTAACAGGTACACTAAGATGACAAGGATCGAAGGCTGTAAGAAGGATTTAGAGATATTTAAACACCAAGATGAAAAGGTATGCATGGATGAGGAAACAGCTGAAAGGAGCTAAGGATGGGAGATGTAGCAGAGCACCAACCTGTATTAAAGATCCCCAAACTCCCGTGCCTGAGATGCACATGATGGCACAACAGCCCTCCCTGAAAAGGGAAGGGAAAATGGAGAGACAGTATTTTACATTCCTGAGAAGAGCTGCTGCTGGTGGTGTGTGTTGTTCAAGGAGGCAGCATGCCTATACAGTTGTTAAAACACAGTTTTCAAGTGAAAACGTCCTGCTTCAAGTAGGCCTTCTGAATCTCTGGAAGGTGCTGAACTAGTGCTAAGAATCAAAACATAGCCATTTCTCATGAAATCTGCGGAATGATTTCCCCAGAAAAGTAGTGCAGGCCAGTACCTTGAACAAGCCCTAGCCATAAACAGAGGTGGATCTTTGAGCATAGATCCTGGGTCTGTGTGGCTGCATGTGGCCTGTCACGAGATACAGCAATAGCACTTATGGGTAACAGCTGTGGACAGAGCCATGAAGACGGGTACCTGCATTTCAAGGGCTGATGGCTGAAAACAAGCCCTCGGTTCTTCCACGCAGTCAGGGGTCTCACCCCCAAGGCCCACTGGGGAAGCACAGAGCCATTTTGTGGTACACATGGGAAACACCAAACCGTGGCTGGCAAGGGATTCTTGGCTAACCTGAGCCCGTGGGACGGCTGCACCCCTTGCCAGAGTCCTTAAGGCCACCACGGTTGTCCAATGGACAGCTGCAATAACAATTTTCACATTTTCCTTTCTGAGGCAGCATAAACAGTGATTGAAAGTGGAAGTGCAATGAAGGTAGAGGCCTTCAGAAAGGTTCTTATGGATTCGTAAGAAGGGAGATTTGGGAAGACATGGCCAGGACAAAAGGGACAGCAGGCTGTGGAAGTGGTTCTAGCAATACTGTGCTTTCAGTTGCACTGAGGAATGCCCTGAAGTCCTGCCTGTACTGAAGGTGCTGAGGAATCTCTAAAGACTGGGAATTGATGCCGGAAGGGAAAGCTGCCTGTCCTGTGGTCTGGGACCAAAGGTAAGGTGTACGGAACGTTGTGAGTAAAACAGTTCTGTAGCCCTGCAGCAGAGTGCCGTCTGGTTGCTGATATTAAAGATACTGGGGATAAAGTAACGAACTGTGCCATTCAGTAACGAACTGCCCCTTCTTCCTTTTTTTTTTTGTTTTTTTTTTTTTGGCCAGTTAAGGTATTCTATTATCTCTTATGCAATATTCAGAATTTGTGCTTCTGAAATATCAGGACCTTCTGTCCCTGTTGGACAAAAGCAAAGAATGTTCTGACCTAGGATAGGAACTGAGCTTACCAGAAGAACTTAAAAAGTACATACAAGATCAGACAGAAAGCCCAGGTAGCACAGTAGCCTTCCTTTCCCTCAGTAGGATCAGCGTGGTCAAGTAGCCCAAGGCAGCGCAGTGCTCTGTAACCCTCTCCGTACTTCTGGCAACTTACAGTTCAAGGACTTCGAGCTAGCAACAGTGTTTTCTATCTAGTATTTCAAAATTTGACTGGCCAGTTTTAGAATCTAGGCAGACTTTGGTCATCCATCACATCTGATTACACAAAAATGTTCCAGGCTTCAAAGGAGGCACATTGGCATTGCAGTTTGCTTCCCTGCTGAGACAAACCAGTGAGATGTAGGAGAATTGTGCAGGCTTGCTTATGGTCTTAATTCCCGAAGGAGGAGTTAGTGCTAGGTCAGTGCTGGGTTCAGCCAGCCAGGAGCTGGCTTCAAGGTGGCAGTACTACAAGTAATGTCATCACGACACCTTTTTCAAAAGACCTTTGGGAAGGAAATGGTCTTTTCTATCGTGTGCTACTTGACTGCTGTTAAAGCTTGTCCACCCAAATGTCATCCCTTCAGCTCTGCTGAAGAGCTGATTTGTGGGGACAACTTTGTCAATAGATGTTTGGGTCAAGAAACTTTGAGAGTAGCCTTGGAACCTGTAGATGAAGCACCAGATTTTCTGGCCAAAGATTTTTCTGATGGCTGCCACCATATTCCTGGACCAACAAGAGCCTCTCCAACAGTGAGGCTAAAGATGGTTGATCTCAGGATATCTGACTGGGGCAACCTGTAGGTTCACTCACTAATTAGTCCTGGCCTGTGACAGTTATTGATTGCACTGGTGAAGAGAAATTTGGGTAGACAGAAAAATCAACTTTTTTTACAGGGTAGGTTTGAATCTTATGCACATCCCACAGTTAGAAGGGTTATGAGTCCCACAAGAGCTGTGTGCGTTGGAGAATGTAGCAAGAAGCTCTACATCTGGGCTCTCTTATGGGATTCTTGACACTGGGCTCAAAAGGGATCACTGAAAAGCAGACTGGGCTATGATGCAGCTCATATGGGAGGCCCAACAATTCAGAAATGCAGGAATGGAAGGCAAAGAATTTGGATATTTCAAGACGTGGAAAGAAATCTAAGTCAAAATGAGAAAACAAAGATAAATTATATGTTAAGGATGGCAAGGCTGACAAAGCAGGTTCAGTGACAGTCACCATCACAGCAAATAGTCCACCACTGAGCAGTACGGGGCCATTGACAATTTCTTTTTTTTTTTTTTTTTTGCCATTTGAGTTCTAAAGCCTGTACATACTGCATTTGGTTCCTGCGTCTGCAGCTGTTTTGACCAAAGTCTTCCTTCTGAAAACAGAACAAAACAAAGCGTATTTACTGTGCTTCAGACCATAGGTTTCTCTTGGGAAAAATAAGAAAACCTTTGTAAACAGGTTTTGTTCAAAAAGTTGGTCTAAGAAAAATGAAACCTTGTATTTCTTTAGGAATAAGGTAACAAAGTAATAACAGTTCTTGTTTTGTTCCTAATGCTTTACCTAATAATGCCTGACGTGCTATTTGCTTGTCAAACAAACATCCATTACGTCTTCACGGAATTACCTATTACAGCTCCAGCATCTCCTCCAGACTAGTATAATGTAGTTTATTGTCCATCCTCATTACCAATGACATAAACATCAGGCCTGCTTTCTCCCTTGTGCGTGTGTTGGGGAGCACATATTAACATGTAATCTATTTTGTATTAACAGCTTGTTTCACCTTCTGTTCAAATTATGCTCTCACTTCAGGACATAGGCTGGCTTTGCAGTTCTTCACTGTCAGCTCTCATCTCACCACTTTGCTACAAATCATTTACATCTATATTAAACAGTTTTCGCTAGCCCTTAACCCAACCTCCAGAAATAACCTATGGGCTCTCACAGGTGACTTCCCCCCACTGGTGAAATTGATGAATTAAGCCAATTTTGTTCCTGTGCTTCAATCAGTCACTTCTTAAGACCTTCAATGACAGCTTACTTTTTTTCTGAGGAGCCTGTCAGGAAATTCAGGTAGACTAGACCTACCTGATCTCCCTATCTTCATTTTAAACGTCATTTTTCAAAGCATCTTCAGGACTTTTGGAACAGGATTTGTTCTTACATCTTATTTAGCCATTTGTCCAGAAATTCTCATCTGTGCTATGAGAAATTCTCACCTTGCCCATATGGATGTTACTGGTCTGAAGTGCCCTGTATCTCCATGGAATGTTTTCTAAAAATTAGTGTCATGTTTGTGACCTTCCATTCCTCTAGTACTAAGGCAGTGTTAAGTGAAAAAATATATATCAAGTGCAGTTCAGCCATTTCATCCTTGAGTTTCTTTAGAACTTTCAGATGAATACCATCTGTCCTGTCATTTTATTTCAAAACCTTTCACAGTTGGATTTGAGACAGATGCTCCACCATGCCTCCTCCATTAAAAGTTCTGCCATGAGAACTTTCTGAAGCTCCTCTACAAAGTTTAGGAAAAAAAAAAAAAAAGAGTTTTTTCTCCCCGAAGACTCTACTCTGAGCAATGATTTTCTATTTTGATTATCTTTTGTCCCAGGGCTGTTTGGTAGGCCACCTGGTTCTGATGTTTACGGAAGGTATTAATCCATGAATTTTCTCAGCTTGTCCTGATGGTATTCTTACGTGCCACGCACTGCTGCATCTGATCTGTCAGAGTGTGAGCTTCTTCGGTTCTTCTGCTTTAGAAATAACTTCAACTTTTTAAAAACCACTCTCCTACATTTGCTATTCTTTCGCACCTGCTCTTTATCCCCGTCAGTCTTGGTTTTGGTGGCCTTGGCCTAGTTTACTGGATGGCATGCATTTGTGCGGACCCCCTCACACAACTGGAGCGCTCTCCCCGATCCCGACAACCCTTTGGGTGTCCCTTTTAGTTTTGATTTGAGACAGACCTCCAGTTCAGCTCCAGTGAATAATTTCGTAAGATTGTCCATGTTGAACATGGATGCAAAACGCTAATCTAGCTTTTCTACCGTGGCCTTATCTTTTCTGAACATTCCTTTTGCACTTTGATCACTTACTAGTTCTTCCCAGTGCTATTCTTTCAGTGTTCACGGACGGGCAGCATTTGAAGCTCCTGATCTGACATATGATACTTTTTAAAGCTTCATTTGAAGGTAGTAATTTCCATATGCTCTTTTCCGTTTGCCTTTAATCTGTATTCAACATCCTTCTTAACAAAAGGGCAACATATTATTCAAAAAAAAATCACTAATCATCTTTAGTCACTGCATCACTCTCAGCTGATAGATCAGCCTGACGCAGAGCTTCACTGCGGCTTGCTGCAGCTCCTGCTGACGTTGCGTGCACACAAACTGATCTGTGTAAGGATGTGGGTCAGGCTGGGGAAGCTGTGCGGTAGACTGCTGTTGCAACAAAGATCTCCAGCAGTCAGGATGTGTTTCTAACTGGGATCATAAGCAAAGGGAATACCTAGGTGACTTTTCAAAGAGTGTCGTCAGAATATGGGACAACAGTGGCAACATTAGGCAGTTGGTGCACAAATTGTGTTGAAGCTAAATTAGGCAATTAATACTAAATGAAATTGAACCCAAATGTCTTTACCTCAGTGAGGAAAATAGTAGAAGAGCTCCTTTATCCTGAGTTACCTCAAGACATGCTTTTACTAAGGCACAATATTTAAAATTCTGTAACACACACAGCTTTTTCGGACACCTGAAGGGTTATATTCTGTGCAGTTTTAAAAGCACTCGAGCAGGAATTAAAAAAATTTCAAGTCATCAAACTAGTCAATTTACTCTGATGTTACTGTTCCACTGAGATTATTTAAACGAAATCAGAGAGTTCTTGGAGTGCCATCACTCTGTTCTGGAAGGGAGCCTGAGAATTCAGGGGAGGTGATGGGAAGTTTCAACAGGAAAACCTGAACAGAATGTGCTGAAAATAATACCAACATACTCTCAGCTACGTACTGCGAAAGGGAATTGTGTCTATATGGAAGAATGCTGGAGATCAGGACAAAGGCTCCCTAGAACTGCAGATTCTGTACTAAAGAGCACTCAGTGCATACGGTGTGCACACTGTACCTGTGGCTTCCCAGGCTCTGAGGGAGTAAAATGGAGACCTGCGTATGCCGAGCCTCTCTGGTGGGTCCAGCGTGTAAACCAGCAGTTCATCCTTCCGATACTGCTTGAAGTATCTCAGGGTGGGGGGGCAGGGAAACTTTGCTGCGCTTTGAGGGCCTTCTGAGGTTATTACCCTCCTTCATTATAAAAAATTTTGAATTTCCTTTAGTTACCTTATGTCCACACTTTCACGAATGTAGTGTTTTTGTCACAACTCACCTTTCAGAAAGTGCTACGTTATCTTTAACCTGCAACAAAGTGACACATACCATGGGAATGTGCTGAAATCACTTTTTGTCTGACCTACACAGAGGACTTTTGTCATATTTCCATACTTGATGGACACCAAAGGCATTTTTAGGAAAAAGTAAGTAGGAAGCATGCCCTTTATAGCACTTACTCTAGGTATTGAGTTTCAGCACCGGGCTTTCAAAGGCTGGTAAAAGATTTTTGACCTGTCAGTTTAGCTGTAGGATCTTCAATTTTCCATGCACAAATACTGCTAGATGTCTAGACTTAGACTTGTAAATATTCATATTAAGTAAAAAACAAAGACCATGAAATAGTGCAGCTGGTGCTCCTGTTACCACAACTAGTAGCATACCAGGAACAGGTGCTCCTTAAAAATGCCTCCTTTTTGCAGGAATCCAACTATGTATGTGATAACATTCCAAGATTTCTCATGCTGTTCTGCAAGCTGTATATTTTACAAGTTGCTAATACAGGGGAGCAGGAATGAGTGTGGGGAACATCAGGGAGGACATGCCTCTAACATCTGTCTTATAGCCAGCTTTCCTCATATGGAGAACAGAAAAGGCCACTGAACCTGAGCTCGGGGAAAGAAAGTTCCCAAGGGTTCTTATCAGCTACCATACCAAGACAAAATTTGGAAACCTCTGCTTCCGTAGTTTTGGGGAAAAAAATAAAAATAAAAATCTAGGTATAAAGAACTTAGCACTAAAATTAGAAAATTTTTAACTCTGAAGGTGATATAAGCAAATACTAGCATAAGGAAAACATCAACTGCAACTAAAGGTAGTATGTATGGCAAAGAAAAACGTGATTTAAAGACAAAAGAAAACTTAAAATCCTGTACAAGTTCCAGGAGTTATGACTTCAAGAAACTTGACAGTGTTGTGGCAACAGCAGCAGCCCCGCAACACCATGATAATACCTGTGCAGGGCTTTGGAACTCTGGGAGAAGGCACCCTCTCACCCATTAAGAACACAATAATAATCATGTACAACATTTTATTACAAAATTGTTAAAAAAAAAAGTAATACAATGAATATACTACAAAATATAAGATCAGCTATTAAGCTACCTTTGTTTTACTTAGCTAAAAACAAAACACCTGGCTATCATCCACTGAATTTCAACAAAACCATTAAATATGCAGAAACATTCCACAACTTTTTCTTTTTTAAAACTGAACGGCAGCAGCACTCGGCTACCACTGACATTAAAAATAGAGGTCTCCCTACAAAGAACCACATTACCTATACACAAGTCTGTACAGATTTTTATACTGAAGCTAACAATGAGCTGCACTTGAGTTCACATTCTTAGCAAAATATTGGATTTTGAGCATAAATCTTTACAGCAGGACATCCATTTACTCCTCATCCTCGTCTTCTTCCTCTTCTTCCTCATCTTCCTCTTCCTCCTCCTCCTCTTCTGGTTCTGCTTTCTTCTTAGACCCTGCAGGCCTACCTGGGCCCTTTTTTCCTGCATCACTCTTGCTCTTGGCACGATATGCTGCAATATCCTGCAAGAAAGATGCTGCTTAGTTGCTGGTGATGCAACTCTTGACAACAACCACGTACTGCTTCAATAATTTAATGCTGCAGTGTATGTGGAAAAGGGGGGTTTCAACCTTGGGACTTGCACTTTTTCACCTTTTGGCCAGAAAATGTACATTGATCCATAAGAGTTCTAAGAATGCTATGGCTGCAGCACTTTGGAGAATGACTGCATGTTTTTCCAAGTAGGTGACCCACATATTATTGGAAAAGTCTCTAGACATATAAAAAACTATATTCAGGCTCACTGCGAGGGTTCCAGAAAGCTCCCCGCCACACCTTTCCACACATGCTGAAGCCTGACAAAGTTTGATGTCAACACTTAGAACTACGAACGGTACGTGGTTTAGGCGCAGAGCAGAAGGCTCACATTTACAGTGCCTTCTGCTACCTCAATTGCTATTTTGTTGTTCTCCCTGTACCTTTTCATATTTCTCCTTTAGTTTTGCGGCCTTCTGTTCATACGGCTGCTTATCCTTGGCCGACTGTTCCGACCACATTTCTCCCAGCTTCTTTGCTGTATCTCCAATAGACAAGCCGGGATGATCATTCTTGATTTTCGGACGGTGTTCAGAACAGAAAAGGAAGAATGCGGATCTGAAACAAGAAACAGCGATTACGGTTAAGCAAGTAAGAGGCTATTGGAACGTACGCTCCTCTTTTTGTCCCAGAACCACTCACGGTGGTCTTTTAGGCGCATTGGGGTCCTTCTTCTTCCCCTTCTTCTCTCCTTTGGGAGGAACGTAGTTTTTCATCTCTCTGTCATAGCGAGCTTTGTCTCCTTTGGCCATCTCTTCAAACTTCCCTTTCTCCTTGCTGGACATGGTCTGCAGACACACGGAGAGGAGAGAAGGGGGAGCCAGGATCAGACGGAGCTCTGCCGACCCCGGCGCAGCGCGGCAGCCGCCGCCGGCCTCACCTTCCACCGCTCCGAGCACTTCCGCGAGAACTCGGCGAAGTTGACGGACGAGTCCGGGTGCTTCTTCTTGTGCTCCTCGCGGCACGTCTGCACGAAGTACGCGTACGAGGACATCTTGCCCCGCGGCTTGTTGGGGTCGCCCTTGCCCATGGCGAGCTCGGCGGCGGGACCCTGCGGAAGGCGGAAGGCAGGCGGCGCCGTGAGGGCGGTGCCA
>VXAV01010908.1:227331-239197 GCA_013399715.1 Alectura lathami
AAACCACCTGTTGGCTTTAGTACCCAGCTGTGCAACTGCTGTAATTTTTGTTGCTGTTGCTCCAGAAAGCTATGAATGACAGGTGTATGCCATGTGGTTCACAAAAACTAGCTGGCACCGCCACGGGAAGCTGCATGCCCTTATTGCTTCTAGAAGCTTACAGAGGACTCTCCACAAGAGTGGACAGTGTTCTGCTGAGCAAACCCGGTCACTTTGGATGTTTTGACTGCCACATTCCTCCCACATCCACTTTAATTGATTGTTTGGTAGGAAGCCCAAATGACTCAGGAATAATTACATGAACCAGGCTTAAAAAGCCTGATGATACAAACTGTTTAACATGCAGTAGCCTAAAAATCACTTGGCAAAAATAGTGCATGCAGATTTACTTGAAACAGTTAGTATTAGTTATGTGTAAACAGCCCACTGCTGTGTGCATCCAAGCCTTATTTACTAGCACATGAAGAACAGTCATTGTGATATTTCATTGTATGTGAAATAAGTTTGGTATGCTGGTGGTAGCAGTTCTCAGTGCAACGTGTTAAGGTTATAAGGTGAGCAGTACGCTGATGCAAGGGGCAAAGCATAGTTACCTCGGGACTACACACGTTTTGTGTTACTGACTTGGTAGCTAAAGATCTTCTGTAAGCCTGGCTTGTTCAGATGGCTTTTGTTAAACTTCTGAATGGGCATAGATTATTGACTGGTTTTCTCTGACACTGTAATCAGTATCAACAGGTGTTGAGAGGTAACTGTATATCCACAGGCTAGGTCACCACAGCTCTTAAAGGTTAAGATGATTGCTTCCAGTATTTCTAGTTACCTCTGTCTTCATTTACCTAGCTATTTTGCTACAGGGCTATCCTAAAAATAAAAAGCCAGGATTTAACTTAATTCTTAGGTACTGTATTTCAAACAAGGCTTGATCCAAAAGCTGCTTAAGTGAGTGTTTTTATGTTGCCTTAACAGACTTTGCAGCAGCCCCTTCCTCCTTATAGGTCTTTCTGGCTATAAATATACAGAGGATGCCATAAAAATCTTTACACATTTAAAGAAAGGAAAAAACTGTATTAAAATTATAATATTCAATATATACCAATAACTGAAGACGAATACAAGTCAGGTTTGACTTCTGCAGTTACAAGAGGCGCTCAGAGCGGTTACCATCACCATGCAAATTCTTCTGGTTATGGTGAACTACTGCTTGAAACGTAGTTTCACGTTTCTTAGTACGTAGTAGTAGTACACGTTTCTTAAAATGTGTATGTATTTTATTGGGACCCTTGATTCATATCTGTATGTTATCACTGCTGTTCTAGTATTTTAAAAGCTCAATGTTACTTTTAAACTCTTCAAGGTTTCAGATTCAATTAACAAGTTAGCCGTAATTATTGCTTACATGTACTTTAGTACTATTAATGTGAATTTTGACATTTTCCAGCAGAATTTTCAAATATGAATGATGTAAATTTGTGGGTTTTTTTTGTAGATGCCCAAACAGAACATGGGAGCCTGTGTGCAGAAGTGTCAGGTACTGAATGGCTTAAAACATTAACTGTGAAGCAGCAATAAGGCAATAGGAAGCTGCACTGCAGTAGCTTCCTGCAAGAGTCACTCTTAACCATGTGAAGACTTGAGCTTCAAGTTCCTTTATGAAAACTAGCTGAGAATGTTGTGGTTATTAAAAAGATAGGCTAGGAGATGCGCATTAGGACAAGTATGAGCTTGTAGGATCTTTCACAGCATGATGGAGCTAATTAAGGCGGCTACTGTATTCATAAGGAGAACTTCCTACGTACTCCCCAAAAGTATAAAAAGGAAATTTTTCTCCAGTGTGAAGAGAGTTTCTGTCATGTGCTTAGAGAGGAAGGGGTTTTTTTTGTTTGTTTGTTTTGTTTTGGTTGTTGCTGGCTGGCTTTGTTTCTCCCCTTGAAAGCATTATTATGTGATTGTAGAATGATGTCTGTTGTCCTCACTGGCAGATGATGTTGATCACTCACTGTTGCAGGGGATCACAAAAGATATCTTCGGTCCAAAGAAAATCTCTCTGAAAGACATTATTAGATATTTAAACAAATCACTAGAGCTTTCACATGACATGCATTTCCGGATTTCTTTAGCTTTTGCTGGGATGTATACATGATCACTGTGCTTGTGGGATGCCCTTCCAGCAGTGCAAATGCAGCTGCAGGTCTGCATGAAGATGCTATATTTCTGTCTCTGCTGGCCTGGTTCAGAAGTGTTGGCAAAACTTGCATTGACTGACCGGTGTGTCAGGACTTCAGCATGGTATTTTAGCTTTGGGAAGGTAAACTTACCAAATACATATCATGAAAACAAAGAACGTTGTGTGCACTCATACTATTTAGTGTAATTTATCATGAGAGCAGACCAACTACGTAGGTCTTCTATACATTGAGATGAACGAAGGAAGACATCTTTGTATGTTTGTATCCAAGTAAGAGGCTTTCTTAGGCTGTTCAAAGCTCAGAGGTTCAAGCTGGAAACCTGAAGTGCGCTCAAGGGGAGGACGCCATATCTATATTTAGGGAGAGTGAAATGTGACAAATAAGCTTAAACCCTGCTCTCAGTTTAAGTGTGAGCTTTCTAGCTTTAGGAGTCATTCCCACATGGTTCCAATCTATTCCCTCTCAAGGGTGTTGAAAAGTTACATTTTACTGGAT
Source organism: Alectura lathami (assembly GCA_013399715.1). NCBI lineage: Eukaryota > Metazoa > Chordata > Aves > Galliformes > Megapodiidae > Alectura > Alectura lathami. Next base: position 230,016 of record VXAV01010908.1, read on the forward strand.
TTTGGGGGACTTGAGAAACTTGGATGGCAAGAGGAGCTCATGTAAGAAGTCATTTTTACTTGTCTATATAACGCAATCATGTTATAATGTTCCTGAAGTATTAATAAGTTGTCAAGTGTTGATGTTTTAATCTAAATTTCATGGGGGAAAAAAAAATGGAAAACCAAATGAAATAATGTATCTTAATACGTTTTATCACTTCAAAATGGGCTGTTGGTATTTATTCACTCAATATTAATTTTGTTGATATGTACATTCTTTCTGTAAAACAACAGGAAAAAAAAAAACACATTCCATGAGAACTTTTCTGTTTTGCTTTGTCAACGCTGTTAGCCATCAGAAGTTAGATCAATCTTTTTCCTCCCATGCAGGCATGTGTGAACCTATTCTCCCCCCATTTGCTTTCCTACTTTAAACAGCTGTCTGTATAGAATCATTTACTCGACTGACTTATCCGCACATGCCTTAGAATAGCAACATAGCTCTTTGCTGTGTAACAGCAATCAAATTGCTTTGTTTATGGTCCTGAAAACATCTTCACTGCAAAGTGCTGTGAATAAGGATTTGTAGTTCTCATTCTTAGCTTAGATCAAAGTTCCTGGCAGAAGTGTCAAAAGTTGGGTGATTTAAATGCTAAATTCCCCTCTAATAGGGCAGGCAGGCTTACAAAGTATGCTAAGCATGTCCCAGGTGAGGCTCTGAAAAACAAAAAACGAAAAATGCCAGTGTGTCAGATAATTGGATATGTCTTGATATAGTTTCAAACCACTTGTAAGTGATGCATTTCTTTGAAATGATAGCTTATTCCTGCAGTGGAAGCTGTGAAATGATGGAAATACAGTGGGTGGCTGTATAGAACTCCGCAAGTTTCTGTGAAATGAATGTAATCTTACTTTGGGCAGCACAGCAGTTCCTTAAAGTTGCAGTAACAGATCGTCTCGCAGCCCTTCCCTTCCCAATAGTGATCCGGCAGGCTCCCATCGATTTGTCGGAGGCTTGCCATGCCTTCGGGGATGCTGTGGCAGCTGTGGTCTTTCAGGGCCCTCTTGTAGCACGAGGGCCTCTGGGAGGGCACCGCATGGGCACCCAGGAGGGCATTCAGCAGGAGCAGAGCCGAGAGCGTCTTCATTTTCGTAAGGCTTCCCGTGCAGCGGTGCTAAAGAGAAATGAGGTACGTGACACAGGTACAGCTGTTGAATACATCTCTTTCCCCAGCCTGTTTTCTAGCTCACATTTTTCTTTCCTATGAATTCTTAGAGGTTTGAGCCTCTGTGCTCAGATGTTTTCTCCTAGGAGGTAAATAATATTGCCACAGAATTGATATTCATTCCTTTCCATACAACTGTGGGAATCCTTTCACTGGGAATTGAGGCTTCTGTTGCTGGCAATTTTGTTGTTGCTTGCCCTCTCACCTTGAAAAAATTGCTTTGAGCTGGTGGTGTTCTCTCAGTGGTGTGAGTGAACATACTGCTGGCTACCAGTGCGGGGAAAACATTCATGGGTCTCATTGCCTTCCTGGTGGTTTTGGCTGTTTGAGACTGTTGAAACAAGTCACTCGCACAAAATTAATAGTATCTTTCCCTATAAAAGTTGTGAAAAGCTGTCTGCTGGATGACCCTGCTGTCACAGGCTGCTCAAAATGGCCCAGGAAGCCAGAGCCGTGTGCCTGCCATGGCTGCACTGCCGGCTCTGCTGTCATGCAGCACTGCTGAGACCTTCCTCCTTTTATCTTTGTTCTGAAACTGCTTAGCTGAGCCTTGCTACAAGAGGTCATTATGGTTTAATTGACATTGATCATTGGACCTGATCTTTCTGAATTTAAAAAGGAATTTTGCTCTGAAAACTCGCCTAAAACAACGGTCATCTCTGTGCAGCGAGTTTTCCCTGAAGGTGCTCCCAGCTGTAACTGTGGTAGCATCTAGAAAGATTTTGTTGTCTTCCATCCCACTGGCGTGGCAGAGTTGATCCCCCTGTGCTGTGACGCTATGGGCTAGTTCTGGCCTGTCTGGTGTGGCTGCAGAATAGAGTGCTCTAACTCCAAAATAATTAGGAGTAAAACAACATCTGAGCAAAGACCATCAGATGCCAAGTTAAGATGGCAGAGCTTTTATCTAAATAAGAAAAAAATAAGGCATGTCAGGTAGAGAGATCACTATGATAATTGAGTCTTGCTTGTATTATTTTGTAGAACTCTTGAGGTCAACCTTGGAAAACAAGCAATAAGCTATTAAACATATGCATTTACGGTATTTGTAGGGTTTTTTTTCCTCCATAGGTACTTAACTGCCATAACTGTCTTGCTGATATTCCATTTCTTTAGCCAATGAATGCCAAGCTGGAGACAACTAAGAAAATCTGGAATTTGAATTTGTTTTAGGCATCAAATGTTACACTTTGATACTCTTCAATTACATCTTCCATAAGATTTTGTGCAAACTTGTTTTTTGACATCGCAAACCAAATGAAATATTAAAAACTGGCCAATATATTAAAGAAGATAGCTAAAATGAAAATAAGCACTTGTGTAATTTCAAACTTCAGTCATAGGAACAAAATCAATCAAATTATTCCTTTTAGTTTTCGTGAACTTGTACATGAACTTTTGAGTAGGAAACTCCCATAAACTACTGGTAATGGAGCCTTGGGGATCTGTTTTTAAATTGCCTTAGAGTGCAGTGTTGAATAACGTACTGTCTTTATTAGTTTTAGGCCTCAAAACTACTTCTCAAATAAAGTAAACATTGTTCTAACTTTGCCTGATGTTATTTTTACACTCAAGCAAAGAATCTGCATTGTTATAATAATGGTTTTATTTTGTAGAAGTATAAAGACTGCAGTTATGAGGGTTCTGCTCAGGGACATCTAATGCTCAAAGAATGGGTTTGTACTGTTCCTGGATAAATGTCAAGGTGAAGGAATGCAGTTTAACATTTTTCTGTTCAAATAATTGAACTTCATTATGTGTAAGCATTTAATGGAAGAAATGTTCCATGAAAGAGAAATTTGGGAAGCGGAAGTTTTTGTGCCTTTGTTTTCTGTGATTGGATTATTCTGTGAGTTCCTCCCCGGAGGATGAGGCACTTGTAATGTCTTACTCTTGTGCACATTTTTTGTTCTTAATAATTGGGATGAGCTTTCCCTACATGGAGTTTAGCTGGAATGCTCATTTGAATCTGTTGCCAGCTGCTGATCTGCTCAAAATTAGTAGGAACACATTCTGTCCTGAAAACTGACAGATTTTCTGTAGACTGTCAAATTGCTGGATTCAAAAATCATGATCTACAATTTGGGGTAATTCAGTATTCATTTTGGAGTATAACAAGATATTGCCATAGTGAGTCGCTGAGAGGGGTGGTATGGATAGCTGCCAAAATCAGTGTTAACAAAGTCCTGTGCCACGGAGCTGTGGATAGGCAGCCTCACTAACAGGCCAGTTATGCATCTTCCCTGTTCAGTATTGCTACTTTTCAGAAGAAAAAAAAAAAAAAGTTTTATTATAACAATTTTTCTTAAATATTTCCTGTTTTTTGTGGTTAGTAACTGAAAGGAAGCATTCCGTTAAAAGTCCTTTTTTCAAAAATTTATTCCTTTGCTGTGCCTATTTGCAGATGAAATATTGCCGAGGAACTGTTTCATCAGTTCCCTGTGCAGGATCCGTGGTGATAAACTCAGCAGACCTTTCAGATGCAGGGTCGTCTTGTTCCTGACAAAATGTTGCAACTTTCTCCAAACCGTGGTTTCACAGATAATGGAATGTCACTGATTGCTTAGGTAAACAGCAGAGCTAGAAAGCGCACATTTACTTCAATATGCATGTCAGAGACCTTATCTGCTTTTGCATACCACAGAAACTGTATTCCCTCATAAAACAACTCAGGGAAATTTGAACAAATCCAGTCACCAAGGTGGCTCAAAGAATCACTGTCAGCAAACAGCGTTAGGTTTATGTAAAGCCTTCTGAACAACTGGCACTGCTAATCATGCTAAGCCTGACCAGATTACTCCATCAAGACTGTATCATTTGAAATTCTAACTGAGGAGTTAAGCCATCCACAACTATTTAAATTGAGATCCTTGCATTTGCAGAAGTCTGTTTTAAGGAATTACTGCTCTGGTTACTTTGACATAGTGTAAGCAAAGTTCAGGGAAGAAGTTCAGCTGGGAAAACAAGTGCCTTGAAACAATTCTGCATAGCGGAAAATGTTTCATTTGGGAATATGTGCTGTGTGTCAGGAATCAATGCTCTCCCTGCTCATTCAGCTGAGAGCGTCTGAATTGTCCTGCCAAGCAATTTGGCACCACCTAGACTATGGATCTGCTAGAAGCAGAGGTAATCAGCAAAAGACTAAACAGAAATGCAAGTTTCAACATCCATGGCTGTGAATTACAGGGAAATATTTCATGAGAATAACGGTCAACTTTAAAGGCCCCATGATATTGGTAGGAGCTCAGGTGTTAGCAGCAGGAGACAGAAATAGGGAAGGCTCAGGAATGGCACAGAAATGTATGTTTCAGCATATCTAGAGATCCTTCAGCTTTGGGAAAAGATTAATGGCTGAGAGACAAAATTGGAAATACTTAAGGTACTTTTCAGAGTTGTTACGCTTGTCTATGCATCTCCAGTTGCCTAATCCTGAAAACAAGGAATACTCTAATCTAGCTGGTGCTGTCCTGGTGTATGATCTTTTCCAGTCAGTCCAGTGACATGTTCTGGGTTAGCAAGCTGGCTCATTCTCTTTTAAAAAGTGAAGCAAATTTTATTTTTATATATCAAGCTCTTAATGTACATTGAGTTCAAAAGCTAAAAATAGCTATTCAGGATAAAATGCCTGTTATCATTTGTATTCATTTGTCAGGTTTCTTTTTTCAGAAACACCTGTAAAAAGCCAAACTTAGCATTTGGTATTTAGGTGTTAGTGCATTATAGCTAGGTTTTTTAGTGCATTCATAAGAAATCATTACACAAGAACTGCATAAATGATATTATTATGAAGAACTTTCTTCCATTAAAAAGGTCCTCAAATCTGTTTCTCTGGAACAGTTGGTGCATTGTGAGGACAGCAACTATTCCACTGAGGACGAATTTGGTGAATTACTGCTTTGTAATTCCCATCAATACCATGATTCTTTCCAGAAATTGAGTTCTCATTAAAATCTATTTAGATCTCTTAAAGACAGCAATTGATTGTGAGCATACCTCTCTCCACATTCCCCAAGTTTGCAATAGTATTGAATACAGGAAGGCAATATAGTATATTTAATGATTTCAGATGTTAATCTATAACATCCACCTTTGAAGAAGACCAAGATAGGGAAAGGATTATCTTTAGCTGGATCATATCCATGCATCTGTCTTGAATAACATCTTTTGCCTACAACGTATCTGATTTTCCCAAGTCTTCTTCTGTATGTTCCCACATACATTTCTAATTCTGCAGTCTGTAACTAGTACCAGAAGAACAAGTGCACAAGGATAATTTCAGGAGCAAGACGTACCTTTTTCTTCTGCTTCAATCCCTTTCACTTTCCTGGCAGCTGTATCTTTTTAGATATACACAGAGCAAGAGCTGGAGGGGATGAGAAGGGGGAGGGCTGACGGGAGGTGCTGGACAAACAGCCCTTTGTCTGTCCTGACTTCTGCCTGTGAGTGACACACTCCCTGCTCCAGCGAGGGGCCAGAGGATGGGCTTCGAGAACTACCTCTTTCACCATCTGCCAAACTAGACAAGGGGAAAAACAGTGCATGTATCCTTTCCAGCAGGAAACACTTAGTTCATCCAGGACCTGATGGCAAGGTGTCTCCTCAGAGAGCAAAGCGCAACACCCAGAGTGAGGGGAGAGAAAATGCCCCATGGAATACGTGCATCCTGCAGTGCCACCCGCGCAGGAGGGAGCGGGGTCACCCTTGGCATGGCACAGCATCCCTGCTGAGCTCATGTGGCGGTTTGCACTGAGCAGGAAGCGTGCAGTCAGCCAGCAGACTTGTGCAATTCCTGGCTGTGGGAGTCTGTTTCTTGAGACCTAAAGAATCGAGAACTGTAGCTATTTTAACCAGACTTCTTGTACAGCCTACAGTATGACACCGTGCATTGAGTTCATTGCTGAACAGTGGTTAATCCAGAGGTAAAGCATACGTTGAACAGTTTTCAGAGGAAATTAATTTGCACTATTATAACTACTCAGGTAATCTAGTGTCATAAAAACACCTAAGCTGAGATCCTTGAACAGAGCTGAAGTTTTACGTATTGATGAGAACGCAGTCTCCAGGGTAAACTCAGGGACCTTGTCAATGTCCTTACATTTCTCTTGCAATTTGGGCCTCTTTTTTGTTGTAGTCATTGCACCATTGTTTTGTGATATGGATAGAGAAGTATGATTACACCTAAGATTTTGAGCTGTAATTTTTTACATTTTCTAGCGTGCATCGTTTTGGTTCTGTTGTTGCTTTGGTAGAATTTGTGTTTCTGTTTAATGGGCTGTTTCCTGTGTACCTCTGCTCAGCTGGTCCAGTTTACAGTTTGATGTCTTGACTTTTGCCAAGCAAATCTCTTAAGCCTGAATTCCCTTCTGGTGGGGTCACACCTAAGAGGGCATTCCCTTCCCTGCTGGAGAAAGGAGCCAGGTCAGCGGGTGTAGAACACATGGCTGTACCTCTACAGGATGTCTTTGCCTTTCCAGGGTGACAAAATGCCTCGTGCTGGCTCTGCTTCTCTACAGTAATTCCTTTCCGGCATGGATCCTAGCCTTGGCAGTCCGTGCTCTAAATGAGATTACCCTAATGCCTCTGCGAGGACATAGTGTCCCAGTTCCTGGGAGGGACCTGCTTGAACATCAGGCCGGTGCTTTGGGGCTGATCGCTTTGTTTATAAAACGGAGTGTGCGGAGGAGATCATTCCTCAGGAGGTGTCCTGTTCTGCTTTGAGAAAATACTACTGTAACAAATACTCCGTTTTGCTTGTGCTTTGGTGCTTTTCTCCCCCCCTCCTTCCCATAGGTCCATGTTTGATGTTTGCAGTCATTGCTAATATTCAGGAACAGAAGGAAGTTTTCTCCCTCATGATGCTTCTTCAGCATAGAGAGTGGAAAGTAAATTGAGATTTTGAGAAAGCAAAAATTTTAGTGAATCCAGGGGGTGAGATGCAACCAAAGACTACTTTGGCTGCTGTAGGAGCAGCTCTCCAAGATATGAAAAGTGAGATAGTTTACAGGAAAATGTATTGAAGGGTAGGGCAGCCTATGATGCTGGTAGGTTTGAAGAGAGCAAAGTGCAAAACCAGATCTAACTTCTTTCTCACTTTATTGCTAATCCATTGCCCTGAATGTCTGTTTCTATAGTGACTTTATTGTACTCCCTGCCTTCAGTCTTGGTGGCCCTTTTCTGTTAGTTTCCTTCTGTCTTTTTGGCTCACCACTGAGTTGCCTTGCACAGGCTGGTGGGGTGCCAGCAGTGCCAAAGAAGTATTGAAAATTGCTGAGTTTTTTTATTCTTCATGAATGCACATCTTCTGGTAGCTGAAGAGAACTGTAGGGAAACCTTGCTTTTCCACCCTCCTTGCTCTGTATATGTACACCCAGTGGAGACGCTAATTAGGAATCACATTCAGCTCACATCTAGAGGCCCTATTTTCAGATGCCCACGTATCTCTGAACTTGTCTGAAGAGATATGTTTATACTGGAGCAGAGCTGTTTGGAGGGGGCAGTGACTGGGTAGTAGCACTGATCCATAGGAGAGAACCAGCTTTTAAAGGAAAATGTCCCCTGGCAGTGTGAGAAGGCAGCACTGAAATTCAGCCACAAAAGGGTGGCAGTCTCTGATATATAGTGTTACTCTATACTAAATTTGTGTAATGTGCCCTGGGAAAATTATATTTGCTCTTTTATTTTAAGTGCTCAGCGTTCTATATGTGCTTTGCATTTTTAACACAAGCCACACAGATTTAACTTTTTTCTGTCAACAAAAATCAATTTGCGTTTTACTGCATTCTCAATATCAACATCCAGCCTTTTGCAGACTGACAGTGAGAAATTCTCCTCTCACATTAAATCTTCTTAAAAAATACTGGTTAACCTATGAGTCAGACAGCTCATTAATACATCCCACTTATATAAGGAGATCTATAATGAACCCTAGAACCTGATTTTGATGGCTAATGCACTCTGAAACCCATACCTGAAGACTCTAGAGGAATGTAAATATTGTAGAGATGCATAAAGACCTTGGGAGCCTTTGTGCTGGTGGAAATGACAGTGCTAGCACAACTAAGACATTAACAGTTGTTATTTGTTACAGGATCACCGTCAGTAGGGTGCCCTATGACCAGTTTTCAGTATGAAAGGCTTTTAAGCAAAGTTGAAACCCTTACATGCTCGGTTTGCAAATACATGTGTAATTCAACCATCAAAACTTGCGTGTACCCCTTATGTCACACTTTCCGTGGCTCAACAGCTATAATGTCAATCAAACAGTATTTGAATTTGCATTTTTTGTGTTTTTATATAGTGTAACTTTGATTTTATATCCTCTGTTCTATTGATGACTGTGTTTAGAAAACATCTGTGCTATTGGATATCCTACTATTACCTTTGCAATGCCTGCATCTGGTAACTTGCTTTATACCTTGTGTCTACGTTAGCCTGGGAGGTTCATTTGAATTTCCTGGACAACAATTCATTGCTTGTTCTGAAGAAATCAAAGAGTGCGGTAGTTTGTGCACCGTTTATTCTGCCTCTTGCCTCTATTGTTAGATGCTGCTCCATTTCCAGTGGCTGTTCTCTGTGAAGTCCCAGAGCTTCTCTGTTTCCTCTCTCAGTAATTTTTGACTTCCTGTTATTGCTGTAGTCTGCAGACTGGGCTTGGTTAAAATATGAGACGCAAAGTAATGAGCTATTCAAAGGCATCTTTTAGTGTATTTCCTCAGATCAATCCTCTATTGGCATGCTCAGGCTGTTGCTGTTTTTCTATTAATGCAGGGAGGATGCAATGTAGTCAGAACCTGCTGGTGCTATGAACTGTCAATTCCAGACAGGCCAAGCAAGTTAATATTGGGTGTTCTTATGTATACAGCCTGGTGTTTCAGAGAGGCAAATGAACCTGAATATATTAGTAGAAGAATTACTGTAAATTGAGAACAATTCCCACCTAACAGCTATCATAACTGCGTTAGTTCTCAAATACACAGAA
>VXAV01010908.1:256583-268607 GCA_013399715.1 Alectura lathami
AAAAAAAAAAAAAAAGAGACCTCAAAGTAAACCAAGCTAAACCAGAGGTGTTGTTGAAATCACCTCTGGGAGGGACTGCAAACATTTTCTCTAAAGACAGGCCAGTGGATCTCCATTCCTCAGTTCCCAGTGCCATGCTAGACATCCATGAGAAAGTTATATATTCTCTGCTGGGTTCTTGGTTTGGGGACTGCTGTATGATTTATTTCATTTTATGTTATGCAGAAATGCCAGTTGCAGACAGATGGGGGAAAGCTTTGCTTGGGTTAATGAATGTTATGCAGTACATTGGATCTGAAAGAGGAAGAAAGGAAGATACATAAGTGGTGGGTGGGATGCACCTTTAAGGGGATAAATATCAAGGACCATTAAATGAAATGCAGTGTGACTGTTGCTACTGGTGTCAATAGATGTGTTCTTTCTCCCAGTATGATCAGTGTTCATTTATGGTGCACAACTGAGCCAGTTCAAAGTCTTTTGACCAAAAGTCAAACAGGACATGTGCTGCACGCTTGTGTGACATTGCCTTAGGTGATTTTTATCACTTGGCTCACCTTCAGTTCTGACTAGTCAGCTGGGCAAGAAGCAGTTACCATACACTGATGCTGATGGCAAAAGAATGATTATTGCCTTTAAATATTGTTAAAGGCTCCTTTGGGCTTTGAGTGGCTACCCAGTTTCTGAAGTTTTGTATGAGCAAAAACTACATAAACAAAGTGTGAATTTATTTATTGTAGCCAGGCTGAGGCTGGAGCTGGAGAGATGGCCTGTTACTCATCTCAGCCAGCTACAAAATGGGAGATTATTTAAATTCAGCATATCAGCGAAGCTTTGCAGTAAAGGCATAAATGGTTGGGGGATAGCTCTAATGCTTTCTAAGGTCATAAAGAATTATTTGACTTACATTTTAGTTCAGACAGTCAGGTCCCAGAGACCAATAGCCAAATGATCTTGGGAATATGCAGGTGCTCCTCCAGTCACCTGACTTCTGTTTAATTTGGTTTAAAGTGTTGCCTCTGGTCAAGGGAGTGACTATGGCTTCCTGTGTTGAAAACGCTTTTCACATCCCTTCCCTGTGTAACTGGAGCTGTTCAATAATGTCATGGTCTTTCTGCCATTACCTCTTAGAGCTGCGTTACATCACAGCCAAGATAACCCAGTATTTTGACCCCCAAAATTAAAGCCAAAAGGTAATGAAGTAAAACCTTACTGAACCCATAGTCCTTTTGCACAGCTATGCTATCTGCAGCTCAAACGTCTGACGATACAATGTGAGCATATTCAGTTAAGATAGTGAGATCCAAATGATAGATGGAATGGCTGCACCATATCTTGGGAAAACATTTAAAAGTGTGTTATGTTTCTGTGAGCACACTTGGGATTTGATGTAATAGTGCTTGCAGGAGTTGATATAAAGGAAATTATTGCTTCCCAATAAAATTCTCCATTTTTATTGGCTCACATACAGAAAATGGCAGCCAGCTGATAAAATACTTGGTGGAATTTTCCTTCCATCTAGCCATGTAGTCTACAGCTATGAGGTGTATTTTTTTTTTAAGTGGGCAAAAGATGATTGTTTGAGAGCATTTTATGTGTATTGTACTGCTCTTCAGGTGGGAGTCTTTGCATACTTCGTGCTTTAACTGGAACTTTGGCTTTTAAGCCTGCTGAACTTGACAGTAAAGAATATTTGGAGATCATAAAAATCTCTTATCTCTGTCAGATATTTTCAGGCAAAGTAAGATGTATATTCTGTAAAAGCATTTTTAACTTTTCACATGTTATTTGGATTCCTTATAGACTATCTATTTAGGAATATATAAATATATGCATACATATATATATATATATAATGAATTTATAAGACTGAAACTTTAAGCAACATTTGCTTCATCAAGGGGCATGAAAATTTAGAAAACAGATCAGCCCTACTATCTTCCCTAAAATAAGCACAGACTTCCTCAGAAACTTAAACTCTGCAGCATTACTTGCATTTACTAGAAACAATTCCATAGCTTTCCAGAATGGAAAATCTTCAATTTCCTACTAATTTAGTTACTGGAAAGTAGAAAGCATTTCATCACATAAAGATGGGTTTTCTTTGAGAGGGAATTTGATTCCTAAGCATTAGGGCCAGGAGAGGACATAGCTGGTTGATTTTTAGGTGCCATCTCTCTGGCAGAGTCTCCAGATGAGGCTTTATCTTCCCAGACCAGGCATGGGGAAGTCTGGATTGCCCCAGGAGGGATGCCCATGCCACCAAAATCACACAGAGTTCAGGATACTGGATATCTTAAATCTGGTCCCTGCCTCAGGGCTAGAGGCGAGAGCCCTCTCTTCATGGCGCTCATGGAGGCTCAAGGGAGACCTCCAGCGAAACAAGTCCCTTTTCCACACGAGACACCAAAGAGTGCTCTCTTGGTGGGTAAATGTGAAACTCCTGGGCATGAGCAAATTGAAAATGTCTCTTTCTAGATGAACTCATTGGTTATGGAGTGAGCACAGAAAGCACCATTGTGGCTGTTTTCACTGCTATTTGTGAGGAATTGGAGCCTGGCAATGTTGTGACGTGTGTTTGGGGGGCACCTCGTGCACAAGTGTGCATCTCACCTGTGCACTTGGAGTTGGGACACCGAGTGTATGGCCTAGCTAATGGCTGAGCTGAGATCTTCCATAGTCAATTCTTGAAATGAAAAAGTGAGGAGCTGTTTGGGCTTGATGCCTGCAGGGCTTAGCTGAGCAAGTGTTGCAGAATCACAGTTTGGGACTTAAGAAGTAATGTACCATCTAAACTTGTCCTTGCTTGCTGTCTCCTAACCTGGCCTCCTTTTCTCAATGAGATTTTGCCTAGAAATTGTCAGGGGTTATGGTCAGCTTTGTAATAACTTTCTTATCTATGTCAGAGCAAAGCCGTTCAGTGCATGCCCAGAACTGGTCTAGTAAATTGTCACGGTACAAGTGCAGGTTCTGAAATATTATACCTGCTTTCTGGGCAAGCAGCAGATAATAAGGACTTCTAACCATGGGGACTGAAGAATCTAAGCCCATTTCTTGGCCTAACCCTCTCCAGCATTTATGCATTAGCGGTGAACTAAAACCACTTACTTTTCTACCACTAGGAATGAGCAGAACTAGTTTTCTCACCACTAACCAGCTTGATATGATGGTCTCAGCATGCTCCCCCTGGAAAACAGCTCACTTCTGTTAGCAGCTGCTGAGGGAGACAAAAGAAGCAAAGATGATGGCAACCACTTTTATATCAGTTTTCAGGTAAGGCAACAGCTGGGCTTCCCCCATAGCTATTGGAAGACACAGATCCTCTGGCTGTTCCTACAGAGGCTAGCAAAACAACAGCGGTGGAGGAGAGCCTTAGTCATGGAATGCCATCTTCTTTAACATAAGCATCCTCCACATAGACACCAAGTGAGGCAAGACATAGCACATACCTAAGACATGTCTTGGGATATTTTCTCCTGGGAGATCTCCAGAAGCCGCCTGGATATGGGCCTGAGCACCCTGCTCTAGGTGGCCCTGCCTGAGCAAGGGGTTGAAGCAGATGGACCCAGAGGGCCCTGCCAACCTCAGTCCTTCTGTGATAGCCATGTTAGCCCTGTTTGCAGCTAGCTGTTGTGATTCACCTAACTAGCTCTCTGAAGTGTGTCCATATAACACCTGTTTGCCTGCATGTTGTGTATACAAATCAGCTTTCATCTGAAGAATAGGAACTCTTCATCTCTACTCTTGAATGAACATAAGCTATGAAGAACCTGCAAAGGGCATTATAGTACTCCAGAACATCTGTTGGCTTTCTAGATGGGTTATGCTGTCAGTTAGAAATGCTTCTTTGTTTAGTTTCTAGAGCTCTCCAGGCCTAAATTGTCCTTGTTTGGATTGTCAAACAGATCATTGTCACCAGAGACAGCTGGCATGGGAAATAAATCTGTGCAAGAATCAAGTCATTTGGCATTTTTACAAAACATTTTACAAATCTGAATTAAAGCCAGCCTTTTATTTCTAATTAAATTAACATCATACCGTTCTGCAACTTTTATGCACCACTCTGAGAGTTACAGTTAAATGATGTTATGAACTCATTATGTCAAGATACAACAGCATTGACCCAGACTTGTCTCCCAGTCATCCAAATCTTATCCATTCCACACTTGGTTTACCACAAAAATGGCCTGGATTACTACAAGCTTAAAAAAGAGGGCACGCTTTAACATAGCTTCTGTGTTTTGAATGTGTAATGATGGTCTAGTTAACAAGAAGCAGACTCAAGCATGCTTCAGACACTCTGGCAATTACGCATACATCAGTCCTCCATCCTGCCAGAGCACAGAGTGAAAAGAGATATCCTTCCTCTGGAGCGTGGAGAGGACCAGTTCTGGATTTTAGGAAGTACTCAGTCAAAAGTAGTAGTTAAATGAATGGTAACAATGAATTCATTTCTGTGCTGCCTTCTCCTGGGAACTGCTCCCTAATAAGAAGGGGTGGAGCCACTCTCTCAGATGCGCACAGTGGAAGGACACGAGACACAGGCTGGAAAACTGGAAACTGCAGCTTGGTATAAGGAAAAAATCTTTGTCACTATGACAGTCATCAAACCCTGGAACAGATTGTTCAGCCATGTTGTACAATCCCCATCTTCGGAGATACTCAAAACTTGGATAGGCAAGATCTTGACTACCTGCTGTAACAACCTCCTCTGAGCAGGAGGGTGCTCTAGGTGACTGCCTGAGGTCCCTTTCAACCTGCATATTTCTGAGATTATGGATGTGCAAGAACCACATGTCCTGAGGTGCTAGTGCTGTGGGAAGCTGGTTGAGGCCACCATTCAGAGGAAGCAGAGTTGCATCAGAGGAACCTTTCTGGAGAACTCTTGAGAAATCTGCTGGAGAGCAAGAGGAGATGTGAAGAGGGTAAGGTAGGTGTTGATTCATGCACAAAACTATTGGTTTTCATTTTTTTTTTTTTTCAATTTTTAATGTTTTTATTAATGCATTTCATCCTTCTACTTGCCTCTGTAAGACCTGAACTAGAGCAAAATATACATTTTACGTGTATTCCTGGGACAAGCAACTGTGTCAAATAGAGTTGTGATGAGGATACTGCTATGGCAAGTAATGTATTGTGAAAAGGTGCAGGAACCTGGAGCATAGTGAGAAGGTGAGCTATTACAAGGCAGAAAAATGCAGAAACACTGGAGATAGTCATAGGTGGCAAAGATGCAGTTATGCTTGTAACCTCTTTTACATTTCTCCTGTGTTTTCTATCGCAGAGCACAATGGCACACAGTCATTCAGCAGAAGTGTGGTGGTTCCTGTTGATGACAGTGAACTGACAGCAGAGTTTAGAAGTGGACCAATACAATGTGGTTCTTTAAAGCAATAATCAGTATTTTCGTGATTATTTTCAGAGTGAGCTCTAAAATGTGGTTTGTGGCTGCCCACTTGGGGTAGTAACACCTGACATGACCCTTAGTGGAGAGAGCCATAGTCTGACGATCGGTGAGGTACTTCTCTGTTTTGGTTGATGAGTGTCTCTCTTTTCTTCTGTAGATTGGGATTAACATCAATGGCTGACTCCAAGCAAGCCTGCTTATAACAATACTTTTGACAACATCTGAAACACTTACAAAAGTAGGTGGGCATTGGGAAATGATCATAATCCTAATAATGTAAAGAGCATTGCTTTCTTTCTTTTTTTTTTTTTTTTTTTCAGATTCACATTCACAAGTGTGTAGAGATGTCATTTATGTCTTAGACACATTTATTTCTGATTTTTTTTCCTTTAACTCTCTTAATTGGAAGAAAGTACGTTACTGCTGATTTATGAACTCTTCAGAAGTGCCAGGGATCATTTTAAATGTACACAGCTGCTCTGCAGTAGTTTAACTTGGCAGATAGTATTAAACCATTGAATTGTGTCATTTATTTGTGTATGCACACAATAAGTTCCTTGTGCAGGTTCTTCAGAAATAGTCTCAATGTTGATTCGGAAATGTGGCCTAAAAATAGCCTAGTCCCATGATTTATTGTTTTGGTGCTTGTCTCCAAACAGCACATCTAAAATGAAGAATGGGAAACCATGTATGCCCCAGATAAGGCAACGGAATGGAAACCATCCGTTAGAGGATCTGTAGGCCAAGGTCTAAAATGGAAAAGTTCCCAGGGTGAGTGAGTAAGACACATGATGGGAATCAACCTGTGTTGCTGGTATTTGGGAACTCTGCAACTTATTTCATTGCTAGGGAAGGGAGTATATGATGTTGTGTAATGAGAAAGAGCAGCAGTCATGACGGCATTATCACTGGTTCTAATGGAGTATAAATCAGGGCAATTTACTCTGTCATTCCATTCAGGGCATCATAAAAGTAACGCCTGTCATCTGGAAAAAGTCTAAACTCGGAGAATTATATAATGCATTTCACATACATCGTATTGAATGTATAAAATCCTACAGCACCAGAAAATAAAACACTTTTTTTTTTTATACTGAGTCTCTTTATACTGAAGGGTGACATCTGCAAATATATTCTACAATCAATACTATGTGACTTGATTTATATTTTAAACAATTCCATTAAAAAATGCAGTATAGATTCTATTATAGCTCTTAAAAATAACTTTTTAGGCCATGATACTAATCCCTTTGATCCATGCCACTTAATGTATTGGAAAGCAAAAGAACTTCCCTTATTTCTCCTTTGGCTGCAAAATGGAATAAAAATAGCCTTCAGGGAATTGTAGATTCAGTTACATCCTCGACAAGACAACTTAACAGGCAGTGTTTAAAGACTGATTGATAGGCATCATCTCTTGATGATCATAGCAGAACTTTTTAGACTGCTGATTGCAAGCACAGACATTCTGCAAAGCAAAATTTATGCCTGTCAGGCTTTCTGCTGTGCTTTGTCTCCTCTTTTCTTCCCTTCCCCTGAAAACAGATTTCAGCAGTCTGACAAGGAAATCAAGAACAATGGCCAAACAAACGTGAGCCAAAGGCTAATATAAGACCCACAAGTTTCAAATGTTTTTCTTTGTTAAAAAGTATAAAAGAGAGAAAATAAAAACTAAACAGAGGGCAAGCTTGCCTTAATCCTCTAAAAAATTGTGGAACTTTGGCACATCAGAAACTTTAGAAGCCACAAGGACTTTATAAAGTAGGTGTGGCATCATTTATTCATGATGATTCAATTCTTCCATTCATCACTGTCACAAAGTTTCCACGCACTCCGAGCAGGCACAACATAGAGTGTGAGTTGCTTTCAGAAGGCCATGAAATTTGGTTACGGAATTTCTGTTACCTAATTATGGAAGGCTGTAAAGCATAGATTCGCTTCTATGGATCAGTGCTGACAACAGCATGATAATAATAAATAAATAAATAATATATTCATTATTTATTTATAATAATATTTATTGATTAATGTTATTTATAATATTATAATTATATTATAATTATAAACATTCTATACAATTATATTATATATAATTATATAATTTTATAATTGTATAATTGTGTTATATAATTATGAATATTAAAATATAATTAATACATTTCTATAGGTTATGTATATTTTATATTTTATATATTTCATATGATTTATAATATTGATATATCATGTTATATAATACATGTTATTTTTATAATTATAAATATTATGATTATTTATAAATTTAATGTTTATTTGATGTTAAATATTTATTCTTTATTTTTATATTATGATATAATAAATAAATAATAAATGATTTTATTTTAATCTCGAAGTACAGAGAGAATGCATAGAAGTGTCCTCTGTGCATCACTTTACTTCTATGCATGCTCAGCACAATGGCAGAACAACAGTTTACTCAGGCTGCAGCTATAGCTCCATTTTTTTCATCGGCTGATGAAATCTTTGTGATTAATGTATAACAAAATATGTTTAAGCAAACTTGCTGCTAGGTCAATGGAGCAGATACTCCAGGAATGACATCTTCCTCTTCATGTGCCACAGACTCAGGAGCTAGTTGGTAAAGAAGTCCCAGAAATCACCTCTAAATCTGAACTGGTTTAAGGTTGCTGTTTCTGGGAAGTGAGGTTGAGAGCACTGGCAGTATTAACATCCAGATAATTTGCTAGTAACCAAATGACATACCTCTTTAGATCTAAATTTTCTATATTCTAGGAAGGAAAAGCAAGTACTTTTAAATATATTTTACAGTATATGTGATAAAAAGAGGAGAAAGATATAAAACTTATTTAGGTACATTCTGCAGAACCACAGGAGGTATCCATCTGACACTATAGCAAGCTGTAGATAACTATATATATGTGTGTGTGTACATATGTATTTATAGAATATATATGTATATAACTGTGTATGTATGTATGCATATGTGGCCCTTAGAGCATGGAGTGAAATGAGGACCATGTTCATTGCTGCTGCCCTTCCTCTGTGCCCTGGTATTTTGCCTTCCCTGCAGCCCACGAGCCCAAGCACAGTCCATGCTGTGGACTGGGCCGTGGTATGGACTGGGTGTAGCTATACCACAGCCCAGAAAGCACCGCAAAGGTCGGTTCTGCCAGAGAGCTTCATCTGGGGTAACTATTCACATGGAAAATTATTTGGAGAAGAGCTAGTCATCTCTAGCCTTCTCTCTTACAAAGCAAATGTCAGTGTTATTCTCTTTTCTAAAGGCATATTCTACTTCCATAGCAACACTAGTGCACATTGCTAGGGATAAGAAGGGTTTGAACTGCTTTTTTTTCATCTCCCTTACAGAGGACTTCACGAAGACACATGTAAGCAATGCAGGGTGCAGCTGTACTCTTCATAGATGACTGTTTCTTCAGTCATATGGTCTGAATATCTTTTGGTGCACTGGAAACTCAAAGCTGAATTTTACAGCTCTAACAATTCTAACTGTGAATGAGAAAGTCTGTTTTGTTGGTACTCATGAGAGACTTACTTTTGACTGTAATTCAAAATGTTTGGCTTTGATTTCAGTATTTTTCACCAATCTGAATTAATTGGATTAAGTGAAATACGTCTTAACCTCCTAAAATATTTTGAAAAATCTTCCTCTTTGGCCTTTCAAAGAAAAAACAAATCATCTGAATGCAAACCAGCTCAACAAAAATGTAAATTCTTGTTCAAAAGTAAGAAAGATTAAATTATCATGACTCAGGAGGGTGTTAATACTCTGATTTGTGCCAGAGCAGATTTCTGGCAATATTCATTAGGAGGAATCTGAGGACACCAGAGGCAAATAGCAATATCCTGACCTTGAGAGAATTTGGAAAATGCAGTTATTGCTGCAGATATACTGCCATGCCCACCCAGAGATCCCAGACATGGGTCAAATCCTGCCTGTCGACTGGATGGGTGATCTGGGAGGTGATTGAACAAGCCTGTAGGCAAAGAATCAGCTTAGAAAAGGCCATATCATCAGATACCAGGACTAGGAAAGGGATATATTTTTAATAACTATTAGCAGTCTTAAAATTTTTAAGATCAAGGATTTTTAGGAAGGAAAGAAAACAGTGCAGCTGTAATCCCCGCTGAGCAGAAACTTACTTCCTTAACCACTGAAAAAAGTCATTTACTAATGGCCGGTTCACCAAGTACTTATGAGTAAAGGTGTGCAAAATTTTTATAATGAAACACCAAACCAGGCAAAAGCTTACCTGGTTTTAGCTTTTTTTTTTTCTTTTTTCTTTTTTCTTTTCTTTTCTTTTCTTTTCTTTTTTTTTTTTTTTTTTTTTTTTAATGAGCCTGACATTCAGGCTCAGGTTCACTACGAATTGCTGGTTACTGGAAGGAAATTTGCAGCTCATTTGAAACACAGTTCTCTGCTTGCCAAAACTCAAATACATGCTAGATATGAGTGTTAAAAAATACCCCAAACCCTGTCACTGCTATTCAAGCAGGAAACTTAAATTGCGGTGGGGTTAACTCTTGTAGGACAAATTTCCACATTTTTACAATTCTTCATTTTCTGCACAAATATATGTGAGGGGACACCAAAATTCTATGAAATTATTGTAACTAGCAACAGACTTAATGACACTCCTCTGAAAGTCTTCCTCCAGGTGTGTTTGAAAGGTGATGATAGAAGCTTCTCAGCTTTGCATGGCCTAAATTAGTCCTGAACAAGAACCCTGCATCAGTCACAGTGAATGAAAACCTTCCTTCAGCTCAAGTGGTAGCAGCCTGTGGTCTTGGAGCAGAAGGCTGTGATTACTGCTCTGTTCTGCTGGTGTAAATCAGCAATGATTCAGCTAGGTATTGGCATTTATAGAAACGTGTTGGAAGTCAGAAACTCATCCACACTGAAAAACACTCTTGGAAATGACCTTTTACTGACCATTGAAACACCATTATTACCATTGTAATTCTTCTGTCAAGGAATTCAAATGCCCATTTGTCAGGCATGGACTACCAAATTGATCAGCGAACACACTGACCCATACAAGGTACTGGAGGGCAGAGAGGTTATTCTAACCCCTAAATGCCAAGTCTGGACTGCTTTGCGCATATTCCCAGCTCCAGAAGAACAACTTCTGAAAGTTCTGCTGTTCCTTTTCCTACTGCAGTCCTTTCCAACGTGCCTGTAAAACATTCCCTGTAGACCTCTTCCCACAACTGGTAAGACAACTCAGACTCACACAGTAAGGCTACAGCAGGAAAACATCAGCTGATACCTCTGATGCCATCTCTAGACTGCAGCACTGCAGCCCGAAAGCCACAGAAACCTTGAGGGACTGGGGCTTGGTGACACAGCTGCTACTACGAGGTTGTGAGACACAGGTTAGGACCTGATTAACTGAGGAGTAGTCAAATATTGCATTAACAGACTTGTTTTGTTTGTTGACACTGTGTTAACGTTAATAAGTGTCTAAAACACGAAGGTTCGCTTTAGCATCTGTCTCAGCAGGGACCAGGGATGTGCTTCCCCAGTGAGGACTTGAGAGTGGGTGCTCACCTGCAGGTGCTCAGCTAGAAAGTCGTTCTTGCTTGGAGATGTTCTTGGAAATTTAGTGGTATCTGAAACGGACAGAAAAATCAGATTTGGGCAAATTTTGGTAACTCATTTGTTAGTTTATCAAGCCTTGAGTTCAATCCATGTGAGCCAGAAAAGTAGAGCATGTTCTGCAGGGAGACACTCATGCTAGATTGGCATAATTATTGAACGTGGCCTTTAATAGTCAGAAATTGTATATAAGAAAGAAGCTTAAGGAATATAACATAACTCCTTTCTTAAATGTTGCTATAAAATATTTTGGCATAGCCATAGACAAATAATATATATAAATTTACTAGATTTATATATATAAATACAACAAAGATATAGGCATTCGACAAAATTTGAACTTTCCTTTTTCTATTTATTCCTCTGACAGCTAATAAAAATAGAGGTAATTAATGCAGCAATCTTGACTTTAAAATCCTGCATAAAGAGATTAAATCTCTATTATTTAAATAAAAAGCAACTAAGATGCAAGAATTGCAAATATTAGCAGCATTATTCAAGTATTTCCAGCTGCCATTTTTTCCAGAGCTTTATGATACTGAATTTTCAATAACACTCCTGTAACCTTCTTGTGTGTTTCTTTTTGAACCTCAGTTTTGCAGCTCTTTTTTTTCTCCTGAATTGGAGTGGCAGGGATCACTGGTGTTAGTGGGAGGTGTGCATCACTTCTGAGGCTGATCTGGGAATTATTTTTGATGATTTTCCTGAAGATGAACAGATTATATATATATATATATATAAAAGAATACTCTCTTCTTCTAGTATCACCTACTTGCAGGCATTAGTCTTTTACTGTTATGGTTGTTATAGAGGGAAAGGAAATAATTTTGCAAGAGCGTGAGAAGTAGATATTTTATGTCTTGGGCACAAGAACATGGATATACACTGACTAACTCAAATGGCTCCACAGGCTGATGTTGCCGTAACTGTGGGTTTTCCTCTATCTGTGTAGCTGCTTTCCTTCTCCCACAACACAGCAATCTTTTTTTTTTTTTTTTTTTTT
>VXAV01010908.1:268701-291899 GCA_013399715.1 Alectura lathami
TCCCATGGATAGCACTAAGCTTTGCACTATGTTCCACAAAATAATCTCCATCTTCCGGACACGTCAACAACTTTCCATTCTCCATCCTTCTTACTTCATCATGGCCAAATGCCTTGCAACAGATGAATAATGGGTTTATTCTTCCTTCAAGTATGTACCTTTATGTTATCTCTTGGAACATTTTTGCTTCACAGGCTGGCACCAAAGCAAAATGAAAAACATTAATGGAACTTCAAAATAAGCCACCTACTCTTGGAAACCTCACTAGTAACTTTGTCTGCTTTATTTTGATCACAATGTATTTTAAGATGTTTATCTTGGAAGCGCGAACAGTGGCCGAGTCCAGGTTTTATGCCTTTCATTAGTTTATTGCATCTAAAAATGACTGCAGAAACTCAAATGTATTTCTAACCACGATATTATGGTTCTAGAGATCTGTTTTGAATGAGGTCAGGGGCATGACTTCCAAATGAGCTGACCCTCCACTCTGGTCCTCGTGCTGCCACTTACCCTGGTGGCAAGGCTGCCTGCTGTGCACCTCAGCCAGGCATGGGCACCTTGAGGGTGCATGACTGGGTGCACAGTGTTCATCTAAACCAGCTTCAGGCTCACACCTTGAAGCCAGGCTTTGCTGAGACACCGCTACCTGCTGCACAGCTCAGGGATTGTCCTGCTGCAGCTCAGGGCAGATGCTGGCCCTTAGCCCTTCATCTCAGTGTGGGCTTTGGAGCAGGCACTGGCTCAGTGTCTTTTAGGAAGCTGTGTATAATAGTACATAGTACTGTATGAAGAGCATATGATGGCAATAGGAGCATAAATTCCTGATCATGGCATTTTTCCTTTAAAAACAAGCGCAAAGCAGCAAATCCCTCCATTAAAGCAACATTTGTGGGAGCCAGAGCACGTCCCTTCTAGAGGGGGACGCAGACCGGGAGGACAATGTTCAGAGACAGGAACAGAGCTGAGCATGAGCCACTGGACAAGCCGGCTGCTCACACATTGATCTCTTGGCTGGGAAAAGGTGCTCCTGCTTTGCGCTGTTAAATGTCCTCCTGGGAGGCTGCTTTTCATGGGCATCTGGGGCCCGGGAGGCAGCAGAAAGGAAGTTGGATCCCCTCTGTGAGGCTGCATGTTCCCACTGTAACTATGATCATTTTCATATTTTGAATACCTTCCAAGAACATTTTGCATCTTCCTTTTTACTAAAGATACTAACAGCTGTTTTAAAAGAAACTGATAAATGGATGAAATCTTGTGTGTTTTCCAAGTATTCGCTTAACTACAATGACTGCATTGGGAAAGAGCATTTTCTGGACGCAGGCTTGATTTGTAAATAGCCAAATTATGCAAACACTTGATTTATGATACAGTGGGTAGTAATTTATTCAGTGTCATGGGACCAGACTGCTAGTCTCTAATTCTCCTATTCATTATGGATATACATAGCTAAGTGCAAATTAAGAGAATTCTCTTCAGGAAATTCTCTGTTCAAAGAGAAATCTGTTGATTTAGAATTCCCCCTGGAAAATGTAGTTTGCACCTTGCAGAGATTATCGCTAGCAGCTGGAATCCCTGCTGATCCCCCTGGGGACAAAATTTCCTCTATGTGCATAACTGAAATTGAGACCACAGGTACAGAATACATCTATTTCACTCCTTAACGAGAACTAAGAGTACTCTTGCATTTGTTGCCAAAGTGGTTGTTCCTCCTTTGTTTCACATAACAATTTGTCCAGAGTGATGTAGTCTTTAAAAAAAAAGATTCCAGCAGAGGTATTCATGTCTGGAGCTATTTGTCAAATTAATCATGATACTTGTTTGTAAGTAATAACAACTGGAAAGCCTCACATTACATGCTAGAAGGAAAATTAGGCTAAATAATTCTTGAGCAATGTTCAGATGTCAGGCAGGAAATCCTGCTCACATGGGACGAAATCAGGTTGCGCACCTTTACTGAGAAAGGATTTCTGTTTCCTTTAGAAAAGGTTCTTTGGATATCCTAAGGAGAAGAGGGTCTACTCACAGGCTGCAGGTGGAGCAGGCACTGGTCCCCCAATTCAAAAGTGAGTGCTCTGTCTGGGACATCACGATGTAAAAGCGAGCCTCTGTGACCACTCCTGGCAGTGTTTCTGAGCCAAATTCCTGCTGCCAGGGGATGGTAGGCATGGTCGGGGACAGTCAGAGATCCAGGACCCTCAAGACACTCAGCTTAGTAAAGAAAGGATGCAATCAGGACAACCTTTGGTACCTATGCCAAGACTAGATTTCACCTCTGGACATCTGTAATGCAAATTTCTAAGTCTGACTTGCTCTTTTACAGTAATTGGAAAGAAATTAGCACTTTTAAGGAGTGAATAATCTCACCAAAAAGCAGCCATACAAAATGAACTCCAGGAATTTGCACTCAGCGAAACAGTATCTCTAGCAGGAGGACACACTGATTACCCTGTTTTTATGTCTGCAGCACATGCAGTTGTCATTAGGTGAGGCTTGTCCCACACCAGGTGTCTGCGGTGAGCCAAGTGTCTGCAAAGAACCCATGCTGTGAGTTTTTCCTAGCTTGCTGTGCTGAACATAACAGCTTATGGTAACACTGGGGGAATTCAAGCCTGTGCAGGTGATGACACAGCTCCATCTGAGTATCTGTGATCATCTATAAAGCAATATAATTACTCAGGGCAAGGCTGGATACAGACTGAAAACAAGAGTGAACGCCCACTAGGGGTAAGGCAGCCAGGCAGCCTGCGAGCCCTTTCCCTTTGCCTGTTCACTTCAAACACGGACTCCTCACCACAGAAAGCTGCACACCTGCTCTGCCCGCACTCGGAGCTGCTGCACAAGGGTCAGCTCTGGAAGCCATTTAGCACAGCAGCAAACGCACATTCCTCAGGGCTCTTTAGATCTCTGCTGCAGTGCCTAGAAAGCTGGCCCTTTGATCAGATGTAGGGGTAACCTTCAGCTATTCCCTCCTTCCCTTCCTTCCTCCCTCTTCCTTCCTTCCTCCTTCTCTTTCCTCCTTTCCCACCTTACTCCCTTCCCCTCTACCACCTCCTTTTCCCACCCCTTCCCACATGCCTGCCTCTGCCTAGCCCCCGTAATTTAAAATAAAACCTTGATGTTTCATTATAAATAAATAAGGCACATTGTAGTCTTTCCTAATGTATCAGTGCTGTTCCTCCCTTCTGTATGGCTTCTGTCTTTCTTTAAGCCAAACAGGATACAAAATCTTTGTGTTTTGTACTTATGCAGCAATGACTGTAGGTAATACAGTCTCAGTCTTAATAGGTGCTTTTCAGTGAATTTTATCAAGTCTTAGTATGTAAGTTAGTGAAACTGCCTTGAAATAGTCATTTATTTGTGAAGCGAACATGTGAGTATTCCCACTTTTGAAACACTGGTATCATAAAGGAAAATGAGTAAAATGCATTCCTAATTCCTAGGAGGATATATAGATCAATATATGAGGAGGGATGTGGCCACAAATGCTGTGCAAAAGGGAATGGAGACAAAAAAAAAAAAAAAATCCAGTAGTTTAAATCACATGCAGTAATATTACAGTGCCTTTTTTCTCTTTGAAGAAATCCATATTAAGCTGACATTTCCTCCTTACTTCCGTAAAAAGGTAATTTTCTGAGGAATCCCAAACCCCCTCACGCTGTCTCCTAGCCTGTCACGCTGCTGTGCAGAACAGCTTTGCCCAGTTTTTGCCAAAGCACCGTGCTGAGCCTCTGCTCTCCCTGCCTCGCCGTTAGTCGGGTGCATGGCCACTTCACTCCTTCCGTGCTGCATTTTCCCCATCTGCAGAACAGGGATAATGGCATTGCCTCCTTTACACAACAGTAATAAATAATAATAATAATAATAAAGCTGACAAGAGGCTGTATGAAAGCGTTTTTTTATTTTATTGAGTTAAAAAAAAAATAAGAATTCAGAATTCAGTTTCTAGTAGCTAACAGAGGTTTATAACATGTAGAAGCAAAATGCGTCTTAGTAGGACTGAGTAGTCAGCATTCTTGGCTTTTTTTGAAGGGCCACAATTTTACATGTGGATGGTGCCTGAACTTTGCTTTTTCACTGACAAAACACTTTAACTTCACTCAGTGATTCAGGAAGTGAATCGAGTACAAAGGTGTTAGAGTACAAATTTCATAGAGGAAGTGACAGTAAGGTCAATACCCTGTTTACAATAATATGAAAACAAGATTTTTTTTTCTATAGAGCAGATAATGTACAAGGACTGATTTATCAGGTTGGCGGGTTTTTTTGTTTGTTTTTTTTTTCCCTCCACAGATTTGCCCAGACTTAATCAAAATGGAAGTCAAGTCTGAATTTCTAGCTCTGAATTTCCAGCTGCTATCAGGTAGGCATATATACATATAAGCTGTTTTGCTCCTAATGCTCTGGTTAGGAGTACAAATTGCAGTTCAAGCCACAGCCAAGACAGCCGGGCTTTCTGAAGACATACCCCAGGATAATTAACATGACAATAGTTAGCAATTACTTCACTCTTCATCTTCAAAGCATTTACCAAATCTCCGCTGTTAGTCCACTTAGGTTTGTGACATCTTATTCTGTAGGCAAAACCAGTTCCTCTCCAGTCACCTGCATCACCAAGCTGGCCTTCCGGCTGTCAGGAAAGAACAAAGCACCCAGAGTGTGTCAGTAAATGTGGGCATTGCTCAGTGACTTTGGCTTATTCAAATAAACCCTGTAAGAGCCTCACCTAAATTTTAGTCTCTGAGTAAAAAGTAGAGCAGAAGTGTTGCTTTGCAAGTTGCCAAAAATCACTTGTTCTGTGATGTGCGTAACTTCATGAGCTCTGTTGCCAGCTGCAAGGACTTCTACAGTTGTGCTCCTCGTGCAATGTGTGTACATCTGTCGGCTCCCACCTGCCCTCGGCACCAAGGACCGCTCTGATATGGCTCTCGGGCCAAGGGGACGAGCCAGCTTTAACTGGAAGTCAGTGGGGTGGAGCACCTTGGAAACTGCTTAAAGAGAAAATTATTTTTTAATGGGAAAAGTGTGATTTTTCCAAGTAATTTGACCCGAGTGGAAACAAAGCTTGTCAGAGACTGTATTACGTGAAAATGTTTGCAGAATGATGTCAGTGTGTTAGCACTGTTAGCAGACAGTTGAGGCTTTATTCACAAAAAGGGCGCTTTTTCATTGCATACAGTAGATTCACAAATGAGACTTTCTGTGTCCAAATGAGCTCCATGAAAATACAGCTTCTCTGTTTGTAGGAAAAATGCATTTTTTGTGTGTGCTTGTGTAGATGGACCATACTGGTTCAGTGAGTTTTGCAACTCTCTGAATTTGGGTTATCAAAGGTTCATACGTGGATGTGAGTTCCATTAATTAGGGGAAGGAGACCCTAATTAGGGCACAGCACAAAGGGGCTTCCCAAGAGTCATGTGCAGCCCCCTGCTCTCTCAGGAACACAAGACCTGCCACCGGGGTCTGAGCCAGACCCACCTTCCTCTGTCTCCTCTCTCCTCAGCAGTTGTTTAGGGAAATGTGTAAGGAGCAAGGAATGCATAAAGTGATCCATTCTCAGCTACACTGCCGCAGCTTTGACAGTCTCCACAGCAACCACATCACACAGCCCGCTCTGTAGGACAATTGAAAAAATATGGCTTGTTTGGGTGTTAACAGACCTTCCAGCTCAGTGACGTTTTCTGCCTGAGATGAGCATGAAGACAGCAGAGACGAGCAGCAAGGGGAGTTCTGCAGGGGTGTTCTGCAGAACCTGGGGAGCCTGGAGCCAATCTCAAGTGAGTAGGCATGTAGCCAGTTCTCAAAAACATTTTGGTGGTGCTCAGAGCCACTCACTTCCATGTGGGTGGGAGTGCTAAGGAAAGGAAGGATGTGCAGTGCAGGGGCTGCTCGGTCAGCTACTGGGTCATTTTTGCAGAGCTTCTGCTGTCATTTGCCTGGGAACCAACACTCTGGAGCCTGCAGGGGAGTTCAGCCAGGAGGGACTTCTGTAGGGCCTTCTCATTTTCTCTAGCTGGCCCTTGCTTCCCTCTTTGGGAGCGAGCATTGAACATTGCCTCTATCACTTACAGCTTGCTGCTATCACTTTCTGTGGAATAAATAATCCCCTTTCCCCACTGCTCCAGCTTTTCTGAAATGAAATGAAATGATATATAATCTGCAGGTGGTCTGCAGGACAGTCCCTTGCCAGTGATTTCATTTTCATTGTGGTGCAATATATTGCTATTGTTATTTGCACATCTTCAGTAGTAACATGTTAGGGAAATGCAGATACTTTTATTAGAACAGGCTGAAGCATCTTACCATTTGGGAATGATTTGGCGTTACGGCGCTTGCTGTGCTAGAGGTTCATTGTACACTAGTGCAAACACATCCATAACAGAAGGTAAAATGTACTCCTCCAGCACCGTTTTCTATGCCCTCCCATATGGGCTCCTCCGCTGCGCTGCTCACCCAGCGCAGTAGTACATGAAGTGATGTGACTAACATCTGTCAGGCGTTGCATTCTGAAGGAAAGTGTGCACAGCAGATTTAAATCCCTCCTTAGGCCTAATGCACATGTATTTCATTTAAAAGTCTGTCAAAAAAAATATAAAGGGGGGTTGGAAATAAATCAACATAGTCTTACCCTCACTGTTTAATTAGTTCTTATTGTATTCATAGCCCATTTTCACTTCATTATTCATAACTGTCAGTTCACTTTTTTTTTTTTCCTTGTTTAATTAAAGTTATTTAAGAGAAATCAGAGCTAGGCTTGGGTGCCTGAGTTCCAGGCTTGGGGATCAAATTTGTTTGTTCTCCATAGGGTCAAACACAATATAGGCAGCTGCAGTGAAAGCTGATCTCTGCTAATCTGCCACAAGCCATGATTAAGGGAAAAGACAAGGCAAAACTGCCTCCTCATTAATTTCTCCAGCTCCATTTCTTCTTCCTTCCTTTCTGTGACTTGTGCCTACTGATAGCTAACATCAGTACACCAAGAAAGCGGAGGTGAGCCTCAGCCCTTCAACTATCTGCTATCTTCAGCTCTTCCTGAGAGAGATGGCAGAGCAAGCCTGGATCCTTATGGAGACCTTTGCAGAACCCTCTTGGTAGAAATGGTATGCCAACAAAGGCCAAACTGCTGTATTTGTGTCTCTGTGCTTGTAGACCTATAGCACGTGAAGGCTGGAAGTCACCCCAAGAGAGCCTGTTCTTCCCTGAAAAGGGGACCTTGAAGATGGCAGTGGTGATGGGTCACTAGGCCCAGTAGCTAGCCCTGGTTTACTTGTTTGCTCTGTTTGTAAGGCACTTTGGGAGATGATGCCAGCTATGCCTGGGTGGGACTTCTGCCTGTTTCGTTTGGAGCAGCTGGTGCTGGTGCTGGGCTCACGCTGTGTCACAGGGAGCCACGGACTCGGCGTTTAGGTGGTAGCTTGTGCTGCAACACATTTCTCTGGCATGCTGCAGCAGCTGAGAATACTTGATCTCCCCATCTGGGGGAAGCCATCCTGCATGGAGAAGTCTTCCAGAATCATAGAATTATAGAATTGCTGGAGTTGGAAGGGACCTTTAAGGGCCATCTAGTCCAACTCCTCCGCGGTGAACACAGACACCTACAGCTAGATCAGGTTGCTCAGAGCCCTGTCTAGCCAGACCTTTAAGGTCTCCACGAACAGGACATCCACCACCTCTCTGGGCAACCTGTGCCAGTGCTTCACCATCCTTACTGTAAAAAACTTTTTCCTCGTATCTAATCTAAATCTTCCCTCTTTTAGTTTGAAACCATTTCCCCTAGTCCTACCACAACAGACCCTGGTAAAAAAGCCTGTCCCCTTCTTTCTTGTAACCCCCCTTTAGATACTGAAAGGCTGCTATCAGGTCTCCCTGGAGCCTTCTCTTCTCCAGGCTGAACAGCCCCAACTCTCTCAGTCTGTCCACTCAGGGGAGGTGTTCCACCCCTCGGATCATTTCTGTGGCCCTAAAAAAATGATGATCCTTCACTGCTTTCATTTTCTCCCTGCTAAAATCTAAGTGTGCTAATTTAGGTAATGCTGCTAATGTTTTTATTGGGGGATAAGACTGCAGGGAGTTACTGGCAGAGGAAGAGCTTGAAGGCTTTGGGGCAACCAGGATTTAGATATTCACTATTGATTTAGATTGCTCTGACAGTAATGAGAGTCTGGAGTAAGCATGTTTCTTTGACCTTAAAATTCAACCAAACTGTGACAATTTTAAAGAGCTGAATTGGGGCATTTCTTGCCTTGTGTATTTTACACCGAACACACATTTTGTACCTTCTGCACTGGCATAATTGGGCCACTGTTCAAGTGCATATTGCGCTTCAGGAAGGACACATAAGCATGTGTTTAAGACCTATGAAATCACCAGCCTTTTTTGCCTTTCCTAAATCAACATGCTTAAGCATGTGCTTAAAGTGCTTTTTCCGAGCTGGGGCCTTAAAGAGCGGAGTTAGCTTATCCACCTTCCTCTTTAAAAGATGGATGTGGAAAATTTCCCAGATTATACATCTGCTCTTCCAATTTACATCGCAGAGGGTGAGGCTGAGTACAGAGGGAGCAGAAAAGGGGAAAGAAAAGTAAAAAAAATCCTGAGCTGGCAGGCTGGCAAAAAGAACTCGAAACAGCTGC
Organism: Alectura lathami; assembly: GCA_013399715.1. Taxonomy (NCBI): domain Eukaryota; kingdom Metazoa; phylum Chordata; class Aves; order Galliformes; family Megapodiidae; genus Alectura; species Alectura lathami. The sequence continues at coordinate 277,329 of VXAV01010908.1, forward strand.
GCGCCAGATTTGGCGGGCTGCGTGCACCATGGTGGGGCCATCTGCACACCAGGCTTGCACCAGGTGCTTTATTTAGCAGGGAGAGAGACAGTGAGCCGGTGGAGAGAAGGAAAACCTGCTTGCACTCAAGAGGTGTTTTAGTTTTCAGCCTCCTCTTCACCTCCTCACCTCCACCAGGGAGGTGGAGCAGTTCAGGGCAAAGGGGGACAAGCAGCCTCGTGCCCGTGCTGCCAGGCGGGTGCTACGGTTTCCTGCTGTTAACAAGCGAGTGAGGTGGTGGCACCCATCCCGCCTCCCTGGGCAAGGAGAGGTATCCAGGTGTTGGGAGGGAAGAAATGTTTGTGCCAGTGGTGGCTGCGTGGGTCACCAGCAGGGCTGGCTCAGGCCTGGAGTCAACAAGAAAGCGTGGACGCAACCACTGATCCTCCAGCTTTCACCCTGACATGCTACTTACCCAAGAGAGTTCCAGAGAACACTTTTTTTTTCCTTGTATTTCCACCTCACTATTGAACTTTTTCTTTCACTGCAATGACCATTTGGTTAGTTTTTCACTGAGGATACGATAAAATAAAGCTGTGAGGTGAGCTTTCACTGTGATACCCATTATGCTACAGTCAGCCTGAGCTCACTGCAGGCCTAACCGGGTGAAATTCATTGGCCTGCAATATGTGCAGAGTTGACACTCTGATGACTCCTCTGCCCTCAGACCCAGGGAATTTATGAGCCTTATCTTGGCTGCTAGACCATCCTTCTCTTCCTTTACTTCCTCTCTTCTAGTTTCAAATCTTTATCTGGACCTAGGCTGTTCTTCATATCACATACACTCTCTTTGATTTTGAATATGGAAGGGAAGTTATTTAAAAATAGGTTCCATCATAGTGTTCTGGTAATTAGGCACGGAGCTAGACCTCGTAAGTACATCTGTGGCTCTGAGGGGGGTCAGCATGGTTTAGCTTTTGAGGAAGAGAAGAAAATCTAACCGCTTCACCATTTTGCTAGTGAGAGCCAGAGATCCCTTTGTATGGATTTCTTCATGCTGTTGTGTTGCTTTGCTTTTTTTTTATTCAGCCTCCCATTTACTTGGCCAACATAGTAGGGAAGAATGAACTCCAGGTGAGGGCCATCCGTGCTGGCAGGGTGAGGCAGCAGGGGTGCTGCGGCTGCAACAGGCAGCTCCTGAAGGGTGACCACAGCACTGCTCTGAAGACACCTCTCTATTTGAAGCTGGGCTGCAACAAAACTGGTCTCTCATTAAATACTGATTGCATGATAACTTCTTCTTGCTCTTTTTTAACCATGCTGAGGATGCTCTGGGCCCAGCTTTCTTCCCAGTAAGGCAGAAATTGCTGAAATCAATGGACATTTTTCCATTCTTCGCACCCGCAGTAGCAAAGGGCTGCAAAGAGTCAGCAACCTCAGATGACAGCATTTTACACCCTGCACTGGTCATTCAGGATGGCGCTGCTCTGAGATGAGCTTTGCCACTCTAGGGGGCAAATCAGCTCATCTCCTGTGCCTCCATCTTCCATCTGCAACAGAACATTCAGGACTCTGCCACCAAAGACTACAAAGCTCCATAAAAGAGACATGGATTACTATTACTTTGCATGTGGCACAAGCAGTGAAGAATCAGTCCCAGGGAAAACAGCAGAGGTGAGAGGACCATATGGCTATCTGTATGTCATTAGCAATCCCCAGAGCTCCCTGTCCTCCCAAAGCTCATAAACAGTGATATGTTTTGAAAGTAACATTTTAAAAACAGTAAAAGGCTACTTTAATTAAACAAACATATCTTTTCTCTTAGATCATAACCTTGGATCCCAATAGCTATGTTGGGAAATCAGAAGTGTTTCAAATAATTTAAATCAAAAAAAAAAAAAAAAAGTGATATTATTTTATAGTTGGCAATATTTCAGGCTTCATATATTAATCCAGCTTTTCCTTTTGTTAAAGACAAGCTGAAAAGCTTTTGTAATAAGATACTAAAAATTGTTTAACTTCCTTGATCATTAATAGAAAGACTTAAATGTTGGCTTTAAGACTTAAAAAGGGCAAGGCAAATGTATTTATAATATTGATTCATTTATCTGCCCTTTTTTGTTGTTCTACCGAACAGGATCTTACAAAAATAGAAGTACTGTGTGCCAAAGTGGGGCTTTCATTTTGAGTAATAAACTGAACAAATAGCCTTACTTTTTCATTGTTTAATTTGCTGCCATCCCCAGTGCGAGGAATAGGAGAGCTCAGGTTTGTGGTGTGGGCTCAGTGAGCTGACACAAGGGGAATCTGCAGTGGTCTCTTAGGGCTAGGGGTCAAAGCCCAGCACAGGATGCGGCACCAGCACATAAAAACTTCTTGGGAACCAACGAAACTCACCTGGAGTGTGGAAACCCACTAGTTTCTCATGCACAGGCACTGTGCATTTACTCACCCATTCTAGCTCACAGTTACTCTTATAAAATCACCTGCAAAACCAACTTCTCTGCTTTTCTTGATGACAGCCATAAAGTCTCACACCAAGCTAAAGCAGCCAATGTGATAGCAGTTGTTCATATAACTGGATCTTTTGTGGATATCTCAGAGGTAACAGGGGAAGAGGTTGGAAACCTTGCCAAAAAGCTGTGTGTAGCCAGCAAACTTAGCTAATACAGACAGAGAGAGAGCTACTCAGCTCTTTGACAAATATCCCACTCATTTATTCATAGATTCTCCGTATTTGTGGCAGGCAGTTTCTCCACTGTTCCTTTCCTCCTCAGGACTGGAAGCTGTGCTGCTACTGGTCCCTTAGAAAAAGATGATGGACAGGAGATATTTGGTATCTGTTTCTCCATCTCCAACTGGGACAGTACAGTGATCCTTTGTGCCCTCAGGTTCACTGAGTAACGCAAGGACAGGCTCCCTTATCACACACAGTGAGACAGAGCACCATCTTCTGCATTGGCATTCCTGTTTTTGACTAATTTAAAGTTGCCAAACTGTGGCATTTGCTGGGGACTGGTGAAGTATGTTGGGCACAGAATAAAATGTTTCAAGGTGCTTCCTTAACACATCAGGCTTCTGGTCTTCACAAGGTAGAGGCAGAAACATGACATTCCAAATGGTGAAAATGCTGTCAGTATTTCTCAAGAGACTAGAAAAAGGAGGAGACTTGCCAAGATGAGCCTTATTTCCAAGCCAAAGTGACATTTATCACCATTTTAATGCCTGTCTTGGCCTGGCAAGATCTTCTCGTCATGCTACCCAATTTTAATGATTTGTTTAATACCAGCTACTAAGAGGGACAGAGAGTTCTGGCCACAGACACCAAGAACCGAAAGTCATCATTGGACTATCTGAGTGGGTCCTGTCTCCAGGCCAGAGAGTGCTCTACCATGGGGCCTTCTCTCCGTCATGGAGAGAGCGCTATGTGAGACATGACACCTGGGCCATCTTTGAAGCCTGAAGATCAGCTGTGTGAGTGTTTTGCCTCTCTGTTGCTGGAAACCTGCTGATCAGGGCTCAGAAGTTTTTGGGCATCTTCAGTCATCACCAGTTTTTGGCCAGCACCCATCCTGCAGCCTCTGAGTTGGCTAAGTTTCATCGAGCAGTGACACTGCCTAGATGGAAGTACATCTGTGTTGTGTGTTTGCTGAAGGAACTCATTTATAAAAATCAGCATGTTGGTAGATGGTAGCTAGATCATGAACAACAACAGAAAGATGTTGGATCTACAAGTCACTACATGTTATTTACTGTGTCCTCATTCATTTGCAACAATGGGCTTGGATGCAAGAAAATCTTGAACTTTGGCCAGAAATCCCTTCCTTTATTGTTAACTGTTACATCTGCTGCTTCTTTCTTTCTTCTAGTGCAACGCCGATCTCTTTAATCCTTATAATGTGTTCCCAATTTACTTAAATTTACATACATGTCTATAGCCTCACTGAGAATACTAGCCATAGTCTTCATCACATTTCCATGCTGTGTTAGGATTTGGCTTGGATGATGTCCCTTTTCTCGTGTCTGGAGAATTTGATTTCCTGTGAACTTTTGGGATTTGACTTCTCCCTTTATATATCCAGAGTCTTTTTTTCTTTCTCTCTCTATCTCTCTTTTTTTTTTTTTTTTTTTTTTTCACTTTGTAGTTCTCTTTTCAGTCTACTAAGTGAAGTAAGGATGTGTACTGCATACCCTCCGGCCTGCCACACTTAATTTAAATGAAGCCTCAATCTGAAGAGTAGAAATGAGACATTGCTTTGCATTTGAAGTGGGTGCAAGCCATGCTCCATGGCTGAGGGTCTTGCAGGAATTATTGTGGAAATGCGGGAAGTGGAAATGCATCATGTCTGGAGCAAATCCAATTGAACCAAACAAAATAAAAACAAAACAAACAAACAAAAAAAAAACCATATAGTTAATAGATTTTAGTTAATAGATTTTTGCTCTGTAATCAGAGCAAAGATAGCCTCATGCAGACTCCTGGACAACACAGGGCCTAAAATAAGCACTGTTGGCTGCAATCTGGTGCTCAAGAAATGTGATGATTCACTGTCCCTCAAGGATGGCCTGTGCCTCATTAAGAGATAAAACCCAGAAGCCTAGCACTCATGGTGAGTACTCAGCTGTGCTCTGATATCCAAGGCAAACAGAGCAAGGCAATGTCTGGCTGGCCTCAGTGCTGGCAGCCCCATGCTGCTGCAGATCGTGACAGTAGAGGTGCCAGCGTCGTGCCACCACCCATCTCCTCTGGCTTTTGTGTGCCAAAGGAGCTGAGGCTGGCTAAGCATCTCCACCTGGTTTGGGCTCAGAAGTGGCTGGTTCCAGCGTGCCCCTGGCCGTCCTGGTTTGCTCCCCTTTCCTTGGGTAAAGGAGGGCCTCTGAGGCCCCCCTCTGTCCCTGGCCGAACCTGCACAGCACGGCAGGGCTTCTTCCACACCTCTGGGAGCAGACTTCCAAGTGCCTCCACAGAGCCCAGTGACAACATTTCAGCAAACATACAATCATAAATATGAGAGCAGAATGACTCTTAGCGTGTTGTTTTGTTTTGTTTTGTTTTGTTTTCCTATTTGTACAGAAAATGCAAAACATTTTTGTCCTTACCATCTCAAAATCCTACATTAGTATTGTTTCCATAAAAGGTACCCCACTCATGCCAGGAGAATACTGACTGATCACATTTGGTAGGGAAAAAAAAAATCCACCAAGCCAATTCTCTGACAAATGCAAGGATCGTGGTGCAGATATACGTAAATTTATTTGGCATGGGATTTTACCCATTTTCTATCACTGAGCTAATGAGGAACAGGTAGGTTAATTTTAAAAAAGATATTATCAATTTTTTTAACATTAAAAATCAACATATTAGACTGCATCCAAATCCCTTGAGATTTAAATAGAAACTCACAGTTTGCCCAACTCAAAAGAAGCCACTCTATTTCTCTGGTTGAACAGATCTGTTGCATTAATTTACCAAGCATATCCACTTGATCTAGTTGAAATAACACTTATAAAGTAATAAATGTTTAGTTTAAAAGGAGGTTAATGAGCAAAGTTTATTACTTACTGGAAAATCATTGAAATTGAAAGCCACATATATTTACATAGAGTATGTGGCATCTGAAATAAATCCAAAGAATTTTGTTATTAATTTCCTGTGTTGTTTACATGTGTTAAAGCTATGTTTATTCCAGAAGAATCACTCACCAGGACTGACAGAAATCAAACTGTGAACTGGTTTATTTTCTCCATAACTTATTTATAACAGCATCAGTTTTTTGTGTTAGATAGATGACATGGAACAGACATTTTTCTTTAAATATATACAAAATAAGTGAGAAAATAAAGCAAAGGACTTTGTATTCAAGTAATATTTGTATTAAATAAAATAAAAATTAGTGCCTTTTTTGCAACCTTGTAATTTTTTCCATTAATTCCAAAAGATATTGTATACATTGCAGCTGATTTTACAGTGCAATATTTACTATATGTTTCATTAAGCAAATACTTGCACAATGAAGTGATAATCAAGATCATAAAAACATCAAGGGCTCCATTATATTTTTCTCACAAACTTATGAATTAAAAAAATAAGTATAAAGTTGCCTTCACAACTCAAAGGCCACAGAGTTTATAAAGTCTCTGTTCAAAGCTGGAAGGGAACACAGATCACATTTTTATGGCAAGTTACTATATGTTAAAACAATTTCTCATTTTTCACATTTGGTATGAAAATCATCTCACATGTTTCATAACCTCAGACCATGTCCTCTTAGTTTTGGCAAGACTGTAGAAAGCCACTGGCTTTCTTTAAACCAGTGATGAAGTAAATTAATAATGCTCTTTCCTTAGCTCTTGGAGCTGGCTCTTAAGTCCTTACGTAGGCAGAATTCTGGAGGCAAATGGGACCTTTACTGTTGAGTAAACACGACTGTGCAGGACTCGATTCTCCCAGCTTTACATTTACACAGCATACAAAGCACTGTGTTGTTGACAAGACTGCCCAGAAACACTGCTTTTAGGCACGGGCTGATCCCTCCAGGAATGCCTGGGAGCAGCCTTCTTGCAGCCGATGCCTTGCTCTCCATCATCTCAGCTCCTCAGCCTAGATGTGGGCCTGGAAAAAAAGAGGATAGGGAGTATGTGGCCTTTCCAAGAGTGCGTACTGTGGCCCTAGAGCCAGCTCTTCTCTGTTTTAATAGAGGTACAGTTAGTCCAGTATCAGGTCCTCTGAGAATCTTACCCTAACACAGAATAAATGGGTTATACTTGTGTTTTACTATAAAAGATGGAAAATCACTCCCTCATCATATGCCAAATGTTTCTGATTTTGGTATTTTTCTTGCAACACATGAGGTACTCTAAAAACCTAAGGATCGAGCCCTTACACTTCCCGTGTACGTGCTTGCTTTGAATGCAAGCAGCCCCCCTGCTACTGGAGACTGCCCAAGGGCTCTGCGGGTGCAATCGGAGGCTGGGGGCTGCAATCCCATCCCCAGTGGCTGGTGAGCACAGCTCTGAAATCACTCCACATTAAGCTGGTGTTCCCACCCCACATCAGAGCAACCGTCACAACAGAGTTGCAGGGACCAGGCTCCCGTGGGGGCTGCATGTGCCCCCCGGAGCAGTGCCTGCGGGACCCTTCTGCAAAAGCAACAAGCTCCTCGTTTCCAGGCTGACAGCCCTCCGAACCCAGTTCTGCTGTGGGAGGTTTAACACTTACTTAATGAGGACTATGTGTGTGCATACATATGGATGTGTGTATATCTGTCTACACATACACACAGTATAAATTAACTAAACATGTTACTAGGATACATCAGGAAAACCACATCCAAACAAAGAGTCCAATATGGAAAAAGCTATTAAAAGATCCCAGTGTATGAGCATGTTATGTACAGTGATAAATATGATTACTGGATACCAATCTTACATTTTTTTCTTTTCCTACTATCATTTATAAGAGGTGCTGTCCTTTTTTGGAGGTGAAGGAAAGATTTCAGATGGCAGAGCAAATCCAATCTTCACAAACAACATGGCACTCCTAATTAAATTTCTCACCTTGGGGATGAGGATCATAGTTAAAATGGATTTTGGGAACCAGTACCAGCTTTTTTTTTTTTTTTTTTTAAGTTAAAAAATATCCAAGAGGCATGAATGTGCTCCTGAACTGTGCCTTCGGAGCCTTTAGAGAGGTGGAGGAAGGGACTTTGATGCTCCATGTGCCTGTAGAATCACAGTGCCCTCACATAAGCATGTTATTTACTGAAAAACAAGGATAAGCATGGAGTTTGCAGCCTCCTTTTCCTCACAATCTTCTTGTAAAGTGCCCGTTGAGACTAAAGATGTTTCCTATTTCCCAGCTGTTACTGCACTTTGAATGCAAGAGCACCAACAGGGGGCATGCTTGGTGAAGGTGTGCACCAGCCGAGGCAGCACTCGGGTTGAGGAAGGAGGAGTGCCCATAGATGCCCACATGGCCAAAGAACTGAACTAGGTACACTTTCCCTGTCCCAGTTACCTGCTCGGGTCTTGTAAAGATCTACGGAGTAATGGTCTGGTTTTTGAGTGACCTTTTGCCTCCTGTGCCACTTCCCCGAGTTCTGCACCCTACAAGTTATGCTGTAAGGACACAGAATGAGCCACGTTACCAAAGCTGAGCCCCTTATATGGCACTTAGGGACATGGTTTAGTAGGCATGGTGATGATGCATTGACAGTTGGGCTAGATGGTCTTAGAGGTCTTTTCCAACCATAATGACTCTATGATTCCATGATTCTAAATGTTGGTCACGTTTTGGATAGCAAGAACAGAGAACTGGGCAATTAAATAAAAATGTGTCTCAAAAGGAGACTCCTAGGGGGATGTAACACAGGCTGTCAGCTGCCCTTGGATGGCACCTGGTCCATCCCATGTGCTTTAAGTGATGGGGTGATGCAGGAGCTGCACAGACACCTCTTGGCATCTCCACCATGCCAGAGCTCCTCTGGGCAAAGCCAAACGTCCTGATTCCAGATGCTTCCTGAATTATCAGGATGTGCAATGAGATGCTAATTTAAATGGCCCTGGCCATGTGACTAGAAGGCTCAGATTTGTTTCTAGCAATGATTTTCCAAACTGGAGTTCCTCTTGGCTGTCTTTGAAGTCAGTAAGAAACCTCCCATTGGGTTTAATACAAACAGAATCAGCCCTCACTGAAGACTTTAGTGAAATAGAGAAAAACATTTTTCCTGTTAAAAGATTTTCCTATTAGTACAGACACATAAAAGCCTTCTCAAAGCTATAATGTGAAATATTTTAATGTCCTGCCAAACCTCATCAATTCTCATTGTTTAATGAAAATGGCACAGACATTATGCCAGCTATGGTATTTTCTGCATATTAAGATCAATAATGTGCTTTACAAGGAATAAAGGGTTAGTTAATGAGAAAAGCCTTTTAAAAGTCAAGACAATTCCAACTGTTATGAATGATTACAAATTGTGTGGTTAAATTTATGGGGGGTGGGCCTGGGTGGGGATTAAGGCCCTGGGCACATGAATCATATTGCTGCATTTCCTCTTCCTTTCCTTACCAGGAACTGAACCTCCCCAAAGCATCCCCTATTGATCAGCTCTGTGAAATCTAGGAAACACCAGCGTGGCTGCCAGTGTAGGGAGCTAAGACTTCTATTTCAACACCATCACTGGACTATTAACATATTTATTGGAATAAATTGCTTTGACAGGCTTCACTGATGTACAGAGGGAAGACTTGATTTAGACTGCTTTTAAATGACACTTTTTGGACCCCAAGTTTTTTCCTTATTCAAGCAGGAGTCCCACTTGCCCCAGCAGCTAGGAGGTGCATGGGTTTGGGCCTTTGAGTCCTTAGCACAGCAGCTAACTGGCCTTTTCCAGTTTGGGCTGCTTTTTCCCAAGGGAGTAGGATATCCCACCACTTCTCTGCCATCAGCTCAGCACAGCAGAGATCCGCCAGGGACTTGGCTACACAGTCAGCTGGTTTCTAGTGTGGTGGTGGAGAATGAATCTTTTCATCAGAAACCGAAAAAAAGCTGCTCTTTCTCTTACAAAAAGAAAACAATGGTGTGGCGGTTAATCGGATGTTCCCAGAGGCTCTGGGGACCACATTTAGTTCCTTAGAGAGGTGAAATCTCTACTCTCCACCCTCTGCAGTGGTACTCTGATGTCTGGATAGAATCTGTTCCTGTGCTGGCACAGGAAAAAGGGGCACTGAATCCCTAATTGTGCCATGCAGGCTAAGGCAGCTCCAAAGGAAGAAATGAGACTATTTCTTCTCCCTACACTTTGGGTGCCTGATATTCTGGAAGCTGCACCCCGGTGCTACCACATTGTGTGCGGAACCCACTTGCGTGAGCATGTTTCGCACATGCATGGCCAGAGAGGCTGCTTGGGAGGGGGAATATTTTGTCTGCGAGGCCGGATGGGCCTAGGTGTGAGATACACACTCAGCCCTGTCAAGAGCAAAAGGCTTCAGTGCATGTGTGCAGCAGAGCTTCAGGCATCTCAGAGACTAGACTTCCTTGACGCTGGGGATTACTTGGTAAAGGCACAGAAGTATGAAAGAGTTTACATTTAAACACCAGATTTCCACCTAATCCTCAGTGGTGGCACAGTTGTGAGCTGGACTTTTGTCCCAGTTACATCATAGGAGATTTCGAGATGTAGATGGTATGAAGCACTGCAGTGATTCTTTCTAAACATTGTGCCTTGGAATCACCTCAACATGTAAGTTCTTCTCAAGATTCATTATGTCAATGAGAAATGAGCACACACATGTCAATACGTGGTATTTACTCTAGCGTACTGCAGTGTGTAAATGATGCACAGACACCTCCTGCTCTGTGTTTGTAATTTCCCCAGACATCATGGTGTGACTGAATGAAACATTTTCTGAAGAATTATAGAAAGAAATTGTCATTAGAACACAGTACAAATTCCTAGTTCCACTCTAAATAGGAACTTTAATTTATTACCTAAAATGCTCATAAGACAGTTTTCTTGAATACTCCTGCAGAGCCTAATGGTCTTAATTCCATTTCCTGCCTCCCTCCACTCCCAGACAGTGCAGAGCCTTAAAAACCTCCTTGACTTCCCATTACAGTCCGGCTCAGATCCTGCCGTGCCTGTAGCCCCTGGCGAACCCTGGGGGCCACCCGCAGTGACCGAGCAGGAGGGCAGCAGGGGGACATCGGTCATGGCGATGGCAATGGCGGCGGCGTGTGCCCAGCAGGTGAGGTGCTGATTGCAAAGGCTAGGGTTGAGAGAGGATGTTGGACCTGTGCCCAGGCTGTGCAGCAAAGTGGCAGAAGATGAGTTAAGTCTGCAGAGGCCCAAAAAGATAATTGAAAACACCCTTGGATGACAATGGCGATTAACTCCCAGCCGGTCACCGCGACCCACGGAGGAGCAAAGGCAGCGAGTGACTCCTCGGTCTGGCCTCGGGAAGCCGTGGGACGCGCAGCCCGGCTGGAGCTCTGCGTGTCCCCGCTGCCCCGAGCGGTGCCGCCAGCGTCCCGGGGGCTCGGGCTGCCGGGGCGGGAGGGCAGAGAAGCACCAGGAAACGCGTTTTGACAGAAAGGGCTCACGAGCCTCCCATGTGCGCTCCACATTGCTCTCGCGTGCCTTTTGATGTCGGGTTCGGCTCTTGGGAAGGCGCGGGGCCGCATCCTCACCCGGTGACGGCCGGTGCCAGCCCCGCACACGGCACTGCACCGCGTTGCGACAGATCGCACCGCACCGCGGCCCCGCTCCAGCCCCGGCCCCTGGCAACCACCCCTGCAGCCGCCAGCACAGGACGCTTTTTCATTTTTTCTTTCTCTCACATTTTCTTTTTCCGTTTTTTTTTCCTTTTTTTTTTCTCTCTTTTTTTTTTTTTCTCCTTCGTTTTCTTTTTCTTTCCCCTTTTCCTTTTTCTTTTTTTTTTCCTATTTTACCTTAATTTTATCCTTTTCCTCCCGTTTTCTCCCTTTTTCTCCTTCTTTTTCTCCTTTGTCTCCTTTTTTTCTCCTTCTCTTTTTCTTTTTCTTTTTCATTTTCTCCTTCTTTTCCTTCTTTTTCTTTTTCTCCTTTTTTCTTTTTTCTTTTTTCTTTTTTCTTTTTTCTTTTTTTTTCCTTTTCCCTTCCTCTTTCTTTCTTTCTTTCTTTCTTTCTTTCTTTCTTTCTTTTTGTTCTTTTCTTTTTTTCTTTTCTTATTTTATTTCTCCCCTTTATTTTCCGACCGCTGTTAACCCACCACCCGACTCCGCTACTCACCGCGTCCAAGGGTCAAGCCAGCGGCCGCATCCCGCGGAAGTTGCCTGGCCGCCTGCCTGGCCCCGTATCTGCGCCGCAACGCGATCCCCACCACCTCGCGGGAAGCGAGAGCTGCTTAAAGCCCTCCGACTCACGGCGGAGCTCGGCAGCTCCCTCTGCCTCGCTGTATGCCTGCTCCCAGGTCTTCGTGCAAGAAACCGATTGCAAAATATCAACAAATAGCCCAGACATCTGGGTTTGGTTTGATTTTTTTTTTCTGCTTTCTTTTGCAGGTGGTGGCATTATTAATGTTTTCTTTCTTTTAGCTAAGAGGCCAATTCAGGTTTGAAATCGCTGTTCTGGCATGCTACATGAGGAATGGATGGATGCGTTTATCGACGTCTTTCGTACCTGGCAGCCTGAGGTTATAGGAACAAAAAAAGAAGCTGGAGAAACGTCTGTCCTTTCACGCTTCTAAAGGTGTTCGAAAGACTTGATCCGTGCCACAGGAATTTCGCAAATCACTGCTCTGAGCTGGTATCGTGTGACAAGAGGCATAAGACATCTTTGCAAATAGAAGTAAGAAGAAAACCAGCCTTCGTCTCTACACTGTGCGTTGAGACGGGACTTTATGTCGGGTCTCGTTTGGTTGCTTCCTACTGTGGTGTCTCTCCTTACTCCTTTTCTTTCCTCCTTTTTTTTTTTTTNGGAGTCTGGGCGGGAGGTGAATGTGTCAAGATCTACCAATAACTCCAGGCAATTACCTCCTGTAATAAGATTTATTTCTGCAGGGAAGAGCCAGACGTAACATGCTTTTATGAAAGACACCATCTCACTCTGTTCACAAATCAGCCGGTCCCCCCAGGCTGGAGGAGCCGTCTCGTTTTTAAGCAGCTCCTTTCCCGCAGCCCCACCTCTCCCGAGTGCGGGGCAGCAACACCGCGCCCCACAGCAGAGAGGAAATCACGGCCTCGCTCTCACGGCCGTGACAGGCAGCGGGAATCCAGGGGTGCTGGCCGAGGATCACTGCATCACATCACATCACATCACATCATCACATTACATCACATCACGTGTCATGTCCCACTGGAGTATTTCAGTAAAACTCGTATGGATTCATGCATTCATGTTGACGTGTGTTTATATGTATAGTATGTTTTGTATATGTTTGATATGAAAAATGTATACTTAAATATACTGCATTTTGAATTTGTTGCAGATCTTGAAACTCATGACGCAAACGAAGGGAAACTGCAGGGCTAATTCGTTATTATTTGATAAGCTAACTAAAATAATGCAATATATATTCGATTGTATTAATTTAGCCTCTATTAATGGCATATGCGCATGTGCAAATACGTATGGATATTTCCACACACGCACACCTACATGGGGTTTCGTGCCCCCTCCTCACTGCCACGTTGAGCCCAAGAGGAGCCACCACGCATCAAGCTATGTGCTGAGGAACAGAGCCGGCACCAGAAATAATAAATAAGAGTGAAATGAAATATGAAATGAAATACGAAATAAATAAAATTATAAAACAAAATAAAATAAAAATTCCTTTAAAATAATATTTAAAAAAAAAAAAAAAAAAAAAAAAAAAAATTAAAAAACTAAAACTTTNAAAAAACATTCTAAAACTTAAACCTTCTCTGTGCACGCCGCCACAATTTTTCTACGTTTCTCTCCGAGAGTTGTGGAGCACCCGGAAAGGGAAGCTCCGCTCCACTACGCGCCTGCGGAGGCAGCAGGGCGACCGCGGGTGATCGGGGGGATGGGAATGTGGCAAGCTGGCATCTGCAGCTGGCTGGTGCCGCCTATTACCTGCTTCGGGGATGCTTGTGACCGCGGGCTGTAGGCGGTGACAGCTCTCCGCGGGTTGCACCTTGTAATGAGGGCCCGCCTCGGCCACCCAGATGCGGCCCGTCACACGCTCGCATCACCACTGCTCGCATCACCACTCCTCATCCCGGCCGGCCCCTAGTCGGAAAACACCGCAGCCGGCCCGCAGCTTAACCTCTGACGAGGATGGGACAAACTGAAGCTAAATCAGGGCAATAAAGTGCCCCACCAAGTGCATAGTACCGATAAATTTCCCTTCCCCGCCTCAGGGTTCGGAGGGATTTAGAACAAAAGACACACGCGGAGCTAGGGACAAATCCCGCCTGGTGTGATTCCAGAGCCAGATGCGGCAGAGCCAGCCTCGAAAGCCGCTTGGTTTTGCTGGGAATGCTGCTTGCAGGCCTGGAGAGCAGTGGCAAGAAATACCGTCCTAAACTCGCCATCTACGGGATGCCCGCTCGGTCCCGCCCTGGAGAGAGCGGTTGCAGTGCTTGCACGCCTCTGTGAGGTCAGGGAGGGAGCGGTCCTGCCCCTGCCCTTGGCCCTGGGCAGCGGGTGTCAGGCTGGGGACACGGCAAAAGTGAGATCGGGGCCCGGCCTGATGAGAGGTGCCAGGCTCAAAGACTGACCCCGAAAGCAGCTCCTGCCGCTGCCCCGGTGGCTTCCGAATATATACATATATAAATCCGCCGACTGCAAGAAAGACGTAACCTGCTTTTGATTCCCCGCCGTCCCCCGGGAGCTCTCCCTGCCGCACAGAGGTGCTGGCTGCCGAGCCCACGTCGGGGGCTGGCACCTGAGCTGCCACCTCATTAAGTCGCCGTATTGAATAACAGTGAGTTAGCCCCGGCAGCATCCGCCGCCTCTTCCCCACAAGGTACCCAGGAAATCCTTCCCCGCCTGTGCCCTACAGAGCGACGGGCCCGCTGTGTCCGCCCAGGCACGAAGCACGCGAGGAATTCCCAGCCGGGAGCGGGCCCCGGCCCGGCCCCGCAGC
>VXAV01010912.1:0-17515 GCA_013399715.1 Alectura lathami
CTTGTTAACAGCGCTTTGCCTCAGGCCAGTACGTAAAAGCTGGAACGTGCTCTTAAATGCAGGTCTGGGCTTGGCACAGCAACAACCAAGCAGAGTTCAGTGGGGTATAGTAATGCAGAAGATCATAAATTATCTTTTGGGGCTTAATGTCAAATGTGCATCAGATGGAGTAGGAGGAGCTTGCCCTTATCGTAGAGCAGTTTGGGTAAGGCAGGAGATAAAACAACGCATTTTTCCTGTGAGTTCCTTAAAGCATTTTATCCATGGTCTGGCCCATGCTAATGGGTCAACGTTCATTCTGTATTTGTGACTGTTGGTCCTGTAGGAGCCGGGTATGGCCTGGTTTCTTTTCTGCACAGGATATAGGTCCTTAAAAATAAACAGTAAGTGGTTTTGAACTTCTTTATCTTGCAAGCATAGACGATGGGGTTCATGGCAGAATTGGTGTGGGACAACAAGATTGCAAAGTAAATCCAGTGCCTGGGAATCTCGTGTTTAGGGTAAAAGTGGAAAATGCCGTTTATGATGCACAGAGGCAACCAGGACACTGCAAACAGAATGAGAACAAGTGCCAGAGATTTGGCTATCTTGAACTCCTGCCTATAGAATGTTCTTGCCCCTCTCACATTGTTTGCACCTTGGCTTAGCTGTGTCCTGAGGATGTAAAAGATTTGAACGTAGAGAGCACACATGATGGTCAGAGGGACGAGGGTCCACAGGAAGAACTCAAAATAAACCATGTAATCCATCCTCATCACAGAGGCAAACTCACAGGTGTGAGAGCTGGTGTTTCTTGGTTTCAAATTGTTCCATCCAAACATCGGGATTAATCCTACCAGCAGGGACAGAAACCAGCACGAACCCAGCGCCCACCAAATCCTTCTCCTTATAATGATGATTTTGTATCTGTTGAGGAAGAAAACCGAGGTCACATTGAACAGAGGTGTTTAAAAAGGCTACGGATGGTTTCAGGAGCCCATGTTCCGACAGCACAGGTTCATCATGACAAACTGGAGCACCAGCTTCTTTGTCTTAGGAGGGAAAACCTTACCTTGCGAGGAGCCACACCTCTTCAGCTGTAACAGGTTCTGAGCAGCACTTGGGTGAGGCAAGTTCAGCTTAACCTTCCGTCCTTATGATTGTAGCTGCTTCCAGATATCTTATTTCTTGTTTCATTACGACCTCAGCGCACCTTTGCTGGATGTTACTTGTATTCCCACTCCTAGTGGTCCTATTTTATTTCTCAGCTTCCTCGGATGCACCTTACTCTTCATATTGGGTTTATGCTGTCTGTAAGGCCAAACTGCTTTTTCACCCTTCCATACATACGTCTTTTCCCCACCAAAAAAAAAAAAAAAAAAAAAAAAAAGACAGTGTCCTCTTTCATGCTTGAAATTGTTTTGCATCCCTAGTTTATATACTTTTCAAATATAGTAAAGGAATAATTTTATGAATTCTGAAAGGGAATATAGAAAGGGAAACCCTTTGTAAGTCTTTGTTACTTCTTTTGTATTTTCTGCCAACAGTATAAGAAAATACATTTAAAAGATTATCCTCAGAAACCCAAAGAGATCCCCAGCGCTTTTGGCATCCTGCACCATCACCAAGCACTGGAGAGCTGAACTGCTTGCTCTGCACGGCTCGTCTCGCGCTCTTAGGGACAGACACGAGGAAGGGGCTGGGCTGGGAGCGGGCCGGGGCTGCACTCACCTGACGGGCAGCTTCACGCGCAGGTAGCGGTCGATGGCGATGGCCAGCAGGGAGAGGATGGAGGCGTTGCTGAAAATCACCATCAGGCAGCACATGAAGAGGCAGGCGTGGAACTGGATGCTGAGCCTCAGGCTCACCACGATGGCCAGGGGTACGACCAAGACCCCCACCCCAATGTCGGCCAGCGCCAGCGAGACGATGAAGTACATGGTGGTGTTGTGAAAGGCCGCATTCTGCTTCACCGCCCAGACCACCAGCGCGTTCCCCGCCACGGTGAGCAGAGCGATCAGGCAGTCGGCGCCGATGTACGCCGCGTCCCCGGCGCCTGGCACCCAGCTGGCGTTGCAGGGTGCGGCGGTGGGGCCGTCGAGCGGGCACATGGGCACCGGCGGCTGCGGCGGGACCCGCAGTGCTGCTGTGTGGTCGTTCTGTGCCTCCCCGGCGTGTAGATCTCCAGAATTTCACATCCCCAGGGCTCAGCAGCGAATCAGCTGTTGCCCCTCCACAGGCTGCTGATGTCACCGCATCCGGGATCCTTTTACCGCTTCAGGCACGTGTCCTGAAGCTCACAGCACCCCTTCAGCTGCCAGGGAGCTTTGAAGCGCTTCGTAAAGCTATTTTGAAGGGGGGGAAAGAAAAGAAAAAGCTCTCTCAGAAATGCTCACAAGCACCCTAAAAATACTTCAGCTGCTTCCTCTTCCTGTACCCTGAACTGACCACTATCAGCGCAGATCATCGCTCTGTGCTCGCTGTAGGAAATGAGGCAGCTCCGGGCACCCTGTCGGGGCAGTTTGCTGAATTCCAGTGCTTTGCTCAGACCTTCCCCAGTGTGACGTTACCGCAGCGGTGGTGACGTTGTTTTCAGTGGGAGCCGGCATTTCCGTTTGGAAACCAGCATGGCCGTCAGCCTGGCCATGTTCAGAGGGACGTGCTTCCCCATGCCCCGTCCCCGTCTCTAGGACGGTGGGTGCAGAAAGGGCTCCTCGCCAGGAAAGGGTGACAGAAGGACCAGGGATGGTTTATGGAGCACAGAGAAGCTAAGGGGAGGTGGTGGTGGGAGGCAGCTGCAGCGCTGGGCACGGCCAGGCCGGGGAAGTGAAATCAGTCCTGACGGGAACCAGAGCCAGGAATAAAGGAGACTTCTTTATTCAGTGGAAAGGGCTGGCCGGTTCTGCTTCCCTGAAACCCACGTAAGCACCTCGTGCTGCCTGACAGGAAGGCGTTTGGGTGCGACTCCTGCTGGGGAAAACGCTGAAGAAGAGCCTGCTATGGGCACTCCCAGTCCGCAGATGGACTTGGTGCTGGTTTTCTAGCACAAGCTGGCGCGGGGTGGCTGTGGATGCAGCAGGTGCATGGCAGCAGGCGTGCGGCAGGTTTTGCAAGCAGAACTGTTGCTTCCTGGGGCAGCTGGCACCTTGCGGGTGCGGGGACATCCGTGTCCGGGGGGTGCCTGGGTGTGAGAGCTGCTGCCTCCCACGCGCTGCCATCACCTCTCGGCCGCTGGCTTCCTTCTGTCCCCTGCGCCACTTCGCTGCAGCCAGGTGCCTCCTGCAAAGCTGGTGAGAGAGCTGATGTGAGATGATGTGATGTGAGAGCTGAAGGGGCCTTAGGAGAGGCCGCCCCCTGGTGCCTGCTGAGAAGAACCTCGGTGCTGCGCGGGGCTCCCCAGGAGCAGCTGCTGTGACTGAGGCAAAAGGCTTAAACTCACCCCAACTCCAGACTGCCCGTTTGCCCTCCCTGCCCCTTCTCGGTGGCAGAGGAATTGCAGGCTCCAGGTCCCTCGGCCCTGTTTGCTCTGTCACCGTCTGTCCTTTCTAGCAGCTGTGGACCGGAGACATGCTGCAGAAAACGCCTGTAAGCCCATGCCTGCGCCGCCTGCATGGCTGCGAGAGATGCTTCATCGCCTCATTTCGGGACCCTCAGGCCAGGCTGCACAAGAGGCTTCTGCAGACGTTGCTGCGGGAGGAGCGAGCTGCCACGTTCCCAGCAGGTACAGCGTTAACACGTGCATTTGTTGCCCTCTGAACTTTCCCCTTTCCCCTGCGCTTGTTTAACCCAACCAGGGGCTGCAGGGAGATGTGGCAGCGCGTTGGCCACAGCAGCAGACAGACCTGGCCGAGCTGTGAAGGTGTTTGAATTGTGCGTTGGGGCAGGTCAGCGACACCAGTGCCTGGTCAGCGATGGTGCTGAGTAAGTGCACGGAAGCCCAAGAGCCAAAGGCCAGGTGCGTCCTGTGCTGTGCAGTCCGCACAGGAGACGGAGCACAGACCTGCTCCTTCCAGCCCAAGGCATCCCTGGGGGTCAAGGCCATGGGGGCCTTCAGTCACCAGAGCGAGGTGAGAGCACGCGTGGCGAGCACCAGCTCCTGCTTTTCAGAGGGGACATAAAAATTCCAAAGGAACGAATCCCTTTGGGATTTCCCGCCCCCACTGATGCAACCAAGGGCGATGCCACCAAACCCAGCTGAACTGCACCTGCCCTGGCTGCGGCCAAAGCGGGGCATTTCCGCCCCCGTCCCCCTGCGGTTCTGCTGGGAAGGCGCAGGGCGCGCTCATTTTCTTCAGATGCTTCCTCCACCAGGCAGCATCTGTTTCCTGTCCTAAGCACAAAGCAGCCAGGTTGCCAGGCTGCTGCAGCGCTGTCGCTGGGGGAGGACGAGCCGGTGCTGGCTCCAGGGAGCAGCCGGTTGGGTCAGGCACAGCTCCGTGCTCCTCTGCTGCTGCCTAGACTGTGTGTGCATGTACAAATACACACTGCCACAGTGCCTCATCCTTCTGCTTGTTGTATCGATGCGGCTGGAGTGTGTGGACCCCTTTGCTGCCAAACACGGCATGCTGAGTGTCACAGAAATAGTTGTGATTTGAAGCAGGCCTTCTTGCACAGGCCGATGAAGCTGGAGGCAGGAGGAGTTTTGTAGGAGAAATACTGGGCTTGGCTGCACAGGGGTCCCAGATTCGTTTGTTCACCCTCTTTGCTCCCCCACCACCCTGCAGCCCCAGCCCAGCGGTGTGCAGCAGGCCGGCCCCGCTGCTCCTCCAGGGCAGGGAGCAGGGTATGGGTGCAGGGTGCAGGCTGAGCCTCTGCTGGGCTGCAGAGAACCTCAGCTGTGGCTTTGCTGCCGCACAGAATTACCCGCCTGCAAGCGGGCTGCAGCTGGAATAAGTTTGTGAGCCAGCAGTGTGAGGCTTTGTTTGAGATTAGGATTCAAAGGTGAATTTTTAGACCCTGCTATTTAGCAGAGCTCTGAGCAGCGCCCAGGGCTGGGCACTGGGATGGTTGCAGTGCAGCAGAGCTCAGGGATGTCGTGGTGTGATGGGGTTAAACCGCCTCGCAGCCTGGTCCCCAGCGCTGGATGGATTTGCCATTTAAAGGCTGTAGTCAGCGGGCTTGTTTCTTGGATGGCTTCAGCGAAAGGCTTCCAGCTATTCCCCAAGGATCCTCCTACATCCTGGTGAGATAAGGATCAGGAAGGGAATGGTCTATCTGCAATCTCAGCAATAGCTCTGAGCACAGATTCGCTTTTCACATTGGGGGTGGAGGAGAGGAGAAGAGAAAAAAATAATTTCTGAGTGACAAACACATGCAGAAAAAAAAAAAAAATCCCACAACAATGATCTTATCGTGTGACTCAACAATAGCAATAGCCGCCTTTGTTCTGGCAGGGCCGTGCAACGCTGGTGGGACGGACAGCGCTGCCGGGACACCCGGTGGCGGGCGCAGTCCTGCCGTGCCCCAGAGCCTGTGCCCAGGCCTCGAGACAGGGCACAGTCCCGCTCCTTCCTCCCGTTCCCTGCTTTCCTTTTCCACCCAACACAATGTAGCACCCCACCCTGCTTCTTTCTGGTCTGAGCTGTGCCTCCAGTTCGTCTCTTTTCAGCCCCCCTGTTGGAAGCCTGTAGCCAGCCAAGGAACAGCCTCGCTGGTGCTGGTGGCCCAGACCCTGGGGCACGTCGGGGGCACGGGGAGCATCGCCGTGATGTGACCCTGCCCACGCAGCGTCCCTCTGCCAGGGACACGGAGTGCCTGCAGGCTGATGTCCGCTCCGGCCCTTCCCTGCCTTTAAAGGAAGTGAAGGCAAAGCAGGGAGAGGATGTGACTTGAAGCAGGGTCACATCTGGCTGAACAGAGAGCGATTGTGGCCTGGAGAATAACGAACCGGAATGAGACTGTGGCGTGAGGGACCACAGATGGTCATGTCACTGCTCCGTGCCTCAGTTTCCCCGCCCTTCAGATGAGGGTGGGGATGTGACCTTCCCAGGGCTCTCTGTGAGCTGCAAGGAGCTGGGCAGGAGCAGGGGCACCTTGCTCCCCAGGCGCGGCTGGAACTTCCCATTCCGGAGTCGTTTCACCTGCCCCTCGGAGGCAGCACACTTCTGTTAAAAAACGCTGACAGTATTTCTCACTGGTGGGAAAACCTGGCGGAAATGCTGCCCCCAGTCTGCACGCAGCGTTACTGAAAGACAAAATTAATTACTCTTAGAATCCAGAGTTTGTTCCAGAGATGATTTCAACTGCTGTCAGGAGCAAATTGTCAGTGGAGAATCAGATCTGGAAAACCCCTCACTGCAGTCTGCTTTCTATGGAAAATTCACGTGGGCTTTGTTCTTCATGAATGCACGCTCTAGAGGAAGTAAGTGCCGAAGCCCAGCCAGGAGGGACTGCAGCAGTACAGAAATCTCTGCGCTCCCAGCCGCTCCCAGAGCACGCAGCAGCGCTGGCCCCAGCCCGGCCGAGTCTCCGGGCTCCATGGGGCCGGGCGGTGCTGGCAGCCTCACGGCCCCGCTGGCGTTGCCATTGCCACGCTGCCACTCTGCGCCCGCCGAGGGCTGACTCTGCCCAGCCCCCTGTAGATTTCTCCATATCTGGATGTATCCGGCGTGCTGGATATTTACTTTGCAGAACAAACACGGCTGAGATGGTTTCTTCTTCTCTTTCTAGCTGCTTTGTGTCCCAGAGGTGGTTTCTCCAACTCGTTGCACAGCAATACAGAGACATCACACATCAAGTGACAATAGTGCGCGCAGCCATGTCCTCTACACCAGGGGAGGGAATTACCTCTCCATTTCTTTTTGGAAGCTTCTGCATAGCTGCTGTCGTGCGCCTGACAGGTGGCAGCAAACACACAGCCCTGCTGCAGCCCTGAGCAGAACTCTGCGTCCACTCTCATAGTTAGAGGTTGCTTTAAAATCTCATTAAAATGATGTAGCATAAATCATGGAGAGACTAAAGGGCGGCTCGAGCTGGCAGGAGGCTCTTTAAGGAGGCACCGTTCATACAAATCCTCCAGCTGACGTGACAGAAGCTGTTTTGACGGTCTATGAACTATTCTGCTGATAACTTTATATCGAAGCGTGGCACGGCTGCAGGAGGCAGAATGGGGGAAACGCCACAGGCAGGGCCTGAGCTCTCTCCCCAGCTCTAATTTCTGACCACTGGGGAATGATTTCGCTGCAGCCTGTGGCGCCCCCAGGGCTCCCCCTGCCCCGTCGCGGTGTGGCCAGCATTCAGCAGCTCCACGCTATGGTCCCCAGCCAAGGCTGAGCTGGCCCTGCCCAAAACGTGCAGCCCTAACACCAACCACAACAAAAAAACTGTGCTTAGTATGGGATCATCAAACGCTTCTGAGTTGTGACTGCAGCTCCGTCTGCAGCTGCCCTGGCTTAGCATGGATGTTATCAAGGTGCCAGGCCCCGCTGTCCTGCAGCACGGTTGGTGCGCGCGCTTGTGATTGCAGATGGGCAAAGTGTGTTGGCCAAGGTGCCAAACGCGCCAGCTACCATTAGGCCAGAGCAACTTGTGTTTTCTTGGGTTTTAGACTGGGTGAAAAATCTGACAACAGTCTGTTTCGCGGCTGAGCTCTGCCCGGCTGCCTTGTGCACATCTTTCACCATGTCTCTGTTGCACACCTGGTGAGCCCCGGAGCTGGGCAGCGGCTGAGCAAGAGAAGCAGCAGGAGCTGCAGAGCTCGGCCCCGGCCGTGCCCCCGCTTCGCACCTGCCCCTTCCATGCAGATCTGTGCAGGGACGGGGAATACCCCTGTGCAAATTAATTATGAAACATGACTCAGCCTCTGACCGGCATTCATGGACTAATTCAGCAGCAGCAGCATAACTACTTAAGGGATGGAGTTTATATTTCCCCTGTATAGCCTGTAAGTGCTTTTTTCCTGCCTTCAGTTCTCCAGTCAAAGCTAGGTCTTATTTATAGCACGGCCATTTATGTCTGGGTAAGCCCAGAGCAGCCTCGATGACTTAAAAGGATTTACTCGAGACTCACATGGGTGCAGCAAACAGTGGGGTTTGGTCCTGCGACCGCAGCCCTGCGCAGGTGGGGCCGCGGCTTTCCCCAAGAACAGAGATCAGCAAGGGGGCAGCGAGCCCAGCGCCCACCGGGCAGGGATTGCCCCGTGACACGGGCACAGCGGCCGGGCTGCGGGGAGCCGTGTGTCTGCAGGAAGGAAGCACTGCTTGCATGTTGTTATTTTTAATTCATTTATATTTGGACCCAGCCCTTTCCATGATGCATGGCAGAAATCAAGGCCTCCTTTTTTTTATGATTTACTCGGAAAAAAAATGGGATTCGCTGTTCCTTACTGCCGACCTGCAGCAAAACACGCGTGGATCTCTCAGTGGAGTGCAAAACTGAGCTGTCCTAATCACCCTGATTGCCATGACCACCGCTCTGAGTTGTAGGGAATAAATGGTGCTTAAACACTGCCCTCAGCGCACAGCTTCTGAGTCTGATTACCGCACGCCAGGAGTCTGCCCATAAATTAGGTTGCCGACGGAGCAACCGCAATGCACTCATTCTACAGTGGAAGGGACTTTAAACTGAGCGTGCTGCTGGCTGGATCATAACGGAGCATTTATTGCTGGCCCGAGAACAAGATTTAGGGCCTCTTTTGTGCAGCTTTACAGCACCTCGGAGCCCAGCGAGGAGCCGCAGGGTGCTCGGACAGAGCTGGTGGCGCAGCCCTTGTGATTTTTGCTGGAGAAGAAACGCGGGCCTGGACGCCCGGTGAGACGGGGCCGCGGTGCTCCAACCCCGTGGCTCCTCGCCGCTTCCGCTGCGCTTCGAAGGCGCGGGGCGGGGGCAGGAGGGAGCTGCTGAGCTCAGCTTTGTTCGCTTTTCAGGCAGGAAATAAACGCGGGGCTCCCTGCGCCAGGCCGGAGGGAGGGGGCTGCTCGCTGCGCTCCGGCCACTGCTCGGTTCCCTCATCTGCGAGTTCAATTTGTGGAGGAAATCCCGCGGCCGTGCGGGAGGACGGGTCACTGGGGCAGCCAGCGGCCGGGCGGGCAGATACCGTGCGAGGGCAAATCACAGCATTTCGGGTTCCTTGGTTACCCGAGGCAAGCACTGCAGTCGGCCCCCAGAACACAAAGGCCACCCTGACAAATGGGCGATTTATTGCCCCCTCGGTGGCTAGAAGCCTGCTGGCTCTGCTCTCCTGCGCCTTCACACCCAAAGCAAGGCGTGGGCCAGAGCTGCCAAGGCCAGGGCTGGCCTGGAGTGTCCCTTGCAGAGCCCCAGCCAGCCCCCTGACCCTCCGACCCTCAGGAAAACAGCAGCTCCGGCTGCACCAGCAGCTCTGCAGCGTGGGTCAGGTGCCACCAGGAAGCAGCTGTGGGTGTCGCTGGGAGGAGATGGCCCCGGTGTCCAGCTCCAGCCCCTGCTCCTGCTGCTGCAAGTGCACCGTGACTCTGCAGGGCTCTGCAGCCCGCTGCTGTGACAGCTCAGTGATTTCTCTGCGCTGCAGCAGGGACGGGGGGATGTGCATGGGAGAGCCCAGCTGGGCTCAGGCAGAGCTAGGACGAGCCCAGAGCAGCTGCCGCCTGCGGGACCTGGAAGGGATGAGTCTGAGGGAGCGGCACCGCCTTGCTGCAGGGCCATGAAGTTTGCTGCTGGCACCGCTCGCCCGCTCGTGCTCCAAGGAAAACACCCCTCCGGCCCGCCTGGCACAGCGCGGCTCCACGGCAGGGCAGACCTGACTGGGGCTCCGGGCCCCAACCTCCCCCCGTGCCCCATAGCTGCTGCCCCTGCCGCCAGCACCGCACGGCGGTGACAAGGGCTGAAGAGGGTGACAGCAGCAGGGAGGCTCGTGCTGCCGTGACGCACAGGTCACAGCGCAGGTCACCGTGCGCAGCGCTGACGTGGGATGCTGGAAGAACCACACGGAGGACATTTCTTAGCAATTGCAAGAGAGATATTAGTCACTCTCTTTCTGCTTCAAGTCTCACTGGAAGAAACCAGCACACAACCCAGGACACCTGCTCATTATGAAAGCTCCTGGTAAAGCAGCAGAATGCAACCAAGCACCAGCATGGCCAGTGTGCCAGCGTCCCAGCTGGGATGACAGTGGGACAGGTCCCCACTTGATGCCTGCACGGCAGCCGGCCGGGCTCCGAAGCAGGGGCTGGGCTGCAGGGCACGGAGCTGGCGATGGGGCCGGGGCTGGAGCCCTGCCCACGCCCCGCAGCGCCCGCAGCAGCACTGGCTGCCAGCGGTCACCATCATCATCACTCATCATCAGCGAGACCCAGCCCGGCTGGTATGTGGCACCGTGCCGCAGACACGGGCAGGCAGTAGAACAGCTGATGGAACAGGCTGATATCTTTGTGGTTTGTGTAACTTTAGCAATCCAGGTGGAGTTCTCTGATGTTATGGGAGCCCTAAGAATTGGCCCCAGTTACGCCATGAGCTCGGCGAGCATTGTGGCACTGCTCAGTGCCGGTGTGTCCGACGGGACTGCAGTTCTTGGGAGACTTCTTGGCTGCTTTGACTGCATGTGAGGTCTTTGGGAAGATAAATACCCTCATCCACGGCACACTCATTCCTTGAGAAAACAGCCTCGGGAGCATGATTTTGTTCCCATCCTCCCCACGATGCAGGCACGCCGCTTCTGACTCGCTGCACACTGGTGCTCTCTGCCAGCAGCGGCACGGTCCAGCCCAGCGTCCTCCCACCCGCGTCAGGGTGCGGTGGGACGCCAGGGGACCGGGGGGCACAAACCCTGGTGCTTGCCCCGAGCTGCTGGGTCATTGCTGAGCGCTGCGCTTCTTAATGCCGAAACAAGAAGGCAAGAGCTCTGCAGCCCTACCAGCGCCTCCCCAGCCGCGCAGTCGCGGGGATGCTGGTGCTGCCCGGCACCCTGCAGCCTGCAGCAGCGCAGCACGGCACCGTCTGCCTGCACCGACACGGAGTGCAGGCCGGCCTGCCTCTCTGTGCTGCCCATCTGCTGCGTTTCTCACATCACATGCAACTGTTTTATCTTTGCTCATTTCTGTTACTAAACTCTGGCTGGGAGATGAGCTATTTTAAAATGCATCTGCTGTTATTTATGCAAACACTTTCCAAGGGCAAGCAGAGGAAAGTGCTGGAAGCCAAAGCACCTCCCGTTGTTTCTAGGATGTAACTGGGCTGCTGTTCAGCTAGCGGTGCAGGTGCCCGTGCTGCTTGCTACCAACAGACATGGCAGACAAACTTTTGAAGATTTTGCCGCTTTCCACGTTCCGTGGCTACGGCACAGCCCAGCGCCACTGCTTTCAGGACCTGTGGTGCCCAGCCCTCTCCAGCCCCCAGCCTGCCCTGCTCAGGGTCTGCGGAAGGGGAAGGCCCCAGGATGCAGAACCTCGTCCCAGACACCCAGCCCATGTTCAGGCAAAATTTCCAGCCCTGAGTCATGACTGTGGGGGAAATTACTCAGAGATCTGGTGACGGGGCAACAGCTGATTTCGGCGCGGATTCCTGTTTTCACTGCCCGTTTGTGGATGGCTGTGGTGCGCTGCTTCTGTCCAAAATGACCAAGTGGTCTTCGCTCTGGGGTGAAACGTTTTCTTTTCAGCACAGGCTGTGAGGAGGCGCAGGTGCTCCGTGTTCCCTCTTATTCAGTGTTTGTTTTACTGCTAAGTAATGGCCTTTCTGTAGGAAAATAGTTATTCTTTCCGGAACGAGAAGCATAAAGCTGGCATTACGAGCCTGCATTCAGGAAGCAATCAGAACACGCAGAGAGCTGCATCAGGCTGTTACTGTAATTGTGATTGTAGTGGAGCAGCTCTCCCGCATCGGCCAGCTCACAGCGAGCTGACGCTGATGGCAGGAGCAAGCGACGCTGCTGGGGCATGGTAGAAGGTCCCTGAGGCCACAGGGTTGCTGTGTCCCCCCCCAGGACAGCAGAGCAGCACCGATGGGAAATGCACGGCTCCTACCAGGCGCAGGAGAGCTCGTTCCTGACTCATCGGCACCTTTACAACCCTGACCCTGTGCCTGGGATGCTGCGGGCTCTGGGGTGCTGAGAGCTGACCAAGGGCTCTCTGGAGGTGCAAGGTTCCTGCAGCGCTGGGCGCTGACACCCACCAGGATGGACCTGGAAGGGGCCAGCTGGGAGACATCAGGACCTGGTAAAGAGGAAATAATCTCCTAGATCTCGAGGGGCTCCAGCAGCTTGCAGGCTACTTTTGCTGACTACTGTGAAGTTACCCCCAGGCTACACTGTGGTCATTATGCATCCCCACTTAAGCAAGGCAAGTGCTTAAACCCCATGAAAGGAAACACGGGAGAAAGTACTTGCTGAGTTAGGCTTTCTGCCATTTCAAAGCATACAGTATTTGATCCCAATACTCTGTTTGCCTCACTGTGTGGGGCTGCCAACACACCTACAAACTCAGAGGAATGTCCCTGACTTCCTCTAGTGTTAAAAACTTAAAACAAAACTTTTGTTTTCTTTTTGTTTTTCCTTTTCTTTTTTTCCTATGCTTGGTTCCTATTCTCTGTGCTGCCTGATCTGATTTTTTAACATAGTGGAGACAGGAAAAAAAGGCAACTGCTTCTGCCCTAGAAACAGGCAGGACGAGGTCTGGCCCGTGGGTGACACACAGAGGGTGACACACCTCATCATGTGGGGTGAGCGGGTGCCTGGAGCCAGAGTGCTGCACAGGAAGAAGCAGGGTAAGAACAGCAGACATGTGGCTGCAGCTGCCTGTGAGTGCAGTTTCAGCTGAAGGAGCAACGCTTGCTCATGCCCGTGTTGGACTCTGCTGTCTCAGCCTTCGCATGCTCAGGGTGGTTCCCCTCCTGGTTGTCCTGTGAGGGCACGGGGAGCTTCGTTCCTCTCACTTGGGCTCTGAACAAAGTGAATCCAGCGGTTCTGATCAGGCTGCTCTCCAAGCTGTGCGGGATAAGTGAGGGCAGGGTCAGGCCTGTGGCTGTGCTGTGTCACACGGAACACAAATGTGGATTTCTGCATGGGCATGAGACCAAGCTGCCACGCAAGCTCGCCAGAGGATTTGTCACATTTCCCACAAATGCACGCGCGACGATGCGCGTGTCAGCGCCCATTACGTGAGCGCATCCCGCAGCGCTGCTCACCCGGCCTGGGGCGAGCAGCCCTCCTGGTCGCGGGTGAGGGGCCAGGCGCTCGGGGCAGGGCCATCTCCTGCACCAGGCTCCTGGCACGTGGCATCAAGCTGATTGCCTCCAGCTTGTGAAACCCAGAAGCGCCTCTCCCTTCCAGAAACAGATGCAGCAAAGTGCTCGGTAGCGCTCCGCCATGCACGGGCTGCTGGCAGCCTGGCTCCAGCACAGCTCTGCAACCCACACCTGTGATCAGAAGCAGGACGTACCCAGCTAACGTCCCAGCTCCTGTTTCAGCTCTCTCAGGGCCATTTCCTTGCCAGCAGCCTACCTGGGTAGTAAATGCCAGGCTGCTGCAGTTTTGGACAAGTAAATTCTTGCTTGTAGAAAGCAAATAGCAAAACCAGCCCATTATGCTGCCATCAGAGCGAACAACGGGGAAGGCTGCGGATGACGATAAGCAGCTCCCTGCTGTACCTGAGCAGCAGGATGTGCGATTTGTGCTTCCTTCCCCAGCAAGTTTCACAGCTTCCCATGGTATTTATTTGTAAAAACCTCAAACCTGAAACCTGTCTCAGCCTCTGCCTTTCTCCTTACTCTGCAGAATCACAAAGCAGGCACCGGGCCGACCCCAGGCTCCTGTGGGGCGCCTGCAAGCCAGGGTCACGTTCAGGAAGCTGCACGAGAAACCTCCTTCCGACCTCCTGCTCGGAGCAGGGAGCCGTGGAGGGGGAAGCCCTGGGCTCCTGGTCCTCCCGTCCCTGGCAGTGCGTGGTGGCGGCTGCTGGCATGCACTGCTCATAGCGTAATTAACTCGTTAGTCCTAATGATACGCTGCAATCTCAACTGCAAAGAAAATATTATGTTTGCACTTCAAAAGCTCACGCAGATCTCTTTGTAATGAATATTTTTTCTGATTCTTCCATGATTCTAGCTCAAAAAAAACCCAAAAGTTCGGAGGGGACCAGTTCCTTTTTGTTCTGTTTAGTAAATTCCAATGGTCAGAACACAGCCATCAAAGCCAACATCACTGCTTTTAACAACAGGAGCAATAATGACGTGTTGTCAGTCTGTGCAGTGAGAACGGCACTTCCATTTAAACTGGCTGCCGATGTGCTGTACTGAGCTGACTTCTCTCTAGTCCGGTGACTCTATCAGCTAGGAATCCAGGCTCATTATGCGACTGCAAATTGTTTCTGGATTTCATTAAATCAGCAAATGGGCATTAGCTAGATATTTACATCAGCTCGACTTGTGATAATTCATCCGATTGGACAACTGCTATTTTTGAGAGAGGGAAGAAAAAAAAAAAAAAAGTCCTGAGGGATTATGATTCATTTTCCTCTGCCTGGACGAGCCCTAGCACAGCCCCTGCGGCCCAGCTGCGTGGCGAGGGGCCGGGTCGTGCTGCAGGTGCTGGCGAGCGACCTGTTTCCCATTCAGGCTGTCACTGCTGCCATGCGCGAGAAGGGGAGCAAAATGCGGGTGTGAATTCACAGCATCGGTGGGTTCAGGTCAGGGAATTCGGAAAAGAAATTTTGTGGCAGCTCATATTTTATTTCAGTAGAAGGGTCTAGGTAATTTGTGTGTTTTTTTTTTTTTTTTTTTTTTAATAAAACCACAGTGTTCAGGACCGCTGTGCGCTGTGCCCAGGATGCAGCAGGTTGCATCCTGTAGAACGAGCCCTGCTTCCCCCGTGACCTTGGGTCGTTGTCACAGCAGAGTGGAGTTGGAATCTGCTGCTCTGGGACGTTAGCACCCGCCTCGAGCAGGTGCAGGTGGTGACTTCAGTCACACGGCAGCAACAGGCAGAGAGGTGCCTGTCCTGAATCAACAGGATTTGTTATAAACCGGAAACGTTCTGTTAGGTGGTGACTTCAGTCACACGGCAGCAACAGGCAGAGAGGTGCCTGTCCTGAATCAACAGGATTTGTTATAAACCGGAAACGTTCTGAGGGAGAAACAAGGTGTGGAAGGTGCGGACATGGGATTAACGCCGTGTGTTGACAGCTTGAATTTGCTGATGAGCAAGGACCTGTTGCACGAGAGATAAGAAGGTGCAAGAGCATGGAGGCGAGCCCGCCCCAGCGGGGGCCGCCCCAGCCCTGCTCAAGGAAAGGGCAGGACGCGGGGCTGCAAGAAACCAGCCCGCGGCTTCGCTCCCCATTGGAGCCGGTAGGAAAAGTCCCTATGACTGCAGCTGAGCTCGGAACGCTTTCTCCTCCTCCTTTTCTAATCCTCTCATAACCAGGTTTGTATCCAAACAGATCTAATTTCATCTGCATGCAAAGACTGACTCAGCAATGAATATTATCAGCTTCCATTCAAACCTGCAGAAAACTTGGAAAAAAAAAAACAACCTGCCCAGAACAGACGTTAAAAAAGCCCCTTGTTTTGCTGAATCAGGCCCTGAGTGCGCCTGGGCCCCTATTGTTTTGAAACTTAAGATGACCCGCAACCCGTGAAACAGATAAAGGTGCACGACTCATTGGATATAACAAAATCCCTCCGGCAGTAGTGCTGAGTGGGAAAAGCTGCAGATGCACTGATATTTGGGATAGAGGTTGTTCAACACTTAGCTTTAAAGGAAACCTGTGAGCACAATGCGCTCCTCTGGCAGAGCCCTGCAGGATGCCCGCACGCCCCCAGGCACACCGAGCCCCCTGAAGGACCTGAGCAGTGTCTCCTTGTGCAGTCTGTCCCCAGGAAAGATTTTTCTTTCTACTGACGTTACAGCTTTTAAACCAGAAGTTAGCAAGGATATTTTGTCTCTGCCTGCTTTCTAGATACAGCCTCCTGTTTTTAACCACGTGCAGCTTACTGAGCTTACAGATTCCACGAGAAACATCTGGGTTCAGAGGAAACTGCAAGGTGTTCAGCCACTGGCTCCAAGCATCCTTAAAGGCGCTGATCCGCCCACAGCAGCGGCCTCGCTGCAAGAGGAGGGCCTGTGAGCGCTGCTGAGGTGGCAAGTCTGAGTCCTGCGGCGAGGCAGAGCGTGGAAATCCCTCTGCTGTGCTACCCTGCCTCCAGCTATACAAACCAGGAGACGGATTCACCTGCCCACGGTGGTCCCTGGAGAGGGAGACAGCTTGCTAGGAGCTGAGCCATAAAGCAGAGGGATTTATAGATCAGTATCAGCAGCCATGAATAATACCTGGAAGCAAAATTCTCTGCGCTGCATTTCTACTGCGGGCACGGAGTAGAGCTAAAGCGCTGTTTCCTTTCCCTTAGAGCGGAGGACAGGAGAGGGGACTGAGCTGAATTCACCTCCGGGTCTCTGACTTGCTAGGGATCTTGTATAAATCATTTTATCTCTTAGTTTCCTTGTCTGCAAAGCCAGGCAAATAAAACTTAGGGGTTTTGTTGGAGATCTGGATGAAAGGTTTGAGACTCAACAACACTGTTCTGCACTGACTTCTACCGACCTGCTCGAGCTCTGAAGCCGTGCGAGCGAGCGGCGCGGAGGGCAGCAGCACACGGCCGAGTCCTTTGTCTGTGCCTCACCTTGAGCGTCCCCAGGGACGGCAGCTGCAGCCCGCACCGTGTCCCTGCTTATGCAGGGAGGCGACGCTGTGCTTGTGGGCACGCTCCAGCCCTCTGCACCGCGGTGCTCAGAGCTGTGCGTCCGAACCGTGATAAAAAAACAGGCTCCTCATGGGGCACTGGTGCACTTCAACTAGCATGAAAAGATTTTTATTTCCAATGTATTGAAATTAATTGTTGATGTTAGCTTTTCTTAAATATATACAGCGTTATAAACTAAATTATAGCTTGTACTAGGACCAGGGAGGCATCCCAGGTGTTTAGAGAACAGGAGACCTATGCGGTGAACATGGGGAACTCGTGATGCTTTCGGCATCGCTGCCAGCACTCACAACCCCGAAGTGACAGAAAGACGACATTGCAATACGTAGGGTTTCATCTTCTCCTCTACTACAGCTATATTATGTCTACAGTTCAGTATTGCAGTTCTCAATTCTTTATGGTTTTATTGTAAAAAAAACTTCATTACTAAGTTCCGCATTTCAGAACACATTGCCAGCTTCAAATGCTGCCCAGGGGATGGACGCCCCGCAGCGGAACTCCCGGCCCATGTGCAGTTCCCCCCATCCTCGGGGTGCCCCGCGCAGGCAGCGCACCCCACCCTGCCCTGCCGTCGGCCCTCCCGATAACGCGATGCCCCCGGCCTCCTTATCTGCTCTGTGCCTGCCCGGTTTGCTGCCGCCCAGAGCCACCACTCGCTGGCACCCTCCTGCCTACCAAAGCCTTGGCACGAGGGGGTGGGTGCTGCCGCCTGGCAGGCAGGGTCCCCGCAGGCCCAGGAGCCCCACAGGCCTAGGGCAGAGCACGCTGCGGCAGCAGCAGCAGCAGCACTCGGTGCCGGTGCCCCAGGGCAGCGCCAGGAGGCCAAGGCCCGGCTGCCGCTAGCGCCCGGTGCTGGGCCCCTCTCCCG
>VXAV01010912.1:18720-35678 GCA_013399715.1 Alectura lathami
GTAGCTTAACAAGAGTGACAATATTTCTTAAAATAGTTGTTTCATTTGAAAACGCCTGTCTGCCTTCAGAGTGTTTTGTATCAGCACTTCTTACCGTTTCTGTTGCCTCTGTAATTTTGTTTGAGTAGTAGCATCGTTCAAAGTAGAACGAGGCACCAGATTGTTTGAGGATTGCAGGGAGGAGACAGTTTAACTGGGAGCTGCTGCCTGCTTTGCAGTGTTCCCCTGGTTTGGTTTCTTTTCTTGCTTTTTCTGACCAAAGCAACATGCCATTCGTTCTCACTGGTGCTAGCTCGTGGGCCCTCAGATTCAGGAAGATATTTACTCTAGGAATCCCCGAGGCTGTCAGACAGTCATGGATGGAGCCACAGAGAAGTGAAAAGTAACGAGTTAGCGGCCAGAGGCCTGTGCGTGAGAAGTTGGCAGAAAGGAGGCAGCTGGGAGGGAAGGTTTGGGTGCAGCACCCTCCCCTTGTGCTGTGGCTTCGTTAATTCCTATCAGTGGCATGGGTTGTCGTGTCCAAGCACCAAACACTTTTTGGACCATTCTGACATCACGCTCGCGTTGCTATAGTGACTTCATTACGCCAGGAGTACCGTGCTCGCGTCCTGTTGCTATGGAAAAGATCAACGTTAAAAATATTTAAGGGTCTGTTCCTCATCACGGCAAAAGAAATGGCATCAGCGTATTGTCGGCATTGCCCGGAGCCTGACCCCGTGTTCCAGCAAAGTTTCGGCTCCAAGTTGGGATGGGACATGCTCTCCCCTCCGGTCCCCGCAGCGGGGCAGCAGGAAGCGCTGCAGCCCAGGCTAAAGATAATGGGGCTCTGCAGGAGCTGCACCCGATCACGCAGCAGGAGGAGCGCAGCCCGCGTGTGCCGCCTGCCCCGGAGCGTCCCCGGGAGCAGGCGATGGGCTCGGCCCTGGGGCTAGGGCTGCCTTGTGGCCCGGGCTGTCCTCGTGCCTTGGCCCCGGGCTGGGGTTTGCAGGGTAAGGAGCTTTGAAGATTTTGAGCTTTGCCAAACAGGGACTAAACTGCTAGCGCCCTGTAATGCCGCTGACACATTAATGCTTTTATTTGGTGACCAGTGTTTGCAGAGTTTATCGGAGTAGTTTGTGTTCAAAACCATAAGCTGGGAAAGCACAGCCTGTTTGCGATCCGTTCTGTGTCTGTCCATCCAGTCTGTTCTTAAGGAGACTGAAATGTGACCGAATGGCAGCAGTGCAACATGCGGACCTTCTCTAATGTGAAAGTTCTAATTTTATGTTGAATCATAATCCCGAGGCATAAACAACGCTAAGCATTGGTTTGCACTAATGTGTCGCAGAGCTTTTGTCTCGTACCATGCGCGTGCTCAGCGTGCTTGGTGGCACAAAAACTTCTCAGGGTGTTCACGTGGGAGGCTTCCCGTCTTTTCGCTTGCTTTTCGTTTCTGAGGTGCCAGATCAACGTTGAGCATCAAGCTCTTCCAGTAGCTGGGTGCGTTTAATTCTGCAGAAGCAGATGTGAGACCTGACTTCGGACAGGCAGCCAGGTCCTGGGTTGCGTTTGGGTTGTTTTTTTTTTTGCCTTAGTTGGTTTTTTGCTTTTTGTCTGAAGAGCAGTCAGTGGGTGTGGGGGTTAGAGTACAGCCCGCATTCACTTTGTGCTGAGCTCTGTAGCAGGTATTGATTCCTTTTTACACAGATTAAAGGGCTTGATGTTTATTCTGCAGCACCATAAGTTCGTGTAATGATTTAGCAGCGGTTGTGTGTGATCACAGTGTCCAGCAGTTGTACTCAGTTCCCTGATCTTTCTGCTTGCATTAATGGAAATGTTTCTTGTGTGTGGTAGAGGACAGGTTGTCAAACAGAACTGGAACGAAAGCATCTTCTTGCCCAGGGTGCTCGTAAGTCCCAGGGTCTCACTTTTCCTTCGTCATTTGTGTTCACATTTTGTAAATCTTCTGACCCTAGACACATGACAGCTCATGGCCGAGACAGGTCAGGGTGCTGGAAGCTGGAAGGAATTGCTCATCGTGCTGAGCTGTCGTGTGCGATCCCGTCTGTCTCGTTCAGGTGCTGACACCTGTAAGGGGTTTGCTCTTGTTGCTGCAGTCCTGAAGCGTGGTGGCAGCTGGGATCTGAGGTCGTTCGGGTTCCCGGACTGCTTTCTGCGTGTGCATTAATGTCTGGAAAAGTTCACTCCTTGGGTTGTGTCCTGGCAGTCAGAAGTAGCAGCGGACGATTTTTCGCCCTCTGCAGTTATTCAATGAGATTAGAGCTCTTAGGCAGGTCACAGATTGATTGCTTCGCTTTCCCATCTTTGAACTTCTGTTGTGGAGCTCTCAGGGGCACTTGGGATCAAGAGGCAGTCAGGAGTCCAGCTGATGCCTTCAGAGTCTCCAACACTCACTGATGTTGGAGTGGGGAAAAAAATCCACATCTGTTACATGGAGAGCTGTTGGACTCATGTCTCAGTTCTGTTCCATAAAGCATCGCCGGGGCTGAAGGCAGCTACCGGGTGAAATGACGCAAACGCAGGCTCTGAGGCAACAGCCACGTGTGCTCAGGTGGGTCGGCTTCTCCTCCTGTGCCGGGGCAGGCTGTGGGAGCACGCGGCCTGCAGGGTGCTGCGGGTGCCTGCTGCCTGCCCTCCGAGGGAGCAGCCTGCTGCGTGCAGGGAGCAGCCTGCGTCTGGGGCAGTTGTTCCCAAGCTGCGGGGACTTTGGTGCCGTCGTGCCTTGTTTTCAGGGGGCTTTGCTTGTTGTGCGGGTGACTTTTAGGACATCTTTCAGAGAAATACATGGTTTGCTGCTAGAAAGTACCCACGCTGTCTGTGGCAGCGGTGATTCCGTTAATTACTGCCAGTTGCTGAGCTCTGCTCTGAAGAGAGGGGAGCGCAGGGAGAAGCTGTGCAGGGCCAGCACGGCGCAGCATCGCGCAGGGCAGCGCGGCCGTATCCCGTGGCTGTGCCGAAGCACCTCGCTCTGGTGCTGGACCTGCTGATGCTGTTGCTCTTCCAGGCTCGGTGTGGAACAAGTTTGATCTCCGGAGCTCTGAGCAGGGCAGAAACTGATTGCTGAGAGATTGCTTCTCCCCTTGCAAATGCTGCAGTGATTAAACTTGTCTTAGGTAGTCCATTTAATGACACTAAAACAAAGGCGGCTGTGGGAAGATGGGCGGTGTCCGAGGAGGAGGCAGTGACTGAGCGTTACGCTCCTGATCGGAAACGGTGTGTTTAAACTTACGCTGCGTCCATCGGCTGTGGGAAGATCCTTCGAGGTGTGCGTGGGGAGAAGCAGGACACCAGAAACGTTCCTTAGTTTTGACCACCAATCATTTCGGATTTTATAGCTTCTTTTATTTGCAGGTTACACTCGGAACAGCGCACTACATCTAGTGAAAGACGGGGTTTGGAACGGTTTGTGTTGTGTCTGCTTCTGTTGCGACAGTCTGCGGGGCACGACGGCGTGCTCTCCTCACCCTGTCGCTGGTAGGAGAGATCTGACCGCAGCCACGTGAAGACAAGGTTTTGATCTCTGCTGCTGCTTCCTCTGCAAGTGGACCAGCAGGTCCTGGGTGCCGTGTTGGGAAATACTGGCTGTACCTGAACGGGCGCTGCCTGGCGCAGCCGCGCATGACCTGAGCCTGGGTGAAGGCCTGTGTTTAATTCTTCTGATTGAGAAATCCAGCTGCTGACAAAAGCAGACCGTGGTTCCGTTTGAAGGCGGCTGTTTGTCTGTTTATTTTTAATGACAAACCCCTTTGTTTGGGGGAGGTCTGACCCTGCGCAGGTTTTTGTAAGGGGAGGAGCAGGTAGCGGAGGGCAGACAGGGAGAATGGAAGAGGCAGGGCTGCAGGCGAGTGCCTTGGCTTCCCTCCCCCTTCCTCTTTGTTTGGCTGAAATCTGGGGAGCCCAGCAGCACCCTCCTGCTGGGCAGGGGTCCCGAGTCACTGCGGTCTGTTATTTATTTTGAGTATTGATAATGTGGAAAGGGTTTAAGTCCATCTGGGCGCTGAAACCGGACATCTGAGCGCGTCCACCGCGGAGGCTGTGCTATGGCTGGCTCATCTGCGTTAACCCCTTAAGGCAGGGAGCAAACCACGCGCAGCTCGAACCCTCGCATGAGGAGCAGGCCGAGCAGTTCTGCGGTGGGAGTTGTGGCCCTGTCCGGAAGCTGCTTTTTGGGAATGCGCCGCAGCCACCAGCGCGTCGTGGTTGTCAGTCGGTGGCACTGCCTAACTCCTTGCTGGAGCAACAGCAGGCTGCAGGCCGGTCACATCCCGCTCTTCAGTGGCAAATTCAGGACTCGCTGGAGCGTTTGGGTGTTCCGTCCAAACGTTTGTTGTGTTCAGGAGTGTTCTAATACTGGAAGAAGATTGTCACGTTTAGATGAGATGTTGGTTCACACGGAGCACCCTGTGAAGTCTGCTTCAGGAGGAGCGCGCATCGGCAGCGCTGCGGCTGTGAGCATGCTGTGCTTCCAGCAACACCGGTGGGTTTTGTGCAGGGGGATAAGCTGCGTGGAATCGAACATGGCTCAGCTTTTGTAGCACATCGGTTGGAAGTAGACCCGCACTCTGGAAAACACCAAGTATGTGGGAGGAGCAGTTAGGCTGGCTGTGTTGGTTGCACTGCCTTTCATGTTGCTTTTTCTGTAATATCCTTTTCTCTAATGCAAATAAACTTGGAGTTGTAGGGAGGGGCTGCTGGGAAGTGAAAACTTTCATTACAGACAGCTGACAGGCAGGATAATAGTTTTTATATGCCACCTACCACATGATAGCTTGGAGTAAATCATAATGCACGGGGCAAGGTTATTTTGGTGCAGCTCTTCTTGGCGTGAGCACGTCGTGCCTACCCTAGGCTTGGTGTGGCAGTGCTGTTCCTGGGTGCCGGGCTGCAGAGCAGCGATCTGGAAGGATTTATGAAGTGGGTGCAGGTGAAGATGAAATAAACTGAGCCAGTTGTTGCTTTCACATGCTTTGGTTTATAACGCTAATTACAGATGAAAATAACATTAGGATTAAAGTTACAGGCTGAGACTGTTCCTTCCTCATGAAAAATTCATGTATTTAGGGCTTTCAGCTCATCAGATTACTTCTAATAATATTGTAATTGGTATGAGTTTCTGGCTTTGTATTTTTTCTGAGTACTCTTCACTGGCAGATTGATCACTAGAATGCACTCACATTTAGAATCAAGCTTTTTCAGGAATCTCCTTTGAAACGATCAAACAGATGCTTTAGTGCTGCGGGGCACTGCCCTGGGTGGTGTGCATTCTGAGAGAGCTCGTCTTTTCCTTTATTCTGTACTTTCAGCACTCCGTAGCCTGTCTGTGGCTGGGGGTTGGCGCAAGCAGCTCACGTGAGCACAGCACAAGGCGATTCAGCACTGAAGGGTTGGAGCAGAGCAGCAGGGCAGGCTGAGCACGCTGCCGGCAGGTGTCAGGGACCTGTGTTGTCAGTCAGCAAAAGCAAGGAACGTCCGCAGAACACGTCTGCATTTCACAGAAACTGCGTCTGTACAGGCAGAAGTTTTAAAAAGACATTGCTAAATGTCTTTTGAATTCAGTGGCTGGACTGTCCCTGCTTTTGTATGGCAGATTGTGCACTTGTAGAGATCCTCCAGACAAAACCAGTTACTTGGGGGGGTTTGACGTTGGTGGAAAGGTGTCCTACCCAAAATGGAAAGCACAGAAATCGCAGATGATGGCGTTTAACATTCAAATTAAGTGCGGTACGTTCTAAGGTCTTGTTCAGAGTACAGAACTGACTGTCTCTGGGCCATATGTTTAATAAATTTACATACTAATATGGGGGATAATTTTTTCCTACTGCCTTATGTCTTATCATTTCAAAACTGAAAAAAAATGACTTTTTGGTTCTGTGTGAGCACCAAACAGAGGGGTGGAGGGGAGGGGAAGAGCTGGCTGGTGGCAGCGATGCTCATGCTGCTGTGGGACATCTCCTCCCTGTGAGTTAAACATAGAAGCAGCATCACTGCGTTTGGGGCAGGAGTCCAGCTGCCCTGGCTGGTTTTTATTTGCATTTTTGTTTTTTACAGACAGCTGTATAGTCATCTGTTTTGGTGGTTATCAAGCTTTACCTATAAATACTGTAATGGCTCATTTAAAAAAAAAAAAAAAGCTTTAATCAGTCAGAGCTGTGTCCTTAAGGGTTAGTGTCACCTCTTATTTTCCGTGAAGGAAATTCCAGGAGGCACTGCTGCCGTTGCTTTGCCCTTTTAAGCCCTGCAGATTGAGAGGATTTAAGAAGTTGAGAGCAGAGTTGTAAGAGGCCCTGTGTGGCTCTGTCTGCGGTTCAGCCCCGGTTCCTTCTGGCCAGCAGGTTCTCCCTGAGGCCCTTCAGGTGCCGGCACTGAACTGTTGATAAAATTCTGAATCTTCCTTCAGATAGAATCTTTGTATAGAAGAGAATTTCACTTTTGTTGTAAAGTAAGAGTTGTTTTCTGTCCCGCTCCGTCCCCAGATTCCGGGAAGCAGCATTACAGAACTGAGCCAGACGCTAAAGGATGAAGTAGCATGTCGAAGAACTTCGTTTTACTCCAAAAAATAATGGCACGTCCTTTCTGTACGTAATTCTGTGCGTTAACCTGCTGCAGTTCAGGCTCCCACTCAATTTGCCGTGAAGCGTTTCAAGGGCCGCGCTCCTGCTGGGCGGTGTCAGCGTGCGTCCGCTTCGCCTGGGTGCTCGTTGCCTGCGAGCTGCCGGCGGCCGCGTGCTGGGTGGGCCTCGCCGCGCGCAAACGCCGTCGCTGCAGCGGGCGCTCGGTGAGCTGCAGGGTGAGCTGCAAGGGCTGCTGGTGGCCGGCGCACGCTGCTCCGGCAGCAGGGGCAGCCTCAAACTGCACATGCAAAGCTGACCTTTGGGTCAGCCTGCGGGGTCGAGAGCTCGGCGCACGCCCTGCCTCGTGCAGCCCTGATGTGCATCTGAAGCGTCGCGGGGTGTTCGTAAATTTCTTTATCAGAGAAAGCTTTTAAATCCTTTAGAAAGTGAAACAAATTTCTCAGGTTATCTAACAAAAAATGGAAGTTTAAAGAAGAAAAATTTAAAAAACCGCCCCTCAAAGCCTGACTCCCAACGGTCATCTGGACAAGAAATACCCCAGGGCGTGCTGCCATGTTTTGAACAGAAGAAAGGCAGGGGTTTACCCGTGTCTGCTCATTATTACTGCCAACATTAAGTAATTGCTTGGAGCGGAGGCTGAAATGGCAGTGGCAACCTGCCTGCCGCTTGTCACTTGTTTACTCTAAAGGTATAAACCAGGAAGAGCACAGTTAAGAATGTTGCCGAGCTACTATCAGCACAACAAGTTGCTCTTACCAAGTACAGTGTGGCTGGTGTTTTGCTGTGATTGAACCTCCTAGATCCTGCCTGGAATTTAATCGGTATTAAGAAAGGTCAGAACATGTTTTCCACTGCAGAAAATGGGAAAAGGAAATTCGTAAGGCTTGAAAATCGGTGGCAAGCCGTGGATGTGGTAGACAACAGATGGGAGGAAGTCCTGTGAGCTGATTCTGTGCTTAATGGCCTTTAAAGTTTACATCTTTTGCTGATTGGGAAGGGTGAAAGGAAAGATTTTTCTTCTGAAAAAGAGGAGAAGCTGTCCCGAGCTGCTGTGCATCCAGCCACAGAGCAGAAGCAGAGGGATGCTGAGCGCGGCTGCAGATCTCCGCTGCACGCCTGGTACCCGTGGCTCAGCGTGATCCAGCTCCTGTCACCTGGCTGCACAGCGCTGGTTTATTTGCATCTAGGGAAAAGTTGACTTTTCCCCTAAACCTGCCCGGTTTGTGTGGGTGTCTCCTGCTTGCACACAGGTGCTCGGCAGCACGAAGCGCACAGCCCGGTGGAGGGGAGGCTGCCGCAGGCTGCTCGCGACGCGGTGCCTTGTGCTAACGCGGGGCCGCAGGGCGTGCTGGTGCTTGGGCTGTGCTGCTGGCATCCCTTCCGCTGCCTCTGTCTGCTTGGTGCTCGTCCCTAGCAGCGTTCTGCACATGCAGACCAATAGGACAAAAAATAAATTAGCTGCCGGAGCATGGCAGGCTTTGGCTGCCCAAAGTACTTGTTCCTTGCGCAAAGTGCTGCTGTGGCAAAGCAATTTAGAACGAGCAAGTCGGCAGCCGCTCCCGTGCCAGTCAACATCGTGATATTTAAAAGTGCAAGTTCCGCACGGGGCTGGTTGCAGAGGGTGGTACGCTTTGGGGAAGATCCATCCTGAGGTATCTGCGTGTGACATCGCTTTCTCACGCCGCAGCCCGGGGCTGCGCGCAGGGGGCTGTCCGCGGCCGTCTGCACGCTGCTCAGCGCAGCGCCGAGTTGGAACGGGCTGCGGCTGCTCTGCTGCTGGAGGACTTTACTCCCAGCCCGGGCGTTTATGGCTTTGGCCCTGACTCGGTGATCCTCGCAGCACGCCGCAGGAGATGTGAAATCGTGCGGAAAGCGGCGATTTGGACGTGGCTCGGGAGGAGCACGCGGTCGGGGCTGGGTTTTTCAGAATGGACGTGTGCGAGGTCGGGAGGGCAGGCTCTCGCCTTTTCCAGCTGCACGCTGCAGCAGCGTCTTGGAGCAGTGTCATTTTCTCTTGCGTTCTTCAAAGGCCTGCGTGCCCGTTTGGCTTGGCGTTAGCTGCGTTCTTCCCGTGCTTCTGTTCCCAGGTTGTTGGCTGTTGTTTTTGTTGTACCCTGTGTTTCGTAACCAAAGTGTGTCTGTGTAGCCTTAAATCACTGAATTGTGATTGCCTCTCACCTGGGCAAGGTATGTGATTAAAGGGTTGCTGCCTTCTCCTGTGGAAGTTTCGAATTCTTGGTGAAAGTTCTCTTTCAGAGATATTAGGATATTGAAACACTTTTCAGCTACTCACAGTGAACTCAATTTATACTTCATTAAAAGGCTTTTCAGAGCAGTGCTGGCTCAGGGCTAGGTTCAGTTCATACTGTAGGGAATTGCATGTCATTTTAGGGAGTTTTTTTTTGGTTCTTGGGTGTGCTCCGACTTCCGCAGAGCAGCGCGTGTCCCGAGCGCCCTGTTCTCTGCTAGCAGAGTGACCAAAGTACAAGTACGTTAGTTTGGCAATGCAAGTTCCTGCCTGGAACGGAAACGTGTTCCTTGTTTTTAGCAGAAATAACCTAGGTCTTGGCCTGCGTTGCGTTTAGGAGAACAAAAGCTTGTGAAGCTGCAGGGCTGGGTGTGCTGCCGGGGCGCAGCCGCTCGCCCCGCGGCGCGGCTGGTGGCGTGCTGCTCGCTGAGCTGCTTGGATGGTGCCGAAAGCTGTCGGTGGACACGGAGATGTTCTCACTGTCAAATTCGTAAAGCAGGGAGTGAGATGCTTGCCACAGGATATAAAATATCTGTCCTGCTGGGTGTGTGGTGTCAGCGTGTAGGCTGCGTTTACCTGGCGTTGGACGCTGCAGGGATAACGAGCCGTGAAGCGAAGCCAGCCTCTGACGGTTGCGTGGACGGAAGCCTGTCGAACTGTGCCTGGAAATCCCTCAA
Source organism: Alectura lathami (assembly GCA_013399715.1). Classification (NCBI taxonomy): domain Eukaryota; kingdom Metazoa; phylum Chordata; class Aves; order Galliformes; family Megapodiidae; genus Alectura; species Alectura lathami. Next base: position 28,218 of record VXAV01010912.1, read on the forward strand.
AGCTGCTTTCTGCTGGGTCCTGTCTTCATTTTCCCCTCATTGTTCTGACGCTGATGGCCTCAGGACGGCAGGGGGAGTTTCTGGGTGCACCCTAAGGCGGGGAGGTGCCGTCCTGCTGCAGTCACTTGGCAAGCGTGCTCAGAGCTGGGAGTAACTCCCTGCGCAGGAGCAGGGCACGTATGGCAGTGTTGTCTCGCTGCTTTTCGGGAAAGCCATTTGCTAATTAATTGGACAATTTGCAGACAAACACCCATTTGCCATCCGCCATCCCTCCTCCATCACGTTTCCCCAGCTTACATGCCACAATTGCGTAACCGTTGACAGCTCTGATGAATATTCGGGAAGTATTTAATGTGCTTTCGACTTCACTGGGTAACAATTTTTCCCAACACCCTGCGTGGTGGATCCCCGCTAGGAGCAGATGGCGACCGGGGCCGCACCTATGGCACGGGCTGGGGACAGCTGGGCCTGGTGCCACCGCGTCCTCGTGCTGGGCTGGCTTCAGCCGGGTGTCATCCGTGATGAGGGGTTCGAGTTTGTTTTGCAAACGAGGCCCTGATTAATGAAGGGATTTTGGAGTGTTGAGCAATGTTCAGTAAACATTAAAAAAAAAAAAAAAAAAAAAAAAAAAAAAAAAAAAAACCTTTTCATGGCCTGGTTTGTAGTAATTGAAAAAGCTGGCATGAGGAGCGCTTCCAAGCTCAAAACTAAACAGGTTTGTTTATAGCAGCCGTGATTCAGCGCCGAGCGGACACAGTATAAATAACCCCAGCACGGGGCTGGGCCCTGCCCGCGGGTGGCGGTGCCCAGCGGCCCTGCGTCGGGCCCGGCCCCACATAGGGCACTCCTCGGGGACACGCTGGGTGCCGGTGTCTGGGCGCAGAGCGCTGGAGGCAGGAGGTGAGGGCACAGAGCAGCGTCGCTGCTCTCTGTTCCCTCTCCCTCACCTCCTTTTATTTTTGTTTTCAAACAAGGGCGGTGCGTTGCGGAGCAAATGCAGCCTGCATCTGTGAGTCATCATCTGCCCTCGGTCCTGTAGCCGAGCCTTTGTCAACCCTTGCACTAAAATTTCCTATTTTCAGGTGTGTGTAAGCTGGATTCAAGCGAATGCTTACGGCAAGAACAGCTTGGCAGTAGGCTCGCTTCCTGTTGCATTTAGAAAGATATTTAGCAAGGATTTTGACAACTTCATTATCTGTTTCTGAAGCATTTTGGTTTCTGTGGCTTCAGGGTGGCACGTGACCATGGCTCTGCAGTTGGGGACGCAGAGCTGCTACAAAAACGTTCTGCACAAGCAGGCCAAGCTTCCTGCGCCGTGGTGCTGCGCCGGGTGCAGCTGTGTGGGTTTTGTGTAGAGCATATTGGGAAGAAAAAGTCCAACAATCATCACAGAATCACAGCGTGGCTTGGGCTGGAAGGGACCCCAAAGCCCCCCCAGCCCCAACCCCTGCCGGGGGCTGGCTGCCCCCCAGATCAGGCTGCCCAGGGCTCACCCAGCCTGGCCCTGAGCACCCCCAGGGATGGGGCACCCGCAGCTGCTCTGGGCAGCCTGGGCAGGGCCTCACTGCCCCTGGGTGCAGAATTCCCTCCTCACATCCAGCCTAAATCTCCCCTCTTTAACAGGTGTCTGTTGGCTTCAAACTGTAAAGGGTGGATTTGATGCTTACATACACTCGTATCTGAAAAATGTATTTTGAGGAATTAATTCTTCTTTTTTTTTTTTCAGTCCCTCATAGGGAGCCTGGAAAAACCTTCAGTAGTGCTGTTAACACTGATGAGAGATCTTTTATGCCAAGGTACGAGCTTTTAATGTTCTCATTTCAGAATTGATAAAGTTAAAAGTTGCCTGAACCTTGTTTTTTGCAGCGGGGAAGACAAAGTTTTTTGTTCTGTTTTTCCTGATGTCATCTGCTGTTGTACAAAACATGAACCCGTGATGACGGGCTGCGGTTTTTCTTTTCAAGGCTGAGTGAAGAATGTGTCTGCTTTGATTCTTCTATCGTTATTATTATATTTTAAATCTTTTTGTTAACACCTCGCTTGGTGGGGATTGTGTCAGCCATGCCCAACGTTTTGTCAGGTTACACAGAGCCACGCAGACTTGTGCCTTGGCCGCTGCCTTCTTCGCACTGAGCAGCGTGTCCGTACCTCATCGGTGTCTGGAGAAGGAAGGAGCGAGCAGTAACACAAACCACCTTCTTCAGATGTGTAAAACTGAGCTCAGACGTCGGCGTGGCGCAGGGTGCGCGTCATGATTTGGGTTAGCATGAGGTCCCCGTGCCCAGCCCTTCCCAGTGCTGTGTTTGCTTTTCTCCTCTGCTTGTGCGTCTGTCCCCCTCCCACCCAAATTACAGACTTCTTGTTGGGCTGGTGAGGCTTTAATAAAAGTGGCCGATCTGTCCTTTGGGTCATGAAGGAGGCTGAACCTGCCATGCCTTCCCAAACCATTCTCTTGCAGTGGGATCGCTCCGTCAGTGCTCACAGCATCCAACTGCCCGCAGCCAACTGGTGCCAGAGAGCTGGTGGACAGTTGTTTCTGTTTGATGTATAGACAGTTACATTTCCGTATGGTTAGCTGCTGTCACGTGAGGGTTGCCTAGAACAGGGTTTTTTTTACACTTCTTAGTGATCATAGCCTTTCTCGAATCGAAAGAAGCAGCGAGCTCCGCTTGAAGCGCAGCCGTTGCTTCACAGCCCGCGCCTCCGCTGCACGGTGCTCTGGGTGGCAATGAATGCTGCCGTGTCTCGTGTGTTGAGGTGGGCATAAACAGCCTGCCAAGTGAAAAGTTGGCTGGGATGCAGCGTAGTCGTTTCTGGAGCACTCCATTCACGTTGTATAAACAGATAACATTAGCAGACTTGTGAAAGAGCTGCGAGATAGTTAAGGCGTGTGGGATTTACAGTAATAAGGCTCATGAGTTTCAGGATCGTGGTTTCCTGTTGCACCTGAAAAAAAACAGCAAATACTGCAGAGAAGAAATGAGAAGTTAGTCTTGTATTACTCCCAGCTGAAACTTTCCCACAAGTATTTTTACTATAAATAAGAAGTGAAAGAGTTCACAGCTAAATTTAACCCTTAGCCTGATTTACTTTCCAGGGCTTGCTTGGGTGGAGCAGGCTGTGGAGCCTCAGAAGATGCAGATAGACTGGATCAATGGATTGCATTCATACTTTATGAAAAGTTCATCCCTTTTGAATTTCAAAGGATTGTCAAGGGAAAAAGCATTGCTAATTGGAATTCCCCTCTCCTTCCTAACCAAAACCGTGATTTTAGAAAAAAAGGAAGTGAATGTAACTTCTCAGGGAAGTTTTCAAGCAGAAGAGCTTATGGCTGCCAGAGTCTTAACCAAAAATAATGTCAGTGTGCTACAGCGCGCAGACACTGCTTGCTCTGTTTTTAGATATCTGAAGTTACCATTCTGGAAAATCCCTTTCAATTTGAGTTAGTTTCACAATTTCTATGAAATTAAGCAACCACAGCTCGTAGCAGCTGCAAGAGATGAAGAAAACCAGCCCCAAAGTGCTTAAAGCTATGGGCTGCTGCTGGCTTCAGCTGTGTTCCCCCTCGAACGCTGGGGCAGGGAAGAGCCGCTGGGCTGGGCGAGAGCCTGGGCGCGGGAGGCGAGCCCAGCGCTCCCGTCCTGGTGTGACAGGGAGCTTGGAGCTGCGCTGGTGTGGCCAGAGCTGGGCTGGCCCCTGTGTGTTGCAGGTTTCCCTTGGGAGTTTAAGTGGTAGAAAAGAACTGTCCCAGCTGAACTGTTACAGGAACCAAGAGGAGCTGCCCACAGGTGCAAGGGCAGCAGCAGGGCTGAAAACACGATCCCTGTTCCTTGCAGGCAGTAGTGGACGAGGTGCTGCACTGCTGCACTCCGGGGAATACATTTCTATTTCTAGCCAACCCTCGAGTGCAGCCGGGGAGCCCATAAATCCCGTGGCAACACTCGTTTGAAATGCCTTTGAGAAATTAAAGTTCCCCGGGCTCATAGTGTTCGCGTTTCCGAGCCCTTACTTGGGAAGGAGGAGAGGATGGCTGGTGGCTGAGGTCATTGTTTGCCCGACGCCCGGCAGGGACAGCCCAGCCTGGCTCCTAATGTAAACAGAGCGTAAAATGTTTATCGCCAGCTTTGTCGCTTGCCTTATTTGTCAGGGAATCGCGATGAGAACGAGAAGTTTTCTGGTGCTGCGCAGCGAGCTCGGGAGCTGGAAGATTTCCTTAAAAAGGCACAGCCCTGGCTGGGCAAGCAGCGAGCGCGGCCTCGGCAGCCGTGGGCTCACGCTGACCTTCCCCAGGAGCAGTGCTGACCTGCAGCCTTCCTGGGGGCAGAAACCTGCCCCTGCTGCCAGCCTGCTGACCTGATTGCCCTGTCTGGGACCCGCGGCCGTGCGCTGTAAAACGCTGAGAACGCAGAGACAAGGTGGCCCCAGCAGGGCGTGCAGCAGGGAGGGGGCTGGTGACTGCACAACGGCTTTGTGCCATGGCTGTGTGTATCCCCTTCGTACCCCCAAACCAGAAGGCTGGCAGGTCCTGGCCCAGGCATCCCGAAAGCCAGGAGGCTGTGAGTTCAGGGCAAAGCTTGCAATAATTAAAAGGCTTTGTGAGAAGGTGAAGGGAAGCAGTGAGTTGTCTAGTTCGCTATGGGGGCGTGGGATTGTGTGTAGTTGGCGCATGGGGATGTCTGAACACGCTGGAGGGAGGACCGATAGCCTGGTGGTTATTGCTTTGCTTGGTATAAGCTGGAGCTCTCATCAGAGACCATCTAAATTTGAGTATCCAAGCAGAAAGCGAAGGTTGTAGCTGTTCCTACAGAGAGCTGTGTTCTCAGCACGTCTGGAGAGCAGCAGCGCATTGCACCTTTCAGAAGACGGCATCCCGAACGTGCACGTGCAGGTTCTCTGCTAACCTTGCTGTCCTCCTGCCTTGCAGGTCGCCGGTCCCTGAACAGCCCGCACCATGCGTGAGTACAAGCTAGTGGTCCTTGGCTCCGGAGGTGTGGGCAAGTCCGCCTTGGTGAGTCGCTGGGGAAGCACCCCGCGCCGCCGGGCCGGCCTGCCTCGCTGCGGGCACTGCTCGCTGGCGGCGTGGAGGTCTTTGTGCTTCTTCTGATGGTCACAGTGACGTCCAGGCAGCCATTGTTACTGCTGAGGGACCTCTGCATTTGTGTCTTTTTAAATTTTTTTATTTGAGAAGAAACAGGTGATCCATCACTGTTGTAACAGTTAGGGGGTCATGCTCGGTTTGCACAGTTGTGTGATGCTGGAGATGCACACTGCCACCAGCCCGTGCTGCGCAGGGGGACGGCGGGCTGGCGGCACTTTGCGCTCCTCAAGTGCCTGTGTTGTTGCTGAGAAGAGGTTTACGCGGCAGAGGTGATAGTAAAGCTTTGTAAGACAGATTCCTGTCACCTGTTTATCAGACATCAGTCAAGCAGCTCCCCCAGCAAGCAAGGGAAAGGACTGGTCAAGTGCAGAGTTATCTGAGGCGGGGAACACACCCTGATCCTTTCTGGAGAGGGTGACAGCAGCTGAGCAGCCGTTCACAGCAGGGATCCCTGCTTCTTCCTGGAGTTCTGCTAGAATGGCTGCTAATGGGCTTGTCAAATCACCTGCAGAATCCAGATGAATGGGAGGAACCATTACTCAACTCTGTATCAAATCTGACATGCTCTTTCAGAGATCTCATCCTAATCTTTACAAGGTGTAGGGGTAAAACTTTGTTCTTCCCCAGCAACGTAAATGAGCCATGTGAACTGAAATGCCTGACTGAAAACCTGTGCCTTCCAGAGACGGGTGGAACTGGAGCACCAGGTGCCGAAGCAGAGCACATCCAGGGCTGGAATGTCCAGGGATGGAACATATCCAGGGGACAGCTGGGTGGGAAACGCTTAGAGTAGATTTGCTTTGGATAATTGTATAGGGGAAGAAATTTTTCCTCTTTGAAATGAGCAATGTCTCCTTCTTTAATGGTTTAACACAAACCGAGGGTCTGGAGAGTCTCCAGATGTAGCTTGGTGCCCTGAAATACGTCGGTGCTCTGCGTGCAATCCTGAGCGCCTCCACCGCGGCGCTAACACAACGCAGCTGAAAGCTGCGCTTTCCGCAGTGCACTTGTTGCCGGTTCCTCTGATCAAGTTTCACATCTTCCATATTTGGTGCTGCTTAGGCTTCTGAAGTCACAGGCGCTGAAATAAAGGCGTTTCGAGGATGCCATCTTTTATGAGTGAACAATTTGTCTCACGTAGTCTTGAAGTGTGACAGAAAGGACACAAGTTTTATTTTAAAACACTGACAATTTGTGTCCTTTTCTCTTCTCCCCGCTTTAATTTTACCAGCAGTGCTGCAGTTTCTGTGCTGGTACTTGTTGATGAAGTGTTTCTTGGACAGGCGTTACGTCACGGTCAGCTCACCTTTCTTTGCCTCTCCTCTCTCCCCAGACTGTGCAGTTCGTTCAGGGAATTTTTGTTGAAAAATATGACCCAACAATAGAAGATTCATACAGAAAGGTAAAATAACAGCATTTTTCTATTGCTTCTTTTTAATCAGCGAAAGCTTATCAGCACGTGCAAGGTGTTTTTCTGGGAATGCTATGGATGCATAAAACCACAGTGAGAAACCGATGCACAGGAGAGCATCAGGCCTGGGAGCGGCTTCATGCAGAGAGCTTCCCCTTGCAGGGTTTTGCGTGCAGGCCTGAATTGCTGCGCTGAAGGCCTTGTCAGGATCCCTGGCTCTGGAGTCACGCAGCTCCGTCGACAGTGCTGCTTTCTTCTCTGGGCTGATGTCAAGGAACCCATTGTTTTGCAAATTACCATAATTGTTGTCATAATTAAAGACACCAAAACAGAAAACAACACTTGTAGGGTTTTGCCTGTGATTATTAGATGTAAATTCTGAGTTCTGCTGTTGGATTTACTCAACTTTCCTAGAATGACCTGTACAGAATCTGGGACATTTCCTGGGTAGTGGAAGGTCAGTTAAGCCAAGTGTGAGGATCACCAAATATTGGACTTCACTTTTTCTTCCTTGCTGCCTCCTGATTCAGCAGCAAAGAAAAATGAAAGTTTGAGGTCCTTTCATTTGTGCGAGTGGGATTTATCTCACTGAAGTTGAGATTCTGAGTTTTTAGTTTTAACGGTGTGTGTTTCTTCCCTTTTTTCCCCAGCAAGTGGAAGTAGACTGTCAACAGTGTATGCTCGAAATCCTTGATACAGCAGGGACAGTAAGTATAAACTCAGGGTGATGCAGAATTGCTTTCTTAAGAATGAAGTGAGTTGTTAGGAGTGGAATTTTATGCAGTAATCCTGCCAAAACAAAAACCAATGGGTCAAGAACAACAATTAACATCAGGCAGGTTTGTTACCTGACCCAGCAGTGGGTCGCCCCGTCAGCACCCTGGGAGGGGATGGTTTTGCCCATTAACTCTGTGAGCGGCTGAAACACACAGACAAAGAGGGCAAGGTGTTC
>VXAV01010912.1:36198-60828 GCA_013399715.1 Alectura lathami
AATTTAAAAAAAAAAAAAAAAAAAAAAAGGCAAAAAGCGCTCTCCTTCCTGTATTCAGTTTCAGAATGCATCTTGTAAAATCCCAGTACGTAAACCATTGCGCTGTGTCTGACAAAGTTCAGCATCCAGTCTCCTGCATGACATAGGAAGGGACTGAGCAAGTTGCTCATCAGCCTCGATGTTCTGCTCTAGGGTAGATAACTCCTGCCTTTTGAAATAACCATGTACAGCGTTCCACCTCTTTCAAGCCTGTGCTGTTAGCCAGCTAAGTACTACTTTTCCTATTGTTTCATATGGTAATTTCCTTTTTTTTTTTAATTTGCTGAACATGTTCAGAACACACCTTCACGTTTTGGAGTTCTCTTAAATGTCTAGAGAACTGTTAGGAGTGGATTTAGGCTGGTGTGGTTGTAAGTATCCTGTCATCCTCTAACGTGAAACCAGCTTCTGGGGTATTGCCTCATCTGTTTTGTGCCTTCAGCTTTTTGATGTAATGAGTAAAACTTGCTTCTCAAAAACAAAACTGCAGTCATTTTCTAATCAGTATGGCTGTGAGTTTTAAATACAGACATTGATCTCGAGTGTGGTTGGATCAGAAGGAGGCTGCAAATACGAAGGCTGAAGGAGATCAGAAAATGTACGCTGTGTTGTGAATTATCAAAGGAAGCGGGTCATGATTTATTTTCCAGCTGGAAAGTACTCATTTTCTGCTCAAAGAATTAAATGCTTCAGGAAATGGAACGAGGCACACGCCCACCAGCAGCAGTTCTTTTAGGTTTTTTTTCTACTTTTGCATTGCTGAGGGAAACAGGATGCTGAGGCTGCCATGTGTGTGTGGAGCGCTGCGGGGGGCTCCTGCGTGGCCTGGGGCTCCAGAGCCCCCCCGGAGCCCGCTGCCTGAGCTCTGGCTGCAGTGTCCCCTGGGGCCGAGGGGATGCAGGCTGTAACCGCAGGCTTCGACGTGGTGACAGGTGACATGGTGACAGGTGACATCGCACGCAGCGTGTGGCTGTGGCGGTGGGACCTGAGGGTGGGTGCTTTGGGTTTTGAGCCTTGTTATGGGATTTTTGAGGTGCGTTTGCTTGCTTGCCCAAGGTCATTTCTACCTGCCCCTTCTAGCGCCTCGAGGGGCTGCGGTCCTGGGAAAGGCTGTGGCTGTGCAGCCCAGCACAGACACAGCAGTAGCGAGCATTTCCTGCAGCCAGGGTTGTTCTCCTGCGGTGCAGACCTCCTTGCATCTTCTGTGGGAATGTCACAAGGGATGTGGCTTCCCCAGGGTGCTGTCCTCACCTCCTGAAATGCGTTTCAGGAATGCTATATTTCTTGGTGAACCAGGGGGTGTCTAGCAGGCATCCAAATTCCAGCCTAGTTCTTCTGATTTTTACGCTTTTCTTATACTTGGCAATGCTGTCTTTTTTTTCCACACGTGTCTCTGCGAGCCGTAGCATCACCTGTGTGGTCCCTGCTGTGCGTTCCATGCTAACGCATCTCGTGTTCCTGCTCGTCTCCCCTCCAGGTTCCAATGATTCTGGTTGGCAATAAATGCGACCTGGAGGAAGAACGCGTCGTCGGCAAAGAGCAGGGTCAAAACTTAGCAAGACAGTGGTGTAACTGTGCCTTCCTAGAATCGTCTGCAAAGTCTAAAATCAATGTTAACGAGGTGAGTCTCAGCTCTTCCTTGTCTCTGTCGCGTTAACATGAGTGCCACACTAGACCAGCATGCAGTACCTCTTGCCTTTCTTTATCAGGAAGATTTAGGGTGGTTCTTAACTCTCGGCCTAAGAGGAGCTCAGACAACCCTACACCTTGACATGTGGTCTCTTTAGCTGCTGGTTTCTACCTGCTTTAAAGAAATCCGCTCCTTTTCGTCTGTGAAGGGTGGGTGAGGTCTGCACATAAATGCTTTCTATGGCCTGTGTTGGAGGCTGTAGGCAGCAGAGGGTCCTGGATGACTCTTACCTCAGGTAAACTTTATCAGGAAAGTATACGTTGTGAAGATAACAACCGTTGCTACTCAGAACATGGTTACACCCCGCTGTACGACTTGTCGTGTTGCGTAGCGCTGGCCGTTGGTGCTGAAGCTATTTGCTTTCCCCATTCCTGCTCCATCTGGCTGCCCAAGCAGACATCCCGTCGCAGCCCTCCTCCGGTGAGCCACGCTTCACCGAGCCGTGTCCGGCGTCCCCCTGCGCACAGCTCCCTGTGTCCCGGTGGAGCTGCTCCGCGCGCTGCCGGCACCGAGGCTTGGCTCTCTGCGGTGAGCTGCTGACGGCGGCAGAGGGCAGCTCCTCAGCCGCAAGTGCTAAGGTGACCCCGCTGAGCAGGGCTGCTCTGGTGCCAGGAGATAACTGGGGCCGTTGAGGAGGCTGTGATAAGGAGAAGCAGCGGGGTTTGGGCGCCCTGCGCTGGCGTTTCCTAGGGGTTGTGGCATTCCTGAAACCTCTTCGCGGACGTCGCTTCTGTGCTTGTGTCAGCACCAACGCCTAAAGGACAGAACTTTGGCTGTTCCTCGCGGCTGTTTCCCCTAACCTACCCCTGGGGAGGTGGGAGGAAGCCCCAGGTAGTCAGGCACCTCGTCTGACAGCGCGAGGAGTTGGGTGCCTTCACACATCCAGGCTCCTTCAGCACGTCGTGGCTCCTCTGTCTGAACAGTCTTGGCGCATCCTTACGAAGGCTTGGATACTGAAAGCTGTTCTGCGTCAGGAGGTGCCTCTTAGCGGCTGGTTTCCTGCAGAGCCCTCTCCTTTGTGTGCCACCTGCACGCTTTTTACATCTTGGTTGTGTCTGTTGAAGAGTAGAAACTGCTCTTGAGTCTGGGGCTGACAGCAGAAAGCTGCAACAAGCTCAGTGGAGGAGGGGCAGGAGCAGCTCAGATGCTGTTAAAGTATTTTACACCCGAGCTTGATAGAGGCACCAGGTGTCCACTTTGTTTGGAACTGCTGAAGTGGGCACTTGTGCTTCCATGTATGTAGTGGCTGGAAAACCTGAAAGTTTCCAGTTGTTGGAGGTTGTTATAACCTGTTTCTTTGTCTTCTGAATTTCCTTGGAATCAACAAGAATTAGTGAGCAATCAGCCCCTCCAGGAAGGACGAAAGTAAACAAGAGAAGGGTGGGGCTTTCTGGAGGCCTAAATATTTCTGCTCAGTACCATGACCCAGCTCCAAGCATTTTTGCAAAGCTCATTTCACTGTAAATGGGTTATTGCTGGGAAAACAAATCCTAGCAAAAGTGTTCTCAAGGAATTTGTTTCTGAAGCTGAAAGAGGCCCCTGCAGTCATCCTGTTCTGGAGGAGTCTGAGGTCAGAGTAGATGATTTGTTTTTCCTTGCTGATACTGTTAACAAATTCACAAGCTTAAATCAGGAACAAAGGCCTGTTAGATCCGAAGTGAGTAACAGCTCCAGCCTGAGTGGCAATGAGGAAAGCCAAGAGCGCTCCCTGTGCCGTGGGTGAGTGAAGCCAGGGAGAAGGGCAGAGGGGAAATGATCCTTTGGGATATTATTATTTTTTTTTTTTTAATTTCCCAGGTTTTTTTCCAGATTGTCAAAGCAGGGGGATTTTTTGCCATTATGTAACCTGAAGAGGATGCTTCAGGACAGGAGTTCACAGCTCCCTCACATTCTGCACGCTGATGTGGGCTCTGCACGCTCTTGTTTCATGAGCAGTTGCTTGAGAATTCTGTCTAGGTAAATGCAGGCAGGTTGCTTGGATGTATAAGACTGCAGCCACCAGGAAAGAGCATCACCTTGCCAAGCTGCCTGATTTTTTCCACATATGTAGTGATGGTTCTGCTGATACTTAGTTTGTGTGTTTCATTTTCAGATCTTTTATGACCTGGTCAGACAGATAAATAGAAAAACACCAGTGGAAAAGAAGAAGCCTAAGAAGAAATCATGTCTGCTGCTTTAGACTCCCGTGGCGCAGCAGCTCTGAGCCAGGTGAGCGGTGCTGCGCTGCGGCCCCCGAGCTGCTCCCGGCAGAGGGGGGGCTCCTTCCCCTTCCCTCCGCTCCCCTGCCTTCCGTCTGCTCCAAAACGCAGAGCTCCTTCCCAGCCCGCTGCATTCGTCGGACTTCTCTGGAAGCCCGTTCCGCTGACGGACTGCGCAGAGAACTGCCTGCCTTGCTGCCCCCCTCCCTTTGCTGGGGCTGCGGTTAGAGCAGGCGCTGCTGGGGCTGGGCGAGGGGTTCCTCCCACCGTTGCAGGTTCTCCCCCTGTCTCGTGACACCGGGCTTGGAGCCATCCTGGGTCAGTTTTGCTTCCTTTTTCTTCTCTGCTGAAATCGAGTGACATGTGGGCGACTCGCGGTGTTGTTGCAGCTGCTGTCCCAGTCCTAGCTGATACCAGGACAATTGCAAATGGCTTTGGGTGGGGCATGGATTTCAATGGCGAAAAAATGAAATCTGCCCACCAGGGGAAAAAAAAATAAAACAAAACAAACACCACCGAAGGTTGGACACGTGCTATAAATAATCTTCCTGTGTATCTTGGTGGGGTGCTGTGTGTGCTGACAGCTGTTCCTCCGCACTCCTGAAAGAAGGCAACATCTCCGTAGCTTCGGGTCTTGGCCAGAAATTCCGCCCAGGCCGTGCCCCTGAGCTGTCAGCGCGTGGCACTGCCGAGAGCGGGGCGGGCTGCAAGGGGGGCTCCGCGCCGGGAGGCAGGAGGCCAACGGGGGCGTGGGGGGCACGGAGCGGGGCCGGGCCCTGCAGCTCTGCTTCCTTCCCGGCTGTCCCTGTCTGGTGATGCCGCGACCCCCTGAAGCTGGGCGCTCCCAGCTGCGGCACGGCTGGCCGAGCAGCACCAGTGCCCTGCTCCTTCCGCGTCTGAAACAAGTTTCTGGCTTTTTCTAGATTGCAGGAATGAAGAACTGTTGCCTAAATGGAAAGTGCCAGCATTCCCGACGTCAGAACCTTACGGAAATTAGTGACATATCTGAAGAAGCTTCTCCTGTTTTTATATACTCTGAGAAGAGTTTAGATCTTGAAGTGGTTTGCACACAGTCCCTGGAAAACGAAATTGCTCTGTGTATATCTCTTGGAAATTTGCGACAATAGTATTTCTCCTTTGCAATAGCAGTTAACAGATGTGAAAATAAATATAATTGACTCTAGTGTATGATTATACAGAGGAGCATGGATGCATTTCAAATGTTAGATATCGCTACTATAATTAAAGTTTCATATTGACCTTTTATCATAACTCCTGCCCATCGAGCACTAAAAATGTTCCACCGTTCTATTTTATATCTATAACTATGGATATATTATCTGAAATTTCCCTTTGAACTCACTGCAGCAAATAACGTTTTGAGTCATTGACTTCATTTTATATTTAAAAGTTACAGAATATCATTATTTTCATCTTGCCATTATATTCTAATTAAAGATGTTTGTGCATAATGCTTTGGAAAAAATGGGTCTTTTATAGGAAAAAAAAAACCTGGGATAACTGATTTCTATGGCTTTAAAAGCAAAAATATATAATATACTAAACCAACTCTAATATTGCTTCTTGTGTTTTACTGTCACAGATTAAGTTACAGCTTTTATGAATGATTAAATTTTAGTACGTTTTCATTTTGTTCCTGTGTTTTTGTTATGATCTCCAGACTTTGGTTTCTCAGTGTTGTGTGAGTTCCTCCTCCACCTGGCAGACGAGGCGCTTCGTTGCGGCCGTGCCGGCAGCGTGTCCTCAGCCAGGCCATGTCTTCGCCCCGCTGCTGGCTGTGTTTCATCCTTTGACGCGCTGAAGTACAGAAGGCGGCTTCCAATTCGCTTTGTGTGTTCTTTTGACTGTTTGAAGACTGTGTTCTGCTGAAAATGTTCCCTCTGTACAATTAGTTTGGTATGTACAAATTTGGTTTAATCCCGATTCAGGGTCTGGCCTTCACTGTGACCTTTCGGCCGTTACTTCAGCAGCAGCATCCTCACCTCGCCAGTGTCACCCTGCAGGGCAGGAGCCCCGGGCGACGTTCAGCGTCTGGACGCGGAGCTGGGAGCCGGCTGAGCGCAGCCCAGCAGAGCCAGCAGCTGCTCCACGCTTCTGGGCAGGATCTGGCTGACGTGACCCGACCTGCAGTCAGCCCGGGGGGGTTGTTTTCATTTTGGGTTCTGTTTGCTCCGTTTTGTTTAACTACGTGTTGGCTTCATCGAGTTCAAAGGCGCAGGGTACGAGGGGACCTCTGGGTGCTCAGCCTCGGTCCTGCTGCGCATGTGCAAGCAGCAGAGCTGCCTTTGGGACCCGCTCTGCCCAGACCGCACCTTCACTTTGGCGCTGCTGAGTTCCCCGCTGGAGGGTTTGCTCCTGCTTCGCTTTCGAGTAAGTGAGGAGAGAAATGTATCTTCACAGTGGAGAAAACTCGGGACGGGCTCCGTCCCGATTGTTTAAATGGGAAATCAAAATGTAATAGCTGCTGGAGGCTTGTTCCTGGATTCGCTGAGTGGTTTTGTTGGGACTGGGTGAGAAGCGGCTGTAGGTGTGTTCTTCTAGAACTGTTACTGGTGCAGCTGTTGAGTTCTAGAGAGATCCCGGTTTCTGAACGCAGCCCGAACAAGACTGGATGGAAACACCTGGATCAGTGTGGAAACATCTGCCTACTTGCCGGTTACTAGGACAAACTTAGTTATTAGCTGACTGTCTCCAACCTCCCGCTGCGCTTCCTTTTTCAGGAGGAGCAGAAGCACGGTATTTGCAGGTCGGTTATCTTTACTAAATGTAAAAATATTTTAGTAATAAAGTAATTTTAATGTACGTGCTGACTGCTAGATGTGTCTTCTATAGAAACAAAAACCGAGTCCTCGTTTGCTGCGTACACCGAGCCGCAGTGTGTCGCCGAGCCTCGTGTCGTCAGCGCTGGGTGCCGCTGGGTGCCGCTGGGTGCCGCTGGGTGGCGGTGTTGGCCCACGGCCGCTCCTGCCGGGCCGCCCTGGTTCCTCGCTGCGGCCCCGGCCCCCCCCGCAGCCCCAGCCGGTGCCGCCGGTGCCTCGCTCCAGGGCTCGTGGCCCTCGGCCGTGCAGCGNGCCGGTGCCGCCGGTGCCTCGCTCCAGGGCTCGTGGCCCTCGGCCGTGCAGCGCAGCAGCCCGGATGCTGCCCTTTGGGGGGCGCTGCGTGGTGTTCATCTGCGGGCAGAACGTGCCCTGAAGCGCTCGGTGTTGGATGCTTCATGGAGTTAGGGATGTGCTCGCTGAAGCGTCCTGAAGAAAGGTGGAAATGCAAATCTTCCAGGGGTAGCCTTGCGTGCTTCTGCTGTTGACAGCATCCCGTCAAGCAAAGAAACGTTTTGCTCCGAGGGAAGGAGCCCATTCAAAATTTCAGTTAAGCCACGCAGTCCTCAAAGCCTTTGAGCTTGTAGTTCTGCATTTCTGCTGATCTGCGTTGAGCTGCGCGCAAATCCAGCCAGAGATTCGCCGCCGTCGGCACAGCTCGCTCTTCTTCAGCCCCATCTGCCTGCCTTTACCCCCTTGTTTTCCGTGTTACCGAAGGGTTGTTTGAAATCACATTTTCCCGGGATCGGGGTGGAAGCTCCTGGCCCTGCGAGCCCGTCCTCGCTGAGGAGCTGTCGTTGCGGGGTTCGGTGTCGCTCCAGAGGCGCAGCTGAAGCAGGACCCACCGGCTGCGGGGAGCGGTGGCCCTGGGACCGCGTCGTTCGCTCTCCTGCCTCTGAGCTGCAGAAACCTTCCCCCACCGGGGAGGGCACGGATGTGTGCGAAGTCCTGCACCTGGCAGCGATGGGAGAAAATAAATCAATGCGAAGTTCAGAGCTGACCTTTGCAAAAATCACCGAAATAGTGAGTGTTTTATCTATTTTGCCGGGACTGGACACAAAAGAAGTGAAACCAATTTTTATTGTGGGCTCTTCAGTGAATAGCTGGGCAGCTTTTACTTCTTTATTTTTTAGTACAGACTCTTTTCCTCTTGGCTCTCTCAAGGCCCTAAATGCTGCCGCGGAGGGGAGAGGCTTTTTCCTGGGACCTGGCGCAGGGGAAGCCTCTCAGTGGCCATGCAGCTGTCTGTCCTGCGTAATGGAGAAACCCCAAATTCAGGAGGGGGCTGCTGGAGCCCCTGTGCAGGACGAGGTGGAGGAGCAGCTCCAGAGCCCAGCAGCAGTGTCGTGAAGCTGCAGCACATCGCCGGGAGCCGTGGGCTGCTGCGGCTCGACCCAGCAGCGCTTCTCAGGGAGCGCTGGAGGAAGCTTGGTGCGTCTCATCCCAGTGACGTCCCAGTGGCTTCTTCTGCATCCCACGGCCTCGGCTCAGGGGTCAACATCCGCCAGCATCTGCGGAAGCAGCTGCGCGATCCCACGGGGATTTGTGCGCGCTCGGAGCGAGGCGTGGGAAGGCGCCCGGGGCACGGCCTGCGAACAGCGCGGGGGCTCCCGGGGCCGCGCTGCCCGCTGCCGGCGTTTCCCACGCTGCTCCCCCGGCCTGCACCAGCTGCGTGCAGGGGGACGAGGGCCTGCGCCTGGCCGAGCGCCACAGCCAGCGAGGTGCGGGGGCAGGAGAGCTCTGTGTTCTTTGCTGGAGCCGTGCAGGGCTCTGTGCTCAGCAGAGCATCCCCTGAATCCACCCCGAGGGGCTTTGGAGCTGATGACTTCCCCCTTCCTGAGCACTCATGCCTCGTGCTCTCCAGAAGAGCCTGAGACCATTTGCAGCAATATGATGGATGTGACAGATGCTGAAATGAGCTGAACACGGGTCCTCGTGTGAGGAAATTCACTGAGACCTGGTGAGAGGAAATGCCCAGCCGTAAAAACAGCACTCAGCTGAGCTCGGTGCCTGTGGGGTTTCCAGGAGTTTGAGCAGCAGGGCAGGCCTTCAGCAGCCGGCGATTTGTGGTGGTTTAGCCACGATCACCTGCAAAACCAGCTCCCCTCATGGGGTCACTGCAAGTGGGGCCAGGTGCTGCCGGGGGCAGCTCACTGCAGAGCCCCAAGCCAGTGCCAGCAGCAGCCTAACGAGAGGCCGTGCCAGCTCTAATCAGCTGCAGTGCTGGCTGCTCCCCTCGCCCTGCAGAGAGGTTGCACACCGGGAACATCGTCTCAGACCCAGAGCATGGAGTGATGTCCCCTTGTCTGCAGGGTCCTCCATCCCCAAAGGGCCGTGCTTCAGCGAGAGCAGCAGCAGGGGAAGATGCAATGATTTGTCAAAGAGCTTGGAGCTGGAATTCCAGCCCGGCGTGCTCGTGCAGCTCTCTCGGCTGTGCCAGCTCCTGGCACAGAGCTGGATTCGCACGCTGGTGGCATTTCCTTCGGGTGGTACCGACGCTCCGGGCCGAAAGCCGCCCCTTGAATCGCGTGCCCCGATGGCGGGCGAACAAGGAGCCCCTTGTGGTGGGGGGGCTGCCGGCCCCATGCAGCGGGGCAGCAGCAGCGGGGTGCGGCCAGCAGCTGCTGGCTGAGGAGCGAGGCACAAAGGAGAAATTCACAGGGCCGAGCATTATGGGGCCGGGCGAGGCAGCCCCGGGCAGTCTCTGCTCCCCAACAAAGCGCTGCCTTCAGAAGGGGAGGAGGAGAAGGCACGGAGAAGCATTTCCAAATCCCTTTGCAGGAGGAGCAGCTGGGAGAGCAGCACGAGGCCAAGCTGAGCCCTTCCCCAGCGAGCACCCGGTGCTGCAAGGACCGACCCGGTGTGGGGAGCTGGTGGGGCTCCTGGCGCTGCTTTGCAGCCAGCAGACCTGGAAACCCCTGGGTGCTGTTCAGGACGGCCGCCTGGGGAGCAGCAGGCACCTCTGCCTCTGAGCTCCTCTCAGCAACGTGGATGTTGTCAATAATTCTGCTTTTTGCCCTGAGAGTTTTACATGCAAATCAGCTTTCCTGTAACCCATTTTGAGTGAATGATGGCAAAGCTGAATGAAAGTGAGCAGAGCTGCAGCCCCGCTGCCCTTTCCTCCCTGGGTTGTTACAAATCATTGGATAAATTAATTTCAAGTGTGCTGTACCTGTACCCAGCCTCCCCCATGGCCAGCGTGTGGGGGTGTAACATCGGGAGGGCCGCAGACTGCCAGCACCCCGCCACGTTTTTCATTTAGCTTTGGAAATAAGCCGTGTCAAGCTGCTGTGTCAGTGCTGTTTTAGCTCACAGCAGAGCTCGTTGGGTCTGAAGCACTCTGCGTTATTAAATATGACTGCGCAGGAGCCCCATCAAGGCCTTTGTGCAGTGAGGACGAGCGAGCCCAGCAGCCCCCGGCCACAGGTTTGCAGCTGCCAGGACTGAGCGGGGAGAACAAGGGCAGCTCGTGTGTCACAGGCAGCACCCAGGGTTTGCTCTCGCCATCCACTGGGACCCGCGCTGCCAGCTCCCTCAGCACTGTTTTGGAGCAGAAAAGACTGCCCCAAAGGGCTTTTCTCCAAGAAACTCTCGGTGTCCTGCTGCCGAGCAGATATGTAGAGGATTTCTCGTTATCAGCCCCTGCCCAGCTCTGGGTGCTGTGCTCTGCTGAATGGGACAGTGCAAGGGGGGAGCAGGGGAGCCGGCTGCTCACCACGCTCGGTTGTGTGTCCGTCACTGCGGGGTTGTCCCTCTGCAGCTCGTGCACCAGTTACTGCAGGACCAGGACCTGCTGTGCTCCTGGGCACGGCGTGTCCAGCACCCGGCAGATCATGGGCAGTCTCGGCCTCCTCCTCCTGAAAATCACATTTAGGGCTTGACCGAGAAGGATTCAGCCTGAGATCAGCTGCCAGAGTGGGGCCAGGACTGAGGCGATGATAGAATCCGAGCGAGGCAGCGCCCGAGGCACGCAGGGATGAGTCAGGGCTGCTGGCCGCGGAGCAGTGCCCATGGGTGCGCGGGGAACGCTGCGGGCCCCGGTGCCCCCGGGTGCAGCTGCTGGGTGCAGCCCCGCAGCACCCAGGTCCCACTCGGCACCAGGCACCTGGCGGCGGAATGTTGTGTTCTCCCCTGGGGAATGCTCATCGGTGTGCTGCTGCGCTCTGCTGAGCCTAATAGGATTTGGGGTGAGCTGCTGCTTCCTCGCTTGGCTTCTGCTGGGCTTCTCGCCTCCTTTAAATTTTTGCCGATGTTTGTTTGCTGCTTTCAGTACAGACTGCTCTGTGGAAAATAGAAGAAATTGAGGGTTTATTTTTGGAAACTGCAAAAGGAATTCAACCCAAGGCAAATGCAATTACTTCAGGTTGCAAGCAGGCTTCTGAGAAGCAAGAAATATCTTCTGAACAGCAACTGGCCTAAAACCAATGCCGTGAAGCCATCATGCAGTGAGGCACCAGTGAACCATTTCAGGGGTGCATCAGCCTTCACCGGAGCCAAGCGGGGGGAGGCGGTGCTGGCTGCCTGCTCTGGACAGCCCAGGGGCAGCCCACGATGTGCCGCATCCCGCTGCATCCCACCCCATCCCGCCCCACCCGGGGGAGACCAGCGGCCGCTGCTGCTCCCAGCAAAGCCCCCCCCGCCTCGGCCAGCCTGAACGCCGGCCTCCCCGCTCTGGGGCACTTTTCTGCTTGAAGGGGCCTCCCAGATGCTATTCCTGGACCACTTTTAGGGCTTTCATGGCCTGAAGCTGCCTCGGGTTGTTTCTGGAGACCTCGTGGCTGGGGAGGGAGGAGAAGGGGTGGGAGGGCGGCTCCTCGGCTGAAAGCTTTCGCTCTGTAATTAAATGAACAAGAGACTCTGAGCTCAGTCTCTGCTCCTCTCGCTCTGCCTGAGCGAACACAAAGGGGAGAAAAGGACTGAAGCAGACTGTTAAAACAAGCAGGAAAATTGCACAGAGAGGTCTGTGGAACGATTTTTCCTCGACACACTCACCCCCAACAAGTGCCACATGCCCTGTGCATAATTAGCAGCTGCCCAGACTTGCTTAATCATCCCATTGTTGCTTTATAACATTAATTAAACATTCCTCTGGGATTTTTCGCCTCCTAATTAAAGCATAAACTTACAAAAGTGGGTGAAGAAACCAAGCAAGTGTGGGCTGGGGGATGCACAGCCCAATTTTGCGGAGCTGCGTGCAATCATCTCCAAAAAAAAACACATCCTGATGGAGGGCCGGGGTGCTGAAGGGCGTTTTCCACAGCCACCAACGCCAGGGCCATTGGGTTAGCGGCTCCTGGGGCTCGGGGGCAGCCGTGGGGAAGAGTGGGTGCAGCAGGATGAGCCCCCCAGCACAGCACGAGCCATTCCTTGCGGCCGTGCCGAAGGCCCAGCCTGCCCACAGCCGGCGCGGGGCCGCACCGACAGCGGCGGGTGCCGGCCAGGAACCCCCGAACCCCGCTGGGGCCGGAGGGGCCGCGAGGCTGCGAGCGCGGAGCTGCGCGGGTGCCGCTTCCCCTGCACTAGGGGGAGGCTCGCGGCGTTGTTCCCAGCTCAGACTCATGCACCCTGCAGGGATGTGCTGCGAATTGCTTCCCAAATTATATGAGTAATTAAAATCAATGAGAGGGTATCCTATTAAACAACGCAATTAGATGAGCACGGTGAGCAAGATGAGCACAACGGCGTTTTTGTTCTCCTGCCTGGAGACGGCTTTTAACCCTTTCGCCGTTGTCTGTGCCCGGGGAGGTGCAGGAGGCTCCGCGTGTGGCCGTGCCCAGCTGCGTGCTCCCCTGGGGAGGCTCCTGCGGGCTGCGTGCTGAGGTCCCAGCGGGAAACCCGCCGCGCAGAGGCATCGCACGGTGTGAGCGTGGCTCGGCCATCGTGCTGAAACTGGGACTCACCCCTTGCGCACATCCCACTGTGCTGCGACGGAGGCGGCAGGCAGAGCCCGGTGCTCCGACGTGCTCCCTCCCGGCGGTGCTGCGGGGTGGCCGGGCTGTCAGCCCCTTCCACGCTGACAGCTCCGGAGCCTCTTGGTTGCTTAAAACAACGAAGCGGCTTTCTCTCATCCTGCTTGGGAGGGATTTCACACATAGTTAGGAAGTAAAAACATTACTTGTGAGAATGCAATTGACTGTCCACTCTAATTTAAGGCAGTGGCAAATGAAAATAGGCCTGGTGCTCCAACAGCTGAAGTGTAAATGAAGGGCCCCGCAGGGTGGACATTCATTTTTGCCGTGCGTAACGAGTTGTCTCGGCATTTCGCCCCATCACTACGGACGAGGTGCAGCCCCAGGTAAATGTCTCGAGGGCAGCCCCTATTACTGGGCATTTTTCCACAGCTTGAAGCAAAGGTCTGGGGCAGGAGGAGCAGGGGAGCTCGGAGCCCCAGGGGGCTGGCTTACAGCGACCAGGGTTGGGTCTCCAGCGCTCCGAGAACACGTGGGGCTCTCACGCCCGTCCCTGGGGATGCTCCCCCCGTCACAGCCTCTTCCCGCTGTCCCCATCCCCGTACCCCTGGGCGGGGTTTGCTCCCCGGCAGAGCCCCGCTCGCTGCACCTCCGCGAGGCGCTGGGGCGGCCGATGACCGACTGTGCCGAGATAAATTAGCGTTGGTGCAACGCTGCGGAACCACGGCACTCAGTAAACACGTGCCTACGCTTCCAAAGCCTCTGCGGGTTTAATTTGTTCTCTTCATTTCAGAGGAAGCTAAATGGCTTAGGAAGCCAAGTGCTAAGAGTCGTTTTTGTTCTAATTCTGCTTGTTTCAGGGCAGGGACTGGAGCCTCAGCCCGTTAAGAGGTTCGCGTGGACGGATCTGTCTGTGTGGCGTGCTGCTAGCTCCAAGGGGGCTCTGGTAAGGGTGAAGGCATCTGGCCAGATGGCTCTCATTGCAGGGCTGGGATCTAAATTATTAATTTACAGTATCGTGTTCGTGACTTTGCCATCTCCTGACGGAAGCACAGAGAATTCCGTAATTCTTTGGTGCTTATTTGTTCCAGCTGCAATGTGCAGGGAGATATGAGTCTGTGCATTCCGTTTTATTTTAAGCTTGTTTGTGATTTTCCAAGGTAGTGGATTGTTGCAAAGACGTGTCACATCAAATTACACTTGTCACATTAAATCATATTATGGCAAAAAACCTGAGCCTCTGCTGGGAACGTAATCCCCTCTGGCAGGGAGACAGGGAAATTTACCTCTGACAGGCTGCAGGAGTGACAGGTTGCTCCAAAGGAGATTTAAACACATGCACAAGGGGCAGGAGCGCGCTCATCAAGCCCTTCCCGTACCGACAGTGTGTGGCACTGGAGAAGCGATGCCAGCCAGGGCCTGGAAGCAGTTTGCTTCCGCAAACGGAGCCCTTGGCGCAGAGCTGGCTGCTGGCTGCTCATCTTGGTGGCGATTGTCACCTGCCTGCTGCCAGGGCAGGAGGTGACAGCCCTCCCCGGGCCAGCCAGAGTTAGTCTGAGTGGCAGCTGAGCAAAGGGAAATAAAGGGATCTGTGAATTAAAGCACGGCTCATCCAGAAATCTGGGCAAGTGGGACGGTGCTGAGCGTGAGGAGAAGCAAAGCGCAGCCCGGGGGAGCTCGGTGTCGGCAGGGCTGGGGCGCAGCACGGCGCTCGGTGCTCACAGGCAGAGGAGCGGGAGGAGGGACGAGCCGCCTGCCCGGCACCGGTAGGGAGCAACCGGGCTTGGTGCTTCAGGGGGGGCGAGGGGGTTTGTCCTGTCCACCTCCAGAGCGATTCAGAGGTGCCACAAAAGCCCCACAGGGGGAACGCCTCTGCCTGACGTTTCCTGGCAATGCATCTTATCTCCAGAGAATTTCCCGAAACTGTTTACAGCTGCAGGTGGAGTATTTGACCCCGTTCAGTCTTAGGAGCCACCACAAAAAGGCGAACAGCGAGCACATTCTGTGGGAAGCTCAGCAATCTGCCTAATCTGACATCTGCTTTAAGACCCAGGTAAGCAGTGCATAGGAAGATCCTCTCTTGAATTCCTTTAAATCCAGAGGACCCGATCGCTCCTTTCCACAAGCTCAGCTCGGCTGAGGGAGCAGGAAACTCGGTACAAACCCCAGCACGACTCGCTTCCACGCCATTAGCATGCGTGCGTTCAGCCCGGGCAGCTGCACGCATCAATGCCTGGCGAGCTGCCTTTGGGTGCAAACGCTCGGTAATTGGCCTGGAACGGAGTGAAAAGAGGAGGATGGGGAGAGCTGCAGCGGGCAGAGCTGCAGCTGTGCAGCACTTCCCCGGCCCCATGGCACGGAGCAGCGGGAGCGGCAGAGGCCGCTGGGCGCAGGGTGCGCTCGGAGCTCGCTCCTCGCCACGGGGCAGCACCCCACTGCCAGACGCTGTGGATTGCTGCCGGGGCGGGCAGTGAACTGGGACCTCATGGCCGCTGCCCTTCAGCCGGGGCTGGTGCTGCAATGCCCTCGGTCTGGAGCAGAGGTGAGAGGCGTTCTGCAATTCTGAGTCACCCAGACAGCGCTCTGAGGAGCCTTGCAGTCCCAGAAGGCGGTCACAGACCAGAAGGGACGGAAAACACAGTGAGGAGGGGCGGGAGCGACCCTTTGGCTGTCCTTCGGTTGTCCTAACCAAAGGGAGGGTGCTCTTTGGAACGAAGCCACTGCTCAGCCGGGCACCGCTCACCTCGGGGCTGTCTCCTGCTCTCACTTCTCCCGTGCAGCCCCCGGGGGCCCTGCCCCAGGTTTCACCCGTCATGGGCAGAGCTGAGGGACTGATGAGAGCTGGCAGGACGGCACGTTCGTTACCTCCAGGTTCCAAATGTTGTATGCTGCCGCCAGCCTGGTGCTGTGAACACAGCGAGGGCCCCAGGGAGGCTCTGCTGGGGCTGTGTCCCCGCACCGCGCTGGGGCTCAGGCACGCTTGGAAGCACGTTTCAGAGCCAGCGTCTGGCCTGCCCAAGGTGAGGACCAGGGCATCGGGTGTCTTCTGTCAGGGGCATTGATTTCCCCCTTCCGTTCTCCTGCCTGGTGAAGGCCAAGAAACCTGAGCCAGTTCAGAGGCTCTGCTCAGTAGGAAATGCTCCTGAGGAACAGGTGCTGAGACCCGTCCCCTGCTGCCGCACAGGGCTGGCGCAGCTCCCGGCGGTGTCACAGCCCCGCTTCGGCTCAGACAAATCACTGCAGAAGCCTGGTTTGTATTTATTCCATGAAAGCTGAACGAGACTGCCTGCCAGCTGCAGGAGGGTACGAGTTCTTGATTAGAAATGCCACGTGGGTACAGTGGAACAAAAGGGAAGAGGAGCATACCCTCCTTCTGCAGAGAGGGGGTGTTACAGCGTGGCTCAGTTCTTGGAATCATCGCTTGAAGAAGAGATTCCGCTGATGGTCCAGACACGATGAGGGTGACGGGACTGTGGTGGAGTGAACAGAACAGTACTGGGCTTTGAAGCAAACGGACGCAGTAAATGGTTTGTTTCCTGTCAGAGCCAGTATGAGGGGCACTGAGGGGAAATGGCTAGCTTTGCTCCGTTTGTGCTCAGAAGCCTTTCCCATCAGACGGGCTCACGGCTGGCAGCGAGGAGCTGCGGGGACCCCCAGGAGCGGACGATGAGGAGGGAAGCAGGCAGGCACGGCCAGCCCGTGTTTGCCTCTCCTCTTGCCCAGCATCAGCCCCGTCTCATTGTCAGAAGAACAAGCTGTGAAATGGTTTTGAAAACAGAGGCTTTTTAATTACAGGCACATTTGCGAGCCTTCTGGAGGCCATCTGGCTGTGAGCACCAGCGCCGGCCAAGATGGGAGAGCCTGCAGACAGAGCGAGGAGCAGGCCCTGGAAATCAGAGCGGTCACTGTAGGAGCCCCGAGCCCTCTGCGCGCAGTGACCTGGGCTGGGTGCAGCGCTGCTCTGTGCCCGGTGTGCGGGCAGCGCTGGCGGGCAGCGACGGGCAGCACCAACCTCCTCCCACTGCCCGCAGCGAGCACAGGGGCAGGCGCATGCCTCGCGCCGCTCGTTAACCCCCGGTGTCCGAACTCACGTTACCGGCGTCAGATTAATCCAGCGTGTTTGATCCTTTCTGGGCTTCACACGCCCCAGGAACAGAGATTTCTAACAAATCTGAATGCCCAAGCATCCTCTGCCATCGCTGCCTTCCACAGGGCAGGATCATGGGGAACGCGCTCCTGTAATTATTGCGCCGCGTTTGGTGTTAACGGCACCTATCAGAGATGCAGAACACGGCTAGGACCTCATTAAAGGCTGTCATCGTGTTAATTAGGTAGGTCTCATACTTAATAACGGGGAACTATTTCATGGCAGTTTCATGAAAAAAGAGGAGAAAAAGCCATTATCATTTCAGGGAAAGTCCCTGGAGAAGCAAAATGGTAATTCACCAGTCCTCCCCACATCTATTAGCAAATCCTGCTCTGGAGACAAAAAGGGGTAGGACGTCTGGCTTGGCTGATAGTCTGTATTGTCTGAGTGCCTCTTGAAGAATATTAATTAAATATTTTTTTTCCTCACAAGAATGTGGAGATCCAGCTGCACTTACTTGCAATTTTCAAGTGCCTGTTTGAAGCCTAGATCACACCAATCTTGTCACTCACTGTAAACACCTTGGAAAACCCTGTTTAAATGTAAAAAAAAAAAAAAAAAAACCTTTGGAGATGCACTTAGGAGGCAGAGAGGACACGAACACACCAGCAGCTATGCTGGGCATCAGGTCAGCTGTCTGCGCACAGTGCCCCGGGGGGCTGTGCTCCTCGAGAACAGCAGGAGTGCAGCGAAGGGGCCCCGACCCCACTGCACCGCTCCCACCCCGCTGCGGGGTCTGGGTGGGAGCGGGCGCAGGCGGCAGCGGCTGCTCTGGGTGGGAACGGACCGTGCGGGCGGCAGCTGGGCCCCGATCCGTGCTGCGCAGGGCTGCGAACAATCAAATTTCCTCCAAGCAGGGAGGGCAAAGGCCGGCTCCAGAGCCTCCCCTGGGCAGCTCTGCATGCGGGGGGCTGCCAGCAATACGGGGCCAGGAGGGCTCCTTCCCAGGGGGGCTTCCCCCGGCTCCTGGGTGGATCCCATCGAAGAGAGACAGCCCTGCCTGCAGCTGCTGGGGCTCAGCCATTTGCTTGCAACCCCCGGGCTGCCCAGCGACTGCGTGTGCTGTTTGTTCCTGAGCTTTGGCCATGAGAAAAGCTGGGGCTGTTCAAGGGGAAAAGGGGGGCAAGTCCCAGAGGGTCACTTTTCCCACTGAGTGGCTTCCAAATGTGCATTTCAGGCTCCAGATCTCACAATATCCCATTTTTATTTATTTACTTATTTTAAGTCCCTGTGTAGGAGGTATTGCCTCAGAGCAAAAAGCCTTGCAGGGAGATGAACTGCCCAAGCACCCACAGCTGTGCGAGACCCCTGTCCTGCCCTCACCTGGGGCCCCTTCTGCACTCCTCCCAGCTGAGGGCAATGCCATGCCCAGCCTACAAAGCCCCGGGGCTCACTGAGCTCCTGGGGTCTCTCTCTGGTCAGCACCTTTGTGTGGGGCTCAGCTGTCAGCACCAGGCAGGTATGGCTGGGGTGTGAGTGGGGTGGGTGGGGAGAAGTGGGGTGTGAGCTGCCGGCGTCCCTTGGCAAGGATGGAGGGAGCAGTCACCTCCCTTAGCTACGGAAAGAGGGGAATTTTGTTGTTGGGGCAGGAAGGAGCTGTTGCTCTGTGTTGTTGCTGCTTATGGAATGCTCCTTCTCTTCCCTGGCCCTATAGAAAGGGCTGGTGGGAAGCGGGGGGGCGTGCTTGTAACAAACAAGGTGAGCTACTGATGAAATAAGGGGAAAATGGAATGCTTCAAAAACAGCCTTCAGCATCCAGAGAAATGGAGAGAAAACAACCAGACCTAAAGCCTGTGAGGAAGGAAAACAAAAGCTTGCTTGCAACTCAAGTTCCTGGAAAAGTGCTGAGCGTAGCTGTCAGATGCTGACCTGCTCTTCTCTCCTTGTATGGGCAGGAGCAGGGCTTGCTTGTGCCTATATTTAATTTCTGAGGGGAAAAAAAAAAAGTGCCTTGCTCCACTGGCCTCTGTGTCCCGGGAAGCTGAAACAAGAGTAGGACTGCATGTTTGAAAAAACAATGCTGCTGCTCACGCATGAGCCTGTCCTAAACTTGGAGCGAGCCGAACAGGTTTTTGCAACTGAACACCACGGCACAGAGGCGCGTGCCGAGCCCCTCAGCTGGTGGGAGCTGCAGCCCCAGGGATGTCTCCTGGTGAGATGTGACCTGCAGGCACGCGCTGCCCCTGGGGCCCAGCCTTGGTCTCGCTTCCCCTGGGGACATCGGCAGGACCCAAGCCCTAAACCCCTGCTGCTGGCCAGGACTGGGCTGCAGCGCGCGGTCACGGTGCCCAGAGAGCTTTGCATTTGGGTTCTTGGGGCAGTGAGAGCGCAGAAGCTGAGGCAGACATACATGGAGCTGGACGCTGGCACAGGACACGGACCGCTCCCCGCAGGGACGATGCTGCTTTATTTGTAGCTCTTGGAGGGCTGGACACTGGAGAACTGGGTTCTTTCAGGACAGGGTTTGTACACAACAGCATGAGAAACACAACAGCAACAAAGGTCTCTTGCGACTTTGTGTCACCGTGCAACTTAACAATAAACATCTGTGGCAACATTGTATCTCATGTGACCCCTGGGAGAAGGGCATGGGGAGAGAGCCAAGCAGCTGCAGTTTCCAAGTGTCACAGACTTCCCTGCCAGGAGCCCCGCGTCCCCTGCTGTAGCTGGCAGGGGAAGGAGAGGAGCTGTGGGTACAGCGGAGATGCAGCTTGGAGGGAAAAACAGCTGAAATGCAACAGAGCTGGGATTCAACACCTGCGCTTGGCAATTGTTTGAGTTCTGCCATCTTCTAAAATCAAACTTTTCTTTTAAGTCTTTCAGGGTCACTGTTGGAGCTGCCGGGCTTATAGCCCAGTTTTCAGTGCACACAAGCAGGAGTAGATTTTATTAAAAAATTAAAAGTATATTTGCACACTCACACACACACAGTGAACTTTGTGCCGCAGCTGTTTCCACCAGCAGTGACCCACGTGGCACTGTCACGAGCCAGGCTCCGGGAGCTGGTGGCTGTGGCAGCGCTCACCCCAAAAGCTGCCAAAGATTCCAACGATTTTCACAAGCAGCGGCTCCCAGGGGCTCCGCACAGGGCTGGGACAGCAGGGATGCTATGTGCTGGTGCCCGAAGCCACAGCTCCATTGGGACCTCTGGCTGCTTGGTCCTGGCTGAGCAAAGTGCACGGCCTCAGCAAGCCCCTGGTGTGAGGAATGCTTGGCAGAGCCTGGGATGCGACGAACTCAGACCCAAACAGCTGTGTTGATGTCAAACCCAGACTGGGCGCAGTCTATGGTGTCGTGGACTTTCTTGGTGCCTGTGTTGGGTTTCTCGATGTGGCTTTCCACCTTTGGGCACCTCTCCACCTTGTTGTGATGGTTCTGGATGTTCCCATGAAGTGGGAAGTAAAAAGTCCCCTTGAGTTTGTTCATCTTTTTGGGTCTTTTGGAAATTTCAGGCTGTGCATCTTCAGGTGGCAGCCAGCAAGGTTTCTCCTTGAGAAGCCGATCTCGATCTGGCCGAACGCTCCTCAGGAACTTCTTGAAGATGTTGGCTGTGAGGGAGAACTTCCTGCAGAGCTCCTGGGACCTGCCGGCGGACAGGGACACCTCGCTCTTCTCCCCCTTCTTGTCCAGCTCCGGCAGGTCCAGCCAGTTCCCAACCAGGTCTGCAAATATGTTGTCCCCCAGGACCAGGGGCTGCCGGTTCCTGCTCTGGGACATGAGGGAGGACGTCCAGTCATGGCCGTCGTCACACCCCAGGCACTCCTGGCACGCTGGCCACCACCCCATCTGGCTGCCGGGCTCAGACGTCCTGGGGCGGGCGCGCTCCGCTCTGGTTGGAGCCGGGGAAGGTCCCTTGATGCAGGAGGAGTCCTGGCCACAGGTGCTCCTGGAGGAGGAAGAGGAGGAGGAGCAGGAGGGGTTGTCTTCGAGGCAGCCGCTCTCTAGGATCGAGGTGGGATGGGGTGATGCCGGCCGTGGCGTGGCGCGCTTGAAGGAAGCGGGGCTGCAGCCCCCAGCCGCTGCCCGGCCCTGCGGCCGCTCCTTCGGCCCCGCTCCACCGCCCCGGCAGTGCTGGTGCTGCTCGGGGCCGGGGCCTCGGCTCCCTGAGATCTCCAGCTGCTCCAAAGCCGCCTGCACCTGGAGCAGCTTCAGCTCCTGCAGTGCGCCCATCATGCAGTTCATCTGCTGGTGCAGCCCGTCTCCCACCTCCTTCATGGAGAGCTGCAGGGGAAGAAGCAGGCACTGGGTGAGCGTCTGGGGGCTGAGAGCAAGGACTCTGCCCCGCAGGGCACGGCTGGCTCAGCAGTGCTGAAGCGAGGCCCCCTCCCCTCATCGCATCTGAGATGCAGCATACCTCCATGGAGCTGCGATCGGATAGGTCTCAAATTCTCCAAGGGTCCTACACAGTTTAAAAATACCCGGGACCCTCTAGGAATAAGAAGAGCTGATGGAAGTAGCGGATTTTCTGACCTGACAACAAAAATAAATAGTCTGAGATGCCATTAGTCGCCTGGCAGAAACCCAAGGCGAGTAACCATGAATGGCTTTGGCTGCCTCCAGCTGGAGCGTGTTCCTCTGCTTTTGTTTCCTCCTCACTGTGTAAGGAACGGAAACCGGCAGTCAGGACAACGAGGAGACCTTCCACCGCAGACAGCGTTTCTTTTCTAACGTGCTAACGTAAGCGAACTAAATCCTAATAAGGATTACATGTAACGGCATAATGCATCTTCAGATCGCAGCACCCTCCTTACAGGCATCTCTCACTGGAGGACAGAGAAATGTCAGCGCACTTGAAATTTTGTATGACGCAACCAACCACCTCCGAACTTATTTACAGCAAGACAGCCATCTCTTGATTCCCGAGCTAAGGACATCAGCAGCAGTTCTGCTTTATCCCTGAAATTTGCTGTCAAGATCCAACCTCCTATGTCAGGCTGGGAAAACGCAAGTTATTTTCTAGAGCTCCTAAATTCCCCTCTTCCCTTTTGCTCTGCCGCTTTCCCTTTCTCATGTAGGATCTGGATCATATTCCCACAGCAGCGTCACAAAACAAATGGGCTGCGCTTTCCAACAGCTGCCGCCGTTAGCAGGAGGGGAATGGGAAGGAGAGGGGGAGAGAGCAGCTGGGACACGGGGCTGGAGGTGCAGCCGTGTCGCGTCGGCGCAGGGCACTTTGCGGAGGAGATTACCTCCGTCTAGGAGCAGCTTTAGCCTACGCTGACAAAAACAAACGGTTCAAAAGGCTCATCGTGTTTTCACTGTATAGCAGTAGATCTAAGCTTAAGGTGAAAAAGGACAGTGGCATCTTTTGTTCAGCTTTACTTGATCAAGCTTTACCTTCCTACCGCTCCTTCATTTTTGCTAAATTAGCTCAATTTTTTGCTCTATTTCCATTTCTGTACCCGGCTCTGAGCAGCAAGCCAGAGCAGCCACCCAAATGTGATTCTCTGTAACAGCCTAGCTCCAGAAGTGGAAAGCTTCGCAGCGGTTTCTGACCATCAATCTCCACCTACATTTCATAACCCAAAACCTAAAATTAGCAGACAGATTACACGGATTTTTCAGAGCTTCCCTCCCGAGAAACTTACGTATTGTCCAGAAGGAACGCGCTAGGCATGAAGATACGGAACAGCCCTTAACTTCCCGATCACGCTATCAAGTGTCTCCGACTATCCAATTTTTTAACATCAGCAAACAAACCTCTGCTTCTGCAGATATGCAAATAATGCCCCAGTTCCAGCCTCACAGAACTCTTGGGTTACCAGCACAAAAGCTGAGGCCATATGTTCTACAAGCCTCAGACAGAACTATCACCTTACCTCTCCAGATTTGCTGTAATGCTTCTCCTCCTAACCTTTCTCGCCTCATTAATGGACGTCTGTTTTATCTGGGGCTTTGCAAAAAGCTGGATTTGGAGCTGGCCCGGCTCCTCATTGGCCGCCTCTCACCAAATCCCCTGCAGGCATGGCCGTGCAGGGGCCTTTGGTAATGACTGGGCTGATCAAACCCCAGCATATGCTGGACGGCTCCGCTGCTCACCTCATTGATTCAATTAACTCCCCCACGATGGGTGGTATCATTACAATGCATGCCTCATCCAGCAAGGCTTTATGAAGCATTAATCTTTCATGGGCAGCATTTGTCATCCGCGTGCTTGTTTCTCGCTGTCCCACAAGACAAGGTCTGAGCCCCAAAAGTCCGGATTCCAGCGCTCCCCTTGCACTGGGAAGCGAATGTGAGCAAATGAGCCAGCACCAGCCTGGGGAGCACGAGCCCCTGGAACTGCAGCAGGGGTTTCCCCTGGGGAGATGCTCTCCCATGAAGGATGCTGAGGTTTGGACACTCCTCGCCTGCCGCCCTGCTGGGCTGAGCCAGCCCCTCCGCAGCGTGGGGCAGCCACCTCATACAGCAGCCTGATTTCGGGGAGCCCTGCCCACTGGGGGCAGCCTCAGTGTCCCCCTGGGGACTCAAATCAATCCTGCCATCAGCAAAAGGGTTGTAAAGGTCCTGAGGCTCTGCTTGCAAGCACTGCTGCAGCTTCATGTTGTGGCAGCTGAAAAGAGAAACAAAGCCCAGCCCAGCGCACGCCTGCCTTATCTT
This sequence comes from Alectura lathami, assembly GCA_013399715.1. Taxonomy (NCBI): domain Eukaryota; kingdom Metazoa; phylum Chordata; class Aves; order Galliformes; family Megapodiidae; genus Alectura; species Alectura lathami. Next base: position 59,619 of record VXAV01010912.1, read on the forward strand.
CTGCTGCTGGTGGTGCAGGCTCAGACTGCAACAGAACTGAGGAGTGAGAGCGAAACCCAGCCCAAGTGGAGTCACTGACGGTGACCAAACAGTCTGCAGGGCCTTGGATGTCTTCCACTCATAATTACCCCGCGGTAATCAAGAGCACTCACCCTGGAGAGAGAATTCAGGGTGGGGGGGTGGGGGGTGTCTTCCCCCCTGCCTGACAGCCGCTCTCCCCGTTTGCCAAGAGGACCTCGCTTCTCCTGAGCGCACACTGGCTTCCCTGAGACTCTGCAGGCTGTAAGAACTGGGGCGAGGAGCTGCCTCCCCCGGAACAGAGACCGCTCCCTGCCAAGGTTCGAGGCGAAATTATCTGGGCTGCCAGGAGGAAAAAGCTGCGCAGTGACCGCAGCGGGCTGGGCTGGCGGGCAGGCAGCTGCCGGCTGCGAGGGGCTGGGAACTCGGGGCTGGGAACTTGGGGCTGAGCACGGAGCCCGCGCAGCCCCGTTGGCTGCAGTCATTTGGTGTGGAAGGAACGGGAATCCGTGAAGAACCGAAGTACAGCTTCAAACAGAGCGTGAATGTGACACAGACCCCAGAGAGCCCTAACTGAGCGCACGACGAGACCCTGACTGCTCTGTGGATGTTACACAAGTGACTTTACGTAACCCGGGCACCATGGGCACCAGGAGATGTTCTGTCCTGTGTGCCTGAGACCTGCAGATCCCAAACCTGTTGAGAACCAGCCCTGGGCTCAGCCATGCTGCAGAGTGCAGGGGAAGGGGCACCCACTGCAAGGCTTCACCTCTGCTTCCAGCAGCAGACGAACTGGAACTGCCGCAGCTCACAAACATCCAAAGCCATTGGTTGGAATTGGATGCTTCAAACTGCATCTCAGAATCCTGTACTGAAACTTTTGCAATTTTTTTTAAAAATTGGCATGAGAATGCTATATTCTGGTTCTGAACAAGCCAACACAGACGTGTTTTATAGCAGGACAAGCACGCACAGGGCTGGGTTCAGTGGGTGACGCTGAGCACATCCTCCTCCAGCAGCGAGGCATCGCCCCCCGTCAGCCCTCCTGCGAGGGCGTGCGCGGCTCTGGCTCAGCGCTTCCACGCGGCTTGGTTAAACCACAGCCACCCTGAACCCCGCAGTGCAGAACCGAGAGCTTCCCAAGCACTTTGCAATGACCATCGAGGCATAAACAGGGTGGGAAAAAAAAAAA
>VXAV01010913.1:8340-34545 GCA_013399715.1 Alectura lathami
AAAATAGATTATAAATATATAATAAGTACTACATACTGAGCTAGTTTTCAGCTGTTTATCCCTACAGGTACTTCTCAAGTGCTAAGCTGAACATTATACAGGTTTTAACATAAACATTATTTCTACTTTTAGACACATTTTTTTTCCTTAGAAGTGAATTATTCAAGTTGAATCCCAAAAATTGAATCCCAAAAGACTTCAAAAGCGCAGTACTTGAAAGTATTCAGACTGAAACAGTTGTGTAAACAACTTTTAATGCTGACCTAAAAACTTCAATCTTGGAAAGACAGTTGTAAGCAAAGTACAAAAATTTCAGTGTCCTAAGTACCTCTTAGAGATTAATTAAAAAAAAAAAAAAAAGAGACAGATGCATATGGACAGTAATTTGTACCCCCAAAATTTGCTCAGCTTGCAACAGGAGAAGTGGATCATCTACCAGCAGGCTTAAGCACATTATCAGAAAGGTCTGTACTCGTATCAGTTGTTGGGAATAGTTAAAAGTTTTCAACACTACTACTGTCTCAAGTGAGGATGCACTTCTGTCCAATCAGTTACATAATTGACAGTTCAGTATATGTGTACTGTATACTATTCCACTGGCTATTATTCCACTGGCTAACAAAATAAATAGGTATGAAATAAAAATTAGGTGGTAATCCCAATAAACTGCTTTTAAAAGTATGACCATACCAGCTAGCGCATAGAAACCGGGTAGCCTAAGCAGTGGTCATGGACAGTGCAGATGGATTTTAGCCCAACACATTAATTCCACTTCTGAAACACTAACGTTCATATGGAGGTATACAGCCTGGCAGGAAACATACCAACGCATGTAGTACTCCAAAAGCAACAGTGCAAGCACTGCTTACCCGCACTTACCACTTCAAACTAGATTTGTAATTACTTAAGTTACAAATCTACCACATATCTGTCATTTCTACCTGACCAGCCTTCTGGCACTTAAAACTTTAAATCAAGGTACTGGAGAATCTACCATAACAAGGAAAGATTAACTTCCAAGTCAAAGACAGAAGCTAGGTGACAAAACAACAAAAACAGACAGTAATTGGGGAATGTCATAACTGGTGTGGCCTTTTTCAGCTGAAATCCTCAGGACATCCTGAGCATTAGAAGTGGGAACTGAACTCAAACAGCTGAACATCCACATCAGCAGAAGTGAGATTTCTCCTTCCCAGTTCAAATCAAATCCCACACTTTCTTTCCAACCCAAACCATTCTGTGATTCTGAAATTGCTGCACAGCTTTGAAACTCAAACATGTGCCAGAAATACCAGAGGGCATCTGCCTCATAAGCCCCACAGGCAGGTAGAAAGGATAAGCTGGAAAGCAGAACACGGGAAACCTCACCTTTGAAAGTAAGGTACTCCATGGTCTAAACTGCACTTTGTACATAGAGATCAGGCCATTGTAAACGGTTTGTGAACTAAAACCAAGGAGTATTGATTTTAGACATAAACATCCTTCTGAAAATCTGGCTTCAAAACTCAATGTCAATTTTCTCTACTCAAAGCTAGATTGCTGTGGTAGCTACTCATGCCAGTCCATTAAGCACTTGCAATTTTCTTTGGTAAAATGTTTTTGCAATCATCCTTGTATGGCTGTTTAATGGTTTATTTAGAGTCCCACTGTTCACTAAGAATACAGAATTATCACAGTGTTGTTTCTGTGCATTGAATTAATGTCATTTCTAACTCAAGCTTTCAAGAGGGAAATCTGTGTTCTGTACCAGCAAAGACCTCACATCTACCACTTACGTAAAAATTAATCAGAACACTTTATCAGATCTTTATAAATCATGTTAATGGTGTTTTTCACATAATACTTGAAAGCAGAGGTGACTCAAACACCAAACAACTGGCTGGCATTTCATCAAAAAAATTACACGGTTGACCTTTTTCTGCACTTGTGCAACGGAAGTTTAAAAGATGCTTACTTTTTATGTTTATGAGAGTATCATACAAAGAAACAAAATAGTATTAAGATAATACTGACAAGCATTATCAAACATTGAAAAGAAGGTGGTGGGAATGGCCATTACCTTGTAGAGACCCCTGTAACTCCCTCCTGCCTTACATTTTTTTCTTGTCACAGTCTAAGTTACTGCCACATCTTTCCCAGGCCCTGAGGACTACCAACAACATAACATCTCCTTTCAGGAGTCATGCACAGACACTCAAATGGTCAAAAATTCTATTATATGTTTCAGAGTTATTTTTTTATATATCATATAAGCTAAGTCTTAAATTATATATACATATATGTACATAACAGAAAGATGCATAGAGATGGGGAGATGCAGAGAGGTACTGAGGAACAGGGAGGTGTAGGTAGGTAGGCAATAAGGACATTTTTTTTCATTCTTCATCCATTTGTTGCCTGGTGCAATTGCCACAGATTTTTCAGTTTTCTAACACATAGCAACTGGATGTTCTCATCTTGCTAATGAATAACCTATACTGTTCCTTTGTACAGTACTCTCCTTACACCTTCACTGCATTCTGCAACCACTACACGTCACTATTAAACAAAAAGACTAAAACAAGATTTTAGTAAGGATTATGTACAGAAACTGCCTGTTAAAAAAATGTTAAATAAAAATAAATAATAAAAAAAAACCTCGCACCACAAACTAAATCCGAAGCTGAACTGAAAAATCTTTTATGTTGTATCTGTATGGTGTTTGAAAAAATAAAGGGAGCTTGTAAAAAAGATGGGGATCAACATTTCACACAGGCAAATGGCTTTCAACTAAAAGAGGGGAGATTTGGTCTAGATGGTAGGAGGAAATTCTTTACTCAGAGGGTGGTGAGGCCCTGGCACAGGCTGCCCAGAGAAGCTGTGGGTGCCCCATCCCTGGAGGTGTTCAAGCCCAGGCTGGATGGGCCCTGGGCAGCCTGATCCAGTGGGCAGCAACTCTGTGCAGAGCAGGGAGGTTGGAACTGGTTGGTCTTTAAGGTTCCTTTCAAACCAAGCCATTCTGTGGTTGTATGAAAACATAAAGTAAACATCAGCTGGGTCACTGCTTGCACAGAGCAACACAATGCATGCTACTTTCCTTGGGAGGGGGCCAGAAGCTGGGGGGACACCGCCCTGAGAAGTATCAGTTCCAAAACCTCCTTCCTCCCCAAGGCTAGTGAAACAACTACTTTTAACACTAAGAGCGACGTTAAGCTTCCCCTGGAAAAATAACTGCCCTTAAAGTTTGCACCTCATTTGGTCCTTACAGAACTCTACAGAAACAGTGTATGAGATGAACATTCACTCTTGGAGAAACACAGTCATCCTTGCTCTCCATTCCCATAGCTCTGTGCCCTGAGTAAGCTTTGTTGGATGTATCTAGAAGCTTAACTACCAGCCTCGGTTTGTGAGCACTGCTTGCTACCTCCTCAGCACAAGCTACCTGAACGAACAGCAGTGATGGCTGTTTCATTGGGGCTGCACGACAACCTGCACACAAGCTTCGTGAGTGCCCCAGAGGTCTGCCATGGCTGGATGCCAACACCTGAGCTGTGCACGTGAGGGAGATTTACACAGCATTTCACTCACAGATAAAAACTTTTTTTATTCATATAAATTGATTAGTGCCGTAACTGTACAAAATATATCAATGGAATCGCACAATGCGTCACATAGCTGTGAGTCTGTCTCCCCAGAGACAACTTTCTGAGCTAAAATAAACTGTATGGGCCAAGCAAAAACAAGCAATTTTGAAATACCAGGCGAGGAAATGTCAGGACGCCCACACCCAGAGGCCTGCCAGAGGCCACACAGCACCGTTCCTCAGGCGAGCTCTGCTCTCCCCTCGCTGGGGGCCAAGCAGTGTGGTGGCACTGAGTCATACTTCTGCAGAAGGAGGAAGGCACCAGCAGAATGAAGGTGTGCCCCAAGGAAGACCAGCACCACTTAGTATCGTCGCTCTTCGTGCACTTGTAACGCAACTGCTAGAGGGAAGGCCTGCTTTTTCCTCATCACACATCTGCCATGTGGAAGAACTTTCCAGAAACATACAAGCAGCAGCTGAATAATCTCCCATTGGTTTTCAAACAGTTTTAGCAGATTTTAATGCTGTCCAAGGAATACTGCCCCTGTTGTGCTAATTCAGGCTATAGCTAACATTCCATGAACTAAAGCCAGTACTGTTCTGTTTCACCACTATATTAGCAGTATTGAGCAGAAAGTCCAACAGCTTTCTGGGGGGCTCCAGCAGCTATTGCTAACACGAAGCAGACAACAGATTTACATTTAAGCATCCTTATGCCCCTGCAGCACGCAATTTCAGAAAGCAGAGCATCAGCTACAGTTGCCCTCCTAAGATACTGCTCTGAAAATACATGAGTGTGTACATTAAGATTGCTTTGGTGTTATATTATTGTTTTAAAGATAGGAAACAAACTAGTAACAAAATGATCCAGTATCGTACAGAGTGGTACTCCGTAGCTCTAATTCCAGTTTTGTCAATCCTAACATTGTAGAAACTAAGAATCAGAAAAGTAAATATGGAATGTCCAAAAAAGGAATTGAAAAATGAAAATGACATTTTTTTTTTTCAGAGAGAGTTATAAAGCATGTCTGCCAGTTACTCAACAAAAGCAAATGCAGTTACACACGTGATGTGAAGATCACTTTTTAAAACGTAGTCAAAAAAAGTTCAAGTTCAGATTGTTTTGAGCAACAATACAGCATAACAGTTTTCAAATCTAATAGGAATAACTACAGCCAAATATAAGAGCTGGAAATCACAAATTATTTGTTCATATCTATAACAAACAAAATGCTTATGACATAAAAACATCATCTGCAAAACAGTAAGCTGAATTCACTGAAATGTGTTTTGCTTTTATGAGTTTTATTTTAAACTCACTCAATTCCCTTCATTTCTCGAGCTTCTTGTCCTTAATTGACAGGAAAAAAAAAAAAAAAAACAGGTAAGCTACAGAAGAGCAGTAAAATTAAACTGCTCCGCACAGACTGAAGCAACAGAAAAATACAATTTCATTGCTTATGTAGGATCTACGTAGACTCAATAAGCCCAAAATAAGACAGTGCAAGAATTAATTCAATTTGTAAAAACTCCTCTAACATAGCACAGGCTGGAGGGTTTTCCCTGGTAAATATTTTACTATTTTAAGTCTAGCTCATTTTGAAAGATGCATTAAACAGTAAGTAAAAAGAGTAGCAATAGCAGAAAGTGCTTTAATTTCCATAGCACAGACAAGCTCCTGACAATCATGAACATAGTTTGAGAAGCACACTGCTTTAGAAAACAGATCAGGCTTCCCAGCCTAGGCAGTCTACTCCTGCTTCTAAGCTATAACCCATAAACCCAATGACATTTCAAACAGGGAAACCGCAGCTCAACCATCTGAACTTTTGCCTACAGCATCTGTTTTGTGTTTGCTTTGAACAGCAATTAAATAGTTGCTTTTGAAATTCAAAGCATTGTAATTCAGAATGAATTCAGCATTTTCTTGAAATGAAAAGCAAGAATACTTCATGATTGTCTTCTATCTTTTGTTTCAGGCTATCAGCTCCAATGGACATGATTGTATTATTTCCACTTAACTCCCACTTTAAGGATGTCCACAAAAAGGAGAGAAGGGTTTTATATTTCACAGTAAAATAAAACTTGAGTTTTTATTAGATGAGAGATTAAAAAAATAAATAAAAAAAAGACAAGGAATAAGTTTACAGATAAGTAAGGTCTCCACTGGGAAAAAATAACCAAGTAAATGTTTATATCAATTTTTCATGAGCTTAAGTTGTCTCAAAATCTAGAAGAGTTCTCCTTTGTAGACAAAATTTTACAACCTCCAAAATAAATAAGTAAACATCTTTAAGAATCTAAACAAAGTAGCATGTGGTATTGCCTAAGACTGGAAATATACTCACTGTAATTTTACTGTGCTACAAACTCTATTTATTAGATGCAACAGTAGCCAAATGTTTAAAAAAAAAAAAAAAAAAAGTTACTGACCAATGATATCACTAGAACTATCACTTTTTCCATCTTATCCAAGAGTGTAGATCTGTCTTCCAATTATTTTTTAAATATCTTTGGGCAGGAGACAGATACCTTGCTAAGCAGGAAAGTTAAAATTATCTCATGATAATCACATGAAATTCTCTTTCAGGAAGGATCAAGACAGATGGTGTCCATGCTCACCGCCACGAAACACTGACAAAAAATATCTGCCGCTCAAATACATTTGAACAATGAACTCCATATGTGTCTTAATTCTGTGTCTTAATTACTATAGCAAAATCATATCCTGTAACTGCAATGGTTCCACAATTTTGTAACATTAAAAGCTAAACAAAAAGGAGGTTACTCAGAACTAGCTAATTGTGCACTACTTTCAGAGAATAAGATTAAAATACTGAAATGTGAAAAAAGCTTAACAGCTTCCTGAAAAAAAAAAAAAAAATACTAGAACATTTTCGGTGATAGCATGTGTTGAAAATACCTACTTCAATAGACTCTCATTTATTCAATAAAATAAAAAAATGCAAGTTTTTAAGGCTTATATTTTGCACTGAAGTAAAGCAAATAACATTATGACTGGAAATACAACAACCCTGCTATTGTTGTCCTTTTCATTTTTAGTGTTCTCTAAAGTCCAGATGAAGCTTTTAAGCATACATTTCATACAAACATTTCATACATTTCACACAAACATGACAAAAAAGTGAAAGACAGAAGACATAACCTACCTTTGCTATATTTGTCATAACACAAAGAGCAATATTAAATCATACTTGAAATGTAAACCACGTTATGGATCATTGAAACAGCAAATAAAGCTAAGAAAAAAAGTACTACATTGGTGTGAGCTGCAAAATCATTCCTAAAGAATATTGATGATGAAGAATATGAAACATACAGCAGTACAAAAACATTGTTTTCATGTAAGTAAATGGGTATCTCAATAGCTATACTTCTATCTAAACAAACTAATTTGCAGGCACTACTAAGTTCTATTTTTAGTGCTTCTGTGAAACTAGGGGTAGCTAATTCCCTATACAGACTGGGAAGTACAAGTCCCCTACAAGACATCTTGGGACCAAGCCAAGAACTAAAATCAATTCCACCTGCACCAAAGTGCTATTCATAACCCATCATCATAACTGATTCTTGTAAAGTCACAACGTCCTCAATAAAACTCAGCCGAGCTAGAATACGCCATAATTAGATTGAACACTTCTAAAAGCTTATATTAGAGCTATGAGTGACAGCTACATATTTTCCTATTATGATATCACATTTTAATTACAGGACAACAGAAATACAATATTTATTGTTCATGATTTTTAACTGCTAACTCCTACTACTGTTGGGCTACTGCAAGTAGTATGTAAAAGAAATAGCTGATCCTGTTCTTAATACCTTGGAAGAGTATAGATACATGAAACCTCATTAGGTCTCATGACCAGAACTGCATCATGATTTCAGTTTAAGCTGATGAACTGAAAAAAAAAAAAAAAAAATGTTTTGCATCAAATCAAACTAGAGATTTTCCCAAACAAAGAAAAGAAACTGCCTACTGTCATCTCAGGAGGCGAGATGCAGGTTCAGCTTCTGTTTCTGACACAAATCTTGTGGCCTTACATCTCTCACCCTGCCCAGGATACATGTTTTTACTTTGACACAAACATACATGAAACCATTCTTCTCCCTGAGATTTCCTGCAATCACGGAGTAGTGACTAGTGTCTCAGTCTGTTTTAAAATCAAGGGACTGCATAGTTGTTTGGGTTCTCCTGTTCTTCTTAAAACAATGCTTTGAGGATAGCAGGTGCTCTTCAGACGGAAGGAACTAAATCAGCCTTCCGCCTTCTTGGTGAGCCAATAAAGAAGCTAGCCAAATAAAAACACAGATAATGTTATTATTAACAGTTTTGCAAATATGCACTGATATATCTTCCTACCTAGCCAAATTAATGAATTTTTACAGGATTACTTAGTAAATTCAACTGCGTGAAAGAAAAATGGAAAAGCACAAAGAAGCACCATGCTCTGGCCATGCTTTAAACCACCCTCACATCTCCAGGGGCTGAAGCAGCAAGCTGCCAGCCAGGGGGAGCCTTGCATTAAAGAGCTGTTTCACTATCCTTGTTCTCAGGAATGGCATACCCAGGCAGCAAAGGGAGGAATGGCATACCACTAAACTGAGTGCTACACAAGTAGTAGTATATTAAGATACTCAAGGTAAACCTCAAGGAAACTTACTGCCCTGTTCCTGCACTTCGAATATAAAGCCCAATTTAAACACCAAGTCACTGCCATACTGAAGCTCTAAACTACTTTTCTGAATAAGGTAGCATGCTTCTGTCCTGCCCTTCAAAATTATGTGTCACTTCCCTTTGGAAATTTTATTCTGTCCAGCGCTGCAGAATAAACTGCAACTTTCTTTTCATGGATGCCTTACTGATAAAGCCAAAGCCTTCAAGTTACATTAAATTTTTTATGAAAATCGTAACTAAAAGTAACTGAAAGTAATACAGTGATGGTAACAGTACTATTTTCATTGTAGAAATTAGATTCTTCTCCTTCACTAGCCCTATTCAAGTTTGCATTAGGACACAGGGAGCTGATAAGAGATTCACTGCACACTATCATGTAAAAAGATTCAGACCAATTAATTAAACTACTGGACTTAGTAAGTAATGGAAACCAGACACTGGTATATTGCAGAGCTACACAAATGCTTCATTTCTGTAGAAATCTAGGAGGTGTGGTTCAGTTCTGGAATTAAAGCACCCTTCCAACTCCTACTCTTTTCCATTATAAATCACTTAAAGATTTACATTATGACAAATGTGTATCGGCTTAAACTGTGCAGCTTTCACTAAGGCCAACACAATTTATTTTCAAGCATGATTCTTGCAGCACTCCCATTGGAAATATATTTTCTTTGATATAAGTTTTAGTGCATTGACAAAAAATGGTGCTGCTTTAAAAAAAAAAAAAAAAAAGGAAAAAAGCTCACCTACAACCTCAGTGAGGTAATACACGACAGTACTACAAAAAAAGAGGTACTTAATTGAATCATAAATTAACATCTGTTAGAAGTACAGCACCACTTCTGTTCTGAGGTTAAATAGCCAGGAGACAAGAGAGCGAGAAAGCAAAATAATTGTGTGGCTTCATCATTTTAACTTCTATTCAAGTCACTATTAATACTGCAAATTGGGAGATGAAGAGGAAGAAGCTTGAAAACCATAACAGAAACAAACCCCATAATAATCCAAAATGAAATCCTACAAGTAACAGTGAAGTCCCACTTCCTCCTCATGCAGAACAGGCTGAACAACATCAAAGGATTGTTTTGGTTTTTGAACAAGTTCTCCAGAATTAGGTGTTGTAGTTTAAACACTGTAGACAAAAAATACCCAGCTCAGGATAACACAGGCTCTACAGAATGCTAAAACATTTTTCTCGGCACACTATTACAGGTGTTTTGTATTTGCTTTTATACTTTAAGGAATGATCACTTAAATCACCCACATCACAAAGTAATCACATTTACAGGACATCATAATAATTCCAAGACCACAAAGGTATAGTTATAGAACCAGAGAATAGCCTTTTGGAAATAAATACATGAGTGGAATGAAAGCAGGTTACCAGCTAGCACATAAACACTTCCTCCATTGTAATTAACTTCTGTGAAAAAAGGCAGATGCTGCATTTTTTGAAGACAAAAACATGCAAAAGAGCTTAAAAACCTGCCGGCACTTACATCTATGTGCTGTGGTCTGGCCAGCCACAGGCACTGTGGTCAGGCCCCAGCGACAGAGGCCCCAGGCCCATGAATGCAGACCAGAAGGAAGGTGACAAGAGGGCAGGGCAGACTGTGCAGGGAGTGCCTGACCAGGGTACCAGCCTGCCTGCCATTCTGCATAAGCCAGCCCTTTTAACCCACTCTTGATTTTTTCACCTTTACTTACCCTCAGATCACTGCATTCGGTCCCCTTTCGTGCCTCCTCTACTCATCCAGTAAGCAGTCTTGTGCAACACCAAAATGCACTTCCTTGGCATCCCGTCCTGTGTCCCACACTCCTGGGCAGTCTGCCCACAGTCTGAAAGGCACCAACTCACCCCAGGGGCTTTCACAGCTGGGCACTGGGGCTGAGGCCCTGTTGTGGCCCCAGACTGGGTGCATCCATCCTCCCAGTCCTCATTTTGGGTAATCCTGCCACCTGTGCCTGCCTTTCATCTTGTCTGGCATTTTGGAGACAGGTCTCCGCTGTAGCGATGTCAGTGGCCTGGGAACAGCCAGGGCCTGGGTCCCCCCACCCACCATTCCCTCTCTGCTCCCTCCTGGCTCTGCAGACCAGCTTTATCACACAACCTAACCTATCTTCGTCAGGCACACAAGATAAATATTAACACTAATGCTGCTGCAGCAGTATTCTACCCTGCCCTTGCCTAAAAGGTTTTATTTTTTGGTCATCATTTAAAAACAGCACACTCTTACTGTCAGATCTTGAAATAAATTCTCTTGTTCAAACAAGGTCAAAAATTTCTCTATGATTTTTATCCCAATAGTAACTTTCCTAAATGTTAGGGAAAATATTCAGAAACTTTCCATTAAAACCAACTAAATCAATTAAAGTTCACTTGCACCAGCTAAAGGCTACAGCTGTCTTGTACGCAGAGCCTTTGTAAGCCACAAAGCCCCACCACAATCCTAGGATATGGTTTCACTACACAGCTAAGACCAAAAAAAAAAAAAAAAAAAAAAAAAAAAAGAAAAGAAAAAACAGTCCACGCTCAGGTGCTATGCTCTCACATCAGCCGATCTGACTTGCATGCATCTTCTCAGCTATGACAGAATTGATTCCATGGCTTAAAGCAAAGTAGGTTCATCCCTGATGTGGAGGAAGTACTACTTTTGTTACAGACTATGTTTCTGTCGCACCAGCCAGCTGGACAAGCTCACCCTATGACTGAGGCAGTGACAGAAAGCACCATGAGAGTGAGGCCAACAAAGGAAGAGCAAGACTACTCTTTCCAACAGCAGCTAGCCATTAAATTGACTTAATATAATCAAAATTTATTATTTTATTATGCTTATGTAATTTTGTTTTCTTGTTGTTTAATAGAAACATAAATGGTTCCTAATTTACCCTACTCAAGTTGTTTTTTTTTTTTTTAAAAAAAAAAACTCCTTTTTCAGTCCGTTTTANCCTCCTCTTTCAGTCCGTTTTAAAGCATCTCCATCTCTTCATTCTCAGCATCAATTTTAAACCTCCTTATAATTCTGCAATGTCCTCATGTTTTACAGCCAGTAATTCAGACCTGAGAAAACCTTAGTTTTTTAAGTATGTATCTTTTCCCTTAGTCACCATTTCATCTTGCTTGTTTTCTACTCAGAATGGAGAAAACATGTCAGTGATTAATGATGTCACTTTAGAAGAGGATCTGAAGTAATTTTACAAGTGTTACAATACAATCAGAGTCCACACAGTCATGAACCCTTATAAACGATCTAACAGGATTACAGTGCAAGAACGAACAGAAGTCTTGTTTTGGTCAAGAATTGTTTGTTTGTGAAATGCATACATGGAGTCCAGAGTTCTGGTGGGAAAGAAATGGAAGAGAGTGGAATGTATAAAGAAAGCAAGAAAGGAAGAAGCCACCAACCCCAAACTACAGCTATCTCCTTAGACAGAAATAGAGATTAAAGAAACAGCTGTGCATTGCACAATCACTTCTCCCTTGCTACATGTATAACATACTGGATACTTGTGTCTACTCTGCCAAAGGATTTTTTTTCTTACTACTCAAAACCAAAACTAAATACTTTACACTGGGTGAAGAAATTCATTCTTTTCTCCTATGATATAGATACAAAGCAGGAAGAATTCGAAAAGGAAGGAAAAAAAGCCACTCTCTCTCCCATGTAGTAGTTGCCAGGTGCCTGCCACTAACTTAACACAGCTTACCTTTCCCTCCTCTTCAAAGCCACCTGAATCAAGATGCTATTATCCTGAACTAAAATGGAACAGGACTGAAATTTAATCTCTGTCTACATACACAAATCATCAGCAAACTGTCAATGTGAGCTGTGGTGATACCGTTAGCCTTTATGCTAGCAGTCTCTGGCTAAATTTCCCCTTTTATTTTATTTTATTTTTTCTAAACTTTGTTCCCTTTCAGGGATAACATCCAGAAGATAATACAAGCAAAGCAGTTTAAAAGCAAATCTAGAAAGTAACAATCGATGCCTAACTGCTATTTTAACCCCTTTAAAACATGTTTAAAAGCATGTTGCTTTTAATTGGGACTGCAGTTAAAAGCAAATGCACACGCTGAAGAGAAAATACAGTGGTGTCTTTGGGACAAGAAATACAGTTTTAAAGATTATAAAAATAGCTATGTTGTTGCTGCTGGCCCATACTAATAAAAGTAACACTTGAAACTAAAAATTCCATTTCAAGGGTTAAATATGCTACAAGAGTAATTACTAGTATCTAGATTAAATGGGGTAGAATTATAAACTCGATTTAGAATTCAATGTCACAATCTTAAAATGACATTTTGAACAAATAACAAATTTTAACAACTTTCCAAAATTGTTACTTCTATCCTCAACTTCTGGCTATAACAGGGCCCATCTACCTTTAAATGTAGCAGGTATTCCATGTTAGAATATAACTGGACTGGCAAAAAGATGAACTATTTCTGTTGGTATGTGAATATGTTTTATTTCTTTTCTCAGATTTGAAGTGCTTACTCAAGAAAGCTAACCAGGTTACACTTTCCATGATGAAATTAATATCATTGCCATTGTTAAGGTAAAATGACAATTAGAATGATTTATGTTAAATTTACAAAATTATTTTTAAAAGATTTAAAAAAAAAAAAAAAAACACATTTGGCTTGTTCTTTAACCTAATTAGAATATCACCTCCTTATGTATAGATTCACTTTGACCCACTGAAAAAAAAAAGTCAAAAAATAGACAAAAAAAAATAGACAAAAAACATTTAATGAATTTACAAATATATAAAAACTGTATACACTTTCTACTGCACTCCTATGTACTCCAGATATGCTATTTCTTCCCCCTCCCCAACCCCCAACTGCAATCTTTATATGTTTTCTAAAACAGTTTCTGGCTTAAAAGTAGTATTTCCAGTATTTTTTATATTCCCTGTGGTTGGATCATAATCTTGTTCACATCTAAACCAACCATTAACCTCAGCTTCATGAGAAGCTGCACTAGACAGCAAATACATGCAACTTGAAATATGTTCCCTTATTTCTGTAACATAGAACTGCTCAAATTGAATTTAATTGGGAAAAAAAAAAAAACCACAATCCTCATAATCAGCTCCTTTTCCACTGCTTTCAGGAGGGATAATTACGAGTGGATCTAAATCTAAATTTAATGTGACCAAATATATAAATCTTTTTATATTTAACCAACATAGTTTCAAAGCTCTGATTTTGCAAACTTAAGTAAATTTTTTCAAAAAGTTGCAAAGTAACCTTAAAATAATTCTAACTGTTAAATACAGCTAATACAGTTGAATATTCCATTCCTGATTACTTCCAGATTAAAACCAAAATCATACTGAACAGCTAAATCCATTAAGCAATGGAGTGTACTGTTATCAATACAAACTTTTAGTACTTTTTTTAGTACATCAAGAGAATTTTTTTCTTAAACAAGCAAATATGAAAATTAATCAATATCAACATTTGAAAGGGAAGTAAAATATTTTTCTTCTTTATCTTAATATCCAATAGTTATGCAGTCAAGTAGAGAAAAAAAAAAAAAGCATATGCATCTTTTTATTACAAAGGAAAAAATCTTTAATTTACACGGATTTAAATGAAAATCCACGAATAAACATGATTTTCATTAGACAGTCTAACTCTTCTAATGCATCATGTCTATCACGATTAATAGTGCTTCCAGACCTGATCTTGTATGTAGCATTAGACTGCCCAAGTGCCTAATTTAATTGCGAGTGCATACTAAGTAAGTACTTCGCTTAAGAAATACAACTACAGGATGTAATTCTCAGACAATTCATTATCTCAATAAAGCAATGGACACCATGGTCAGAACATACAGAATAAAACAAGTAAAGGGAAAGAAAAAAAATATTTGCAAGCTGTGTATGTAACAAAGGAAAAAAAAAAAAAAAAAAAAAAAGTGGTAGGCTTGTCCAAAAAGCACTCATTGTCTTAATATGCATTAACATTGATTTTCCTGTAACACCAAAATCTGTTTTTACAAATATGTTTTCATTTGCAATAATAGCTCATCCCTCACTCCCCTCCATATTGAAGTTCTTTTAATTGTAAGTATTAAACACATATATTTCTTTTCATAAGTAAAACCACACAGAATTTTCAAGGTGGAGCAATCATGATACTATAACACCCAAATGAAGTTAAGGCATTAAGAGAAGATATAAAAAGGACATTTATCATAATTCTGCATCTTAGGTCCTGCAAGGCTGTCTTCTGTTGCTGCTTGTTTTTTTTTTTTGTTTGTTTGTTTGTCTGTTTGTTTTTGGTGTCTTTTGGTGGTGGTGGTTTTGGTGATTTTTTTGTTTGTTCGGGTTCAGTTTTGTGGTTTTATTTATTAAAAAAGAATCAAACATTAAATACTGAGCACAGGCAGCTGCGAGCAATGGTCATGTAAAGTGGACCAGGAGAAGGAAAAAAAAAATTCAACTGTGAAACCGAACAGTTAATGGCTTTTTATTGTGGGCCTACTAATAAACTTAGCTTGCAAGGCCAAAATTTTTAAGTCCTATCAGTTTATCCCAATCAGTTTCTTTCAGTGATTCATTATGTTTTTCCTCTTTTCAGGATAAAAAACAGAACCTCTGCCTTGCTAAAGAATGACTGCAGATTTCATTAAGAATTCAATATTCTTAATATAAACAAAACGGCATGTACACAGTTTATCCACTGTTATCCCATACAATTAACCCTTGATTCACATTGCCCTATGTTCCCCCTCTTCTTCCTTTTTTTTTTTTCTGTTGCTGTTTTCTTTTTGTTACTAAAAGCCTTAACTTGCTTCCATTTGGTGATGCTCCCATTACACATTTTGTGTTTGCTTCTGAATATTAAAAGTAAGAGCTTAGGGATTTTCAACTGGTAAAACAAAACAAAACCCTAAATACTTAGTAAAGCAGTTTTTAACAAAGAATTTTTAGTTCACGTTTTTTCTTATTGTTGAAAATTAACTAGACTTTGCCAAGTTTAGCTTACACAGGCTATGCCATTCGTTCAGATGAAACACACTGTATTTTGTGGACAATGCAACAGAGGACAAAAAAAGAATGCCTCACAGTGTAAAGATACATAAAAAAATATATTAAATATGAAGCAAAAGCTACTTACCTTCCAGCCTCATGAATTTCTAAAATGATACTAGACAATGGAACATATGGAGAGACACTTATGATCTCGAGCAAGAGCTGAATCATCTTCATGTAGATGCTCTGAATAGCCCCTGTATGCATACTGACATCATCAGTTAAGACTTGGAGGCAGAGGATACTATGGTAACCATGCAATGTGCTGCGAGAGAGAAGCCTTTAATTGCTTTAACAACTTCCTGAGGCTCTTGCTACCAGGCTTCGATTTGCTAAGTAGAAAATGAAGGCTGTCACAGATACAACGAGTGTGACACCGTGCAGGAAAAAGCTCAGCGAATCCTGAATCTATTAATTGTGATGAGACTTTTTAAGTGACAAGTGTCACAGCCTGAATCCATTACTGGCATCTTCTGACATCTGCAAGCTCTGCCAGAAGTCACAGGTCAAGAAATAATACTGTCAGGTAGCAATTTTGTAAGCATTCGTATTTTGTTTTCTCTATTTGGACACATTGATACCATTGCATTGAGATGTTCTTTTCTTCAAGTAATGGCATAGCTTTAAGTATAGGATGATCTTCTCTAACAGAGGGTCAACAGACTGATCAGAACAGAACCCAGAGTCCTAATACTAAGGCACAGGTACAATATAAACTGACATGCTCTAAAATCTTAAGGCCGTCATGTACGTATCCTTGTGTCTCTCAGCTTCAGTGACTATCTGTCAGTACACCACTTACGAAGGACAAACCTCATGCAGGTATTAGCAGCAATGGATACTGGTGTATGAAGTTTCGGCTAAACTTTCAAGAATGCTGCAGTACTTTTTCTTCATTTTCCATATAAATAGCTCAGCTGAGGTTTAGCCTGATTTTAAAAATGAAAAAGTAACAACATAATAACAACTCAATCAGAATTATAGAAAACTCTACATTTGACTCAACCACAATAGTATGACTGCGGAGTCAGGTTTCCTTTCTTTAACACAAATATGACAAGTTACAGAACAATGCAGACACTGCAGTTTTGATTTTCCCACTCCTGGCCAGCTCCTAGGCTAACCCTCTGCTTGAGCACTATGATCAATTAAGAATTCTAAACACCGTGTGGTAGTTACCCAGAAAAGTCAGAATCAACCATTTTTATCTACTGCCGAAAACTGAAAGTTAGAATCTTTTTTTTTTTTTTTTTTTCCTTAAATGCAACTATTGGAAAATCTTTAACAGCTTCTGTTTCAACCTAGTCCTCACCTCTTGCTCACCACCTGTGTTAGATACTTGGCAGAAAAGGTGATTTTCAGTGGATAAACACATTAAATACTGCAACAGTAATGCAACTGTGCTTTCGTTACTTTCTGTGAGTATGTGGAAATCTAGAACCTAGAGTACATAGGATGATTTGGTACACAAATTCTTTAATTCCACAGTTGAGACAGTTGGTTGGTTGATACTCTGTACCTAAGGGAAGATGGCACAGCATAAGCCACGCTGAACTGTATGGCGAGCAATCTGGTATCCATATGCACCCTTATCACCCGTTATTGAGCACAAGGTGCTGATTAAAAAGTGCAAGGTTCTGTTTAGCTTGCAGTCTGCCAGTGCAGAAACCATCTCTTTCTTTCTAGAGAAACTAAAATTGCCTCCTATGCAGGAGGCTGAAGTCAGATTCCCTCCAATACATGGAGATCATAGATACACTTTATCAGCTAGGATTCCCCCTGATCTGAGATGTCAAGAAGAGCTGCTGTAAATGAGTTGTTTAATGAATGTCATAGTCTCAATTCTAACATTAATCAAGCCCTTGAGAGGAAGAAGCGCTTCCCACAGGCAGATTGAAAATGCTGATCATGGCGTAGTAGATTAAGAAGGCTTCTAAGGCCTCATATTCAAAAAACACCTTACACATTCAACACGATGATTTAAAAACAAACAACAAAAAAAAACCCTGCCCTTTTTTCAAATACAAGTGCAGAATGTTGCAGATATTTTATACAAAGAGACTACTTGCCATAGCAAGCTCTCTGCGTGCATGCCTGTTTTTAAAACTGTTGAACGAAGATACGAAACAGCATACTGCTCTCCAGCACAGTCTTTGTTGCTTTATGTATGCAATGCAATGTACACATTAGGAAAAAAAAAAAATGCATGGAATGGAAAAATGGATGGAAATGAATGAATGGATGAATGGATGAAAAATGAATGGAAAAAAAAAAGAGTGGGAGAATTATCATTATAACAAAGTTGTACGCACTGCTCTCAAGTAAGTTAGCTCTTAACTGCAACCATGTGGAACGCCACAGCTAAGAACCCCATGTTTCTTCTCTGTTGGAATGGGACTAGGACCCTGACAGACACAAATAGCACTCATCATTTCAGATGAGCAGATAAAAACAGCATCTCAGGTACAGGACAAACTATAAGTGATGCCAGCCTATGAAGTGATAAACATTCACTACATTAACGTTTGGCAATAGTTTGAATACAGCTAAAAATAATCAGATGATTAAAAATGATTAAATGATAAAAATGATTAAAAACGATCAGATGTCAAAACAGGAAACATAAGTTATAACATATACTCTATCATACTAACAGTATTTTTTCATAAAGGATTATGAATTGAAAATTCAAATTAGAAAACATTTTTAATTAGGATATTATTGTGTTTACCTCATGTGTATACACACATCTCCAGCTGGAGGGTTTCCTCTACTCCTCTACAGCAATTAACACATTGAAACACAGGTGCAATTTTTATCACCAACAACACTAGTGGTGAAAATGAGGCAAAAAATTTCAGACTGGAGCTTCTTACTCTATTGAATGCATTCTTCAACCTGGCCACATCATGGAGCATACACAAGAAACTAACACATGCAGCCACTTCAGGCCAAGAAAAGCATTTCAAAAACTTAAGATGATTTTATTTGCAAGCCTATACAAGTCTGATTCTTATTTGGCACCAATTCCAATTCAAGCATACCATGCACTGGATAGACCTTGAAAGTTTTCACAGAAGTAGCATAATAGCAGAACACTACCACAGCTTTCTCTTTACAGACCACATCCAGATGATGTTTATTCTCCTCCATACATCAACATCCCTCCACAACATGCATCTTTCCTGACATTGCAGTGGTCAGGGAAGGAACTAACCACAGTTTCTGGATGACTTCTACCACCACCACCCATCTCTTCAAGGCAACCATAGCTCACCAAAGGCATTCAACAATCACACGACCAGTTAGAAAATACTCAAAAATGCTCACAGTACTACCATGCTCCTGTCTCAAGCTTCTCAAGCTACCCAATTCTTTTTTGTTTAAGCATCTGAAGCATGTTCTATTTTTCTCAGTCTGTGAATCCCTTTAATTATGGTTCTGAACAGAACGTCTTCTGCCTGGGCAAGTTTGCTTTATGCAATACCGAGGGATTAGCTACAAAAATGAAAATCAGAATGAGACAGGACTATGCATTTCTAACACAGTTATGGTGCTATGTATTTACAAACAGCATGCACCCAGGCACTTGTATTGATATATTCATATTTGAAAACTTGTAACAAGAAAGATGCTCAGTAGATGTTTCCTACAGCTCAAGCTCAGCTCTAAAGATTTATGTCTAAATATAAATATTGCACTATAATACCCACACCCAATTAATACTTGTAAACAATGATCCTTGAAACACATAAACAGTTTTCCTGTAGAAAACAAAAAAATTCCCTTTAAAGAAATTTATTAGAGATGTGAGAATATCAACACACACATTGGTATCTACTTTCATTTGTAAGGGTGGAGCAGCTCATTTCATCTTGAGAGTGACAAATGAGGCATTTACCATGACTAGTTCTATTGTTTATCTTATATTACTGCATTTCAGACAAGAATTCTGAAGCAAATCACAACACTTCATCATCTAAGAATACCCTGGTGTTGCTCTGTCCAACTGCTCCTCACCATCATGGAAAAAAAGTAATGCATATTAACCTCCTTCCACTCCCTCAGTTTCATATATGCATGTTTATCAGATAGCTTCTGCAGTTCTGCCAATAGAATGACAGCACAGCTTTTCATAAAACACATGGCAGAATTTCCTCCTTATCCCTTAATAAGGTTATCCTTCAGACATTAAATGCCACCATTTCTTTATCGCTTTGCTAGCATGAGAGCTGATTAGAGCACACTGAAGACCAGCTAAATACTATACAGAACCAAATACCTATTCGTTAATCCATTCCACCATCATCCAATAATTGTAACATTTCTACTTCAAGGGATATATTAGGTTTATGCCATTTCCAAATCTTAGAAAATGTCTCATGCTTTGTTCTATTGAGTCAGAAATTTTTCTCTACAAGAATGACCTTGTTCTTCTCACTGTACTTGAAGATGCCTCCAGCTTTTATTATAGCAAACTGGGCAATGCTATGACCTCGGCCTACTTGTAGAATAGTTAAGTATTTGCTACAAATATTCCTGACCTCAAACACTATCATCATTGGACAAATAAGAGACACTGTTCTGAACTAAGTGGGTTAACTTTCCAGACAAGCAAATCCCAGCGGAATGGGAAACACAAATGAATTTAAAATTTAAAACTATAATTTATTTCCTGGAACCAAGAAAATTCTGAGGAAGAGGTATGCAAAACAGATTAGAATCTTATTTTTATGCTGAACTGATTTACTGTTTCATAGTACGTTAGAACCTGTAAATCTCAGCACTGTATAGAATCACAGAACCATAGAATGGCTTGGGTTGGAAGGGACCTCAGAGATCATCTAGTTCCAACCCCCCTGCCGTGGACAGGGCTGCCAGCCACTAGCTCACCAGATCAAACTGCCCAGGAACCCATCCAGCCCGGCCTTGAACACACCCAGGGATGGGGCAGCCACAGCTTCTCTGGGCAGCCTGTGCCAGCGCATCACCATTCTCTCACTGAAGAATTGCTTCCTGATGTCCAACCTAAACCTCCCCTCTTTCACTTTTAGCCCATTACCCCTTGTCCTACCATTATCCACCCGTGTAAAAAGTCGGTCCCCCTCCTGCCTGTAAGCTCCTTTTAAGTATTGGAAGGCCGCAAGGAGGTCTCCCCGGAGCCTTCTCTTTTCCAAGCTGAACAGTCCCAACTCCCTCAACCTTTCCTCACAGGAGAGGTGCTCCAGCCCTCTGATCATTTTGGTGGCCCTCCTCTGGACCCGCTCCAACAGCTCCACATCCCCTCTGTCCTGGGGCCCCAGGCCTGGACACAGAACTCCAGGTGAGGTCTCATAAGGGCAGAGTAGAGGGGGATGATCCCCTCCGTCTCCCTGCTGGCTAGCTCCCATCCAGCTTTTAGATGGAAACATCAAACGTAAATTTTGATCAAGGAAACTAATATTTAATTAGAACAATAGACTGCCTTATGGAACATTTGGCAAGCAAGATTAGCAATGCAAAAACTCCCTAAATTAGCTGAGTGCAGACTTTACAGTGAAAACAGTACCTTAGACTTCCATTTGCTTTTCCATGTTGGCCCTACAGGCGAGCAAACACAGATTATGTTGAAAGGTTTATTTTCACTTAAGGATGACTCACAATAGCTAACTTTATCACAAGATGGCAGTCATACTTGAGTTAGTAAATTAAAAATTTGTATCATGAATAGTGAAACGAAAGCACAAAATTATAGTAATGATCCATATAAAACTCTCACAAGAACAGTATCCAGAGCTGTTACATTCTCCCCAAGAAGGGTTCACCTATTGAGAAGAAAAGCATAGACATAAGAAGAAAACAGAAAACATTGTCAGTTCATCGTGTTTTATTATTCACACCTTTGCCCTACACGTAGTATACCTAGGTAGGCCTAAAGACTGCAAATTTATAATTCCATGTGAGAGTACAAAATGTGTGGGAAATTGTGTGTGATGGGGATTTGCCATTTAAGTGGAACTTCCTTTGGCAGTGTGCAGAAAAGAAAATGTAAACAGTATTAGTGAAAATGTTTTCTTAGAAGTAAACTGAAAAGACACAGCATGCTGAGAAATGCAGGAGTTTAACAGACCTTCAAGTAAAGCACTTTTTTGCTTATCTACACATAGATACTACAAGATCTCTCTGATTTCTTAGCTCTCCTTTGAAAACAAACAACAGTAGTAGCAGCAGCAACAACACCCACACAGATATAAACTCAAATCCCTATCTACTGGCTACATATGCAACTCCTGTCCTTAACACCAGTTTGAATAAGCTGATTGTTACAGTGGGTATTTTGTATTTGAGTTCCACCATGAAACAGCAAACAGTTCTAACAAAATTATAAACAATGGGTATGGTGCTACCACTCCTGATAAGCTTTATCACAAATCAGACTGCCTGGAAGGTAGAGCAACAAGCTACTGTAGCAGCTAACTGACATACAATGCAAGCTAGCATAACTCTTCTAGTAAGTCATAACTTGGTTTGGTTTTAGAGAAGAGTAGTACTGCATCAGGTACACCATACAGTGATGCCACTGAACGCTTGCCCTAATGCCTGAGCAGAGACAGAACTTCACAGCACACCCTCTCATTTCACTCTCATCATCTCCTAACAATGAAAAGGAGAAAGGTGCTTGAGCCATTCCTTCAAGCAGCATGCATCACAGTAACACCCATATATCTGATGCCCTGAAAGTTTCAGCAATTATTTTTAGGAGCTGATGCTGCCATGTCAACTCAGTACTTAATGGAGGCCCAAAAGCAGAGGGTGGTACTATGAGGGTCCTATGCAGGTGCTACACTTAGTCTACAAAATGAACTTCAAGAAATACTATACAGATACGCATTAAGATTTTAGCAACAAAGATGCTAAAGGAAGCAAAGCTACTAAAGGAAGGACAGTTTGATATAGTTCATAAGAACTCGATGAATTCAAACTGACTTAGAATTTGATACAAATGAAAGACAGATGTTAAAGATCAATATGCACCTACTAGGTATACCATATTCTTCATGTCCACAGTGCAACATGACTGCTTTCTGTTTTAACTGTAAAACACAGTTTGAATCTGTGACATATATAAACATGTAATATGAACATTTAATGAACATACCTGTCCATTATACCACCAAACAATAAGTTACTTTGCTAAATCCAGGAACCACAGCCTCCACTACTAAAGCTGCGGATTGCACATGAGTCAAAAACGACCACCACAAAGCTGGATATCCCAGGCCTAACACTACCTGACATGGTATGATAAGATGAAAACAATCTAATTTTCCCTAATCCTCCTTTGAAAAAAAGGAAACAACTTAGAGTGTAATTCATGGAAAATTACACTGTGTATATTAAGTCCTGCTACAGATCTCCAAAATTTAAGAGCAACAAGAAAACAACAAAAAAAAAACAACACCCTGACAACTTATGTATAGCAAGGGAAATGGCCTCAGAGAATTCACATATGCAAGATGCTAGAACTGTTTTAAGATGAGAAATGGTTTGCTACTTCACAAAGTCTGTTACTCTCCCTTTTCCAGAAGCTACTTTAAATCAAGGGCAAAAATACAGACTGTGATAATATTTGCTTTATTGAGTTCAGAGGGCATTTTTTGAGCATACACTAACAATGCTTAAGTTTGAAATTGAAGGGAAGTCAAGATGTAAGTCTGTTTTCTGTGTAAGAACATAGGAGACATGAGCTGCAGCGTTTGAAATAACTGCCCACCCACCTGCCTATAACATGTGCCCTGGGCTAACTACCTTATTTCTTTAAAAGCATATTCTTCTGTTGTCAGGTCAACAGTGACAGGCGGAAGAGAGTGCCCTAAGACAGTTAGCTGACCACAATTTGTACTCCCACATACTAGAAGAATGCTAACCCAGAGCAGGAGTGATACTTCTAACAGCAGCAGCCATCAACACCAAAACAAATAAAGCCTGCTGAATTACTGCATTAAATACTTTATCTCCACAGTGAAGCAAATAATCAGCCTTACTTGAACCTCTCCCTTGGCCTCTCTCTGCATTAGAAAATGTGAGAAAACATTGTTATTAAACATAACCACATTCCAGGCATGGACACCACTGGAAAGTCTAAAGCAAGGAAGATGGTGGAAGAGGATCAGGTCAGGGAATGCTTTAATAAACTGAAATCAGCCCATGAGCACTGATGGGACGCATGAGGGCTGAGGGAGCTGGTAGATAACACTGCAAGTTCACGCTCAGTCTTTGAACCATCATGACTGAGGTCTGAAGGAAAACAAATGTCACTCTTACCTTCAACAAGAGCAGGAAGGAAGACCCAGAGAACTATGAATTGGTCATCCTCACTTCAAACCCTGGGAAGATGATGGGGCAGCTAATTCTAGGAACCATTTCCAGGCACATGAAGAATAAGAAAATCATGAGGAGGAGTCAGCATGGATTCACCAAGGGGAAATCATACTTGACCAGCATCTACAATGAAATGACCAGCCTGCTAGATGAGGGGAGAGTAGTGAATATTGCCTAACTGCCTTAATTCAGTAACGCTTTTGAAACTGTTTCCTTGCCATAGTAAGGGAAATGTCCCAGTTTAAAATTAGATTGTACAACTGTCAAAGTATTTATTGCAAGGGAATAAGTGATCACTGGAACAGCATTCGCAAAAAAAAAAAAAAAAAAAAAAAGGTTGCAGAAATGAAAAAACAAGCCTGGATAAACAGACATGGCAACACAGACAAAAGGACAGACTGCCTAACAGCTAGCAGGGAAGATGGATACCCCAAGCTATAGGGTCAGGGAAAAACAAGCAGGAATGATGAAAAGCTGTGCCCACAGCAAAATGGGTCTGTTAACTTTCCTCCAGAAAGATCTTGGCAAAATCGAGAACTTCAACAGCAAAGGTGGCTTTAAGCCACAGTTAGTCTTTTTCCGGCACATATTTGACCATCAAATTTGTACCAACAAACCTCTGTAACTACAGTCTGTCTTGCAGCTGAAGCTGCCAACAATGTAAGAAATGAATTGTGAGAAACTCATAGTTCACAGTGAATAGAAATTCTTCAAGAATCACTCAAGTAAAACTTCATAATTATTTACAGTCTATTTTGCGGGTGTATTTAGTACAAACATGCCCACTAAATGGATAGTTGGAACAGAATCTGAATAAAAGTGGTCAAATAGAGTAACTAAATAACAAGAATGGTATTTGTAGCTGCAAAAATCTGCAAATTGCCTGAAGATGACAGAAAACTGCACTTATGCAAATAAAGAGAGTTGAGCTTGAGCTTAATTAAATCATTAATCCTTTCTGTTTGCAAGTCATTTTCAGACAACTCTTGACATTAAGGAAGTATTTTATGTGCAATATTTTATACAAGTCATCTTCAACATTTTCACATTGCTTCTATACTCACACAGACAAAAAAATCCTTAGTTTTTTCAGTTTCTGAAGAATTTGCCCCACCCTTCTTTTTTTTTTTTTTTTTTTCTAAAGCTGGTTTTCCAGTGCAACTTTATTTTTAAACNCTGGTTTTCCAGTGCAAATTCATTTTGAAACCTCCTTGAGACCATCTTCTTCTTTTACTCCTTACTGTCATATAGGATCCTGAAAGAGTAAGGTGCTAGGCCATTTAAGTGCTAGGTCTACCAAATCTAATAAAATTAATGGAATATGCTTGACCAAGACAAGGTGCTTTTGATTCACTTTGTTAGGCTCTACCACTAGACACTACAGAATACAGCTAACCTCACCCAGACACAACTTCCTCATGCAACTATTCAACTTTTATCTCTAAGTGGGGAGTATACCACAGCGATTCTAAAAGCCTAGGCACAGATATTCTAAGATATTCTAAGCATTTGTAATGGGAGGTGACCTCCCCAAAGAGACAGCTGCACAAAAGCCAACTGGGGCAAGTAGAAAGACAGCGATATATTAGGTTTATTTCTTATTGAGCTATAGTTTCTGGATCTAGAGCAGGCCAATTTCAAAAACGAATTGAACAGTTCCATTAAACTGATAACTAACTAATGGCACCTAAACTGAAATAAGTAAAAAGTAGCAAAAAAAAAAAAAAACAAACATTATACACAAATATTTACTTCAATTACTGGATTCAAATACATTTTTAACAGAACTTACAGATTAAATGACAGTTCTCAGTCCTTTTAAAGCCTTGATAATAATTAAATCCCATATTAACTTAGAAAAAGTTCACAATAAATATACATATTCACAAAAAAAATACATACTTCCTCAAAACATGCCACTGGAATACAAAACTCCATAAAGATATGTCACTAAACCTCCCGCCTACAGTGCACTCTAACTTAACCACAGTTAGGGGCTCATCTCTGTAAGTGTTGCATACCTAGCAAGTTTCATACCAAAAACAGTGCAAAGAAAGTCTCTTCCAACATAGGAGGATATTTCAGTAAAACCAAAGATTCGTTACATTGGAACACTTTTCTCTATCTAGATTCTTACAGAAAAGCAATAAAAAGGTAATTTTTTCCGGCATCCTCCTGAAGCTAAAGGTTGTAAAATACAATACTTAGCTGAAACTTCTGGTACTTTTCTAAAAAGTGAGAGACCTGGCACTAGAAACTCATTATTTACTCCCAAGCAGCAAGATCTGATAAAGACAAAACTCAGAACAAG
Source organism: Alectura lathami (assembly GCA_013399715.1). Taxonomy (NCBI): domain Eukaryota; kingdom Metazoa; phylum Chordata; class Aves; order Galliformes; family Megapodiidae; genus Alectura; species Alectura lathami. The sequence continues at coordinate 34,324 of VXAV01010913.1, forward strand.
CCAGAGAATAGCCTTGGGATGACCAAAAAACCAAACATTTCCATAGATCAAAGATCCTCTTCCATGATTAAGCCAGGATCAGATACTAAAAGCAGGTATTTGAGGAAAGCTACATCACTTTAAATCAAGTTTTTCAAAAGAAATTGATTTCAATTATTTTATAGGGAGGGTCACGAGCAACTGTCCCCCAGGGGTCCATCTTGGGACCAGTGCTCTTCAACA
>VXAV01010914.1:2303-16387 GCA_013399715.1 Alectura lathami
AATCATACAAAGAGGAAGCAAGAAAATCCAGACAGAAGAGCATTTGTTCAGATCATTGTAGTACAGCTATGCAACAGAGAAGATAATAGAGGGCAATAGTGCTAGGAGGGCTTAAATGACAAAAGCAATAAGCATGAAGCTTTCCAGAGATATGAATGCATTTGTCATGGAAAAAGGCTGGGGAGATTACTAAACAGAAGGGTGAAAAAAGAGACTCATTGAAAGTCCTGGTGTTTAAAGCAGGCTGAAGGTAACAGGGGAAAAGGAATCAGTCACTCAAAATGAGAGCAGTAGGGATTAAGTTAGCAGTGAATTTGATAGATGTATCAGTGAGACTTGGATCGAACATGAATTGAAACTCAGTAATAAACAGACAGATTTTGGCATCCCTTCTGGTTAAATAATATTTAGATGTGAGAATAACTCACTGCAATGAAAGCCACCACCCATACAATACATACATGGCCAGCATTAAGGGACTTTAAGGACAAAGACAATCTGACCGTGTGTGCAGCCTGAACTCCTTCACTGTAGCATCCCAGCAAAGCAGCCACAATGAGGTATTGCAAAGAGAATTAAGACCTCTTCTCCTTGGCTCTGTTTGCACCCTTCCACCTTTCCCAGGTCTGAAAAGAAAGCACAAGTCCTTTGTTCAGCTGGTACTGGCCTTGGACAACTAAAATATTGTACCACTGGCAATGCTGGCTGAGTTCCCTGCCTGGTTCTTTCTCTTTACCCAGGGAATGTTTTCAGGGTGCAGAGGATGTTTTTCAAGTCAAAGTATACACAGCTATTTACTTAGTCTTTGGAGGTTCCTAGTTCATTCCCAGATTAGGAGACAAGCCAAACTGAAGTGTAATTCTGTGTGTGTACATGTAAGGAAAACACTTTTTAATTGCAAGTTACAAAAAAAAAAAACAATTTCTAGTGTGAATGTGAGTCTACTGGCATTATAAATACCTGCTTTTACCCCTCAGTAACTGCATTGCATCTTGGCACCTTTTCACTGTAAAACCATATTAGCTTTTCCTATGGATTTCCACTTGTGGAGTTTTACCCACAGCTGTCAGCAGTGAGCTCCCTAAGGTACAGAGAGTTCCCCATATCAGCATCCATCTCTGTCCTTACACATAGTGTAATCATGACAGAGCAATTCGTGGACCTTAAAGGATAAGCATTAATGTATTAATGCTGTAATACATATATGAGTGAGATCAGAAGCACAACATGCAAAATTCCTGTTAAATAGTCATGCTGGCAAAAATAGGCCCAGAGTACATACATTTTCACTTCTGCAGTGAATAGATCTATCCTCTTTTGAATATTTTAGCATCCCAATTTCATCATTTTGTTACCCTCATAACTTTTGAGATTTGTGTCAATCATAATGAAAACATTCTCTCTACCTGTCAGGAAAATATATTTTCATCCTTCTTGGAGCAAAATATTATTTTCCTTTAAGAACCTCAGCAACAACAAAAAAAGACAATCCAACAAATCATCCTAGACATGCAGGCTCATCTCGGGGACTCACAGCACAGAAATCATTGAAGGTCACCACAGGATTAATATGGATGGATTAAAATAGGTAATAGCGATATGAAAATGGATGGAGATATGTAGAGCTGGGCAGGGAGAGGGGGGGAAAGGATGAATCTTTTAATTATTTTTCAGTTCGAGGAAAAAAGAAGTGCTGGCCATGATGTATAGCAATGTTATTTTTAGAAAAGATAGAGAATTGGTTTGTTTTAGCTTAAACTGCTGTTGTGGTTTAACCCTAGCAGGCAGCTCAGCACCACACGCTCGCTCACTCTCCCTGGGTGGGATGGGGGAGGGAATCGGAAGGGTAAAAGTGAAAAAACTAATAGGTTGGGATAAAGACAGTTTAATACATAAGGCAAAAACTGTGCATGTGAGCAAAATGTGATAAGCAATTCATGCACTGCTTCTAATCAGCGAGCAGATGTTCAGCCATTTTCAGGAAAGCAGGGCTCCATCCCACATAGTGGTTACCTGGGAAGACACATGCCATAACTCTGACCATCTCTCTTCTTCCTTCTTTCCCCCAGGCTTTTGCTTGCTTAGCATGACACCATATGGTGTGGAATATTCTTTTGGTCAGTTGCAGTCAGCTGTCCTTGCTGTGCTCCATCCCAGCTTCTTCCTTCTTAATTAATAAATTATTTGGAGTAAATTTTAACAAACTCGCTGCCATTTAACCAGTGTAGTGCACCAGTAAGCACTAGTTCATTCGATGTCACCTCAAAATTTCATGTGATGCTCCTCATTCAGAGAGGGATTAATGTGGGATCAAGTGAACAGCTGAGTGGGTTTTCATCCATTTCTACTGTTTTGTCATCTTAATATTAGAACATGACAGTAAGATTTTGAATGAATCGCATTTTACCAAAAGGATATGACACACCACTGACTTTAAAATAAACCCAAGACTCCTTTAATCCAAGTGCTTCTTTTTAAGTACCCCATTATCTGAGAAAATAGCTATCCTTCAAATCTCTAATTTGCAAAGGATATTTTAATTCCTAGAACTCTTAAGATTATCCACGTTTCTTACTAATCATAGAGTAGGCTTGCAATATAACTGCTACTGTGCCGAGAAACCCCAGAAGGGGGTGTTGCATGTTTGGGCATACAGGAAAGGCACATCAGGACATCAGCAACTGGAAAAGAATGAAGAAGATATCTTTCTGTAAAGACAAGTGCCATGATAAGAAGGATTTGTCTGTTATCAGCTTGTCTATAGCTGAGACTTGTACCTTTTTGCCAAAATATAAATGTATTGCATTAAGACATCTTTGCCAGCTTCTAATTCTTGGACCTCCAGGTCTATGACAAGGTCACCCAAAGAAATAATTCCTCTCCTATAACAGAATCCTTGCATTTTTTAATGGTTCATGTCTCTTAGGAGGGAAAACATCAGGTTCAGTGCCAGACTCGTCTGAGTGCAGACATACAAGGAGTGTATTCATACCAGAGGTCATCATCCTATGTTCCACCTTAGCCAGTACACTGTGGATTTCAGCACAAAAACTTGAGCAACTCATGTATTACTGTTCTTTTAGATTTTATTATTTTTTTATTTTTTTAATGCTTCCCACAATGCCATCTGCTTTCCACGTTTAGGTTTGCCTTGGTTTGTTAATAATATTTTTCCTTGATAGTGAGACACTGATCTATATTTGTGCAACTTCTTGGTTAGATTATTGACATTTTCCTTCTCTTGTGTAGTTTTAATTATGTAACCAAACCACAAACAGGCTTTTACTCATTCCAAATTTGCCTGTTGCCACACTTCCCCATTTTACATGCATTGTACTGAATTCTATTAAACAACCCATTGATTTTAAAATCCTTAGTTTAGCATTTTAAAGTTTATGATCTCCTGCTTGCTGGAATTCAATGGAATGTAAGATCATGAATTTCGCTCTTTTTTTTTCTTTTAAATGTATTTCTCTGTCTTTATTTCAGTCCAGAGTCCCTTACTGCCTGGTCAAAATCTCTTTGATTTTTATACCTAACTTTCAGAAATTACTCCCAAAAGGTGCTTAGGAAATGGAGTGCAGATTAACTATGCAATGAATTTTCTTTTCAAATACAGATTCTGGTACATCAAGCTTGTAGGAATGGAAGCTGTCTCAGTACAATCAATGGAGGAGGTTGAGTTCTTTTCTGAAATAGGTACCCAGATACCTGCAGCACTCTGCAGCGGAAAGTTTAGTGCTACTAAACCACCTTAATGTTAATAAATCACCAATTCATTTTTATTCATTAAGTTCAAATTGTCAGACAAGTTCTTTTAAAATATTTCTATAAAGCAGCAGATTTCATGCATGAATATACATAGGAAATCCTGTGCTTTGTGTCCTGTGGTGCACCCAGCTCCTCCGCTGTCCCATGCATCAAATGTGCAGAACAGATCATAGAATCGTAGAATGGTTTGGGTTGGACGGGACACCTCCCACTAGACCAGGTTCCTCAGAGCCCCATCCAGCCTGGTCTTGAACACTTCCAGGGAGGGGGCATCCACAGCCTCTCTGGGCAACCTGTTCCAGTGTCCACCACCCTCACAGTAAAGAATTTCTTCCTAATATCTAGCCCAAATATCCCCTTTTCCAGTTTGTGGCCATTACGCCTTGTCCTACAGCTACATGCCCTTCTAAAGAGTCCCTCCCAGCTCTCCTGTAAGCCCCCTTCAGGTACTGGAAGGCCACTCTGAGGCCCCCCCTGGAGCCTTCTCTTTTCCAGGCTGAACAACCCCAGCTCTCTCAGATGGGATACTCCTCAGAAGAGTTCTCTAAGGCAGCACACTCCTCAGTCACAGGTCTACAGCCTACTGTTTGGCTTTCTCCTACAGCATTATCTATGTGACATGGCCTGCCACTCTCCTCTTTCTTTTCCCCTCCCCTTACCTGAGCACAGTGCTCAGGCTGAGAGAGAAATTTGGACTTTATTCTGAATGCATTCAGCATGTAGCCTCTTGTAGCTGGTATAGTGCCCCGGGCCTTCAGGAGTAAAAATGCATTGGAGATGTGTCCAGAGAAGATTAAAACTGGGAGAGTGATTAGGAGAATCGAATTTCTGTTGCTTGCTAGTGACAATGATGTGTGATGAAAAAGAAAAAATAAATTGTTTCCAAGATAAACATCAAGGTATACATGAATAGGAAATTAATATTATTAAAAAAAAAAAAAAAAATTATCCATGCAGAAATTAATACCCCAATTGTAGAAATAAACACTTAGAAAAATACCAGTTGTCTCAAGAATCAGTGCATGAAGTTAGCAACAGGGTAAGGAAATAATAACAATGATATTGAGAGGTGATTTCCATCTTATAAATACAGACTAAGGACATTTGCTTAAAATAGATATCAGATCTACAAGATGGGAAAAAAAAATTAGAAAGATCATGAATAATGTCTGAAAATGCTAATTCTAAAGTGTATAAAACATTTGTGTGGAGGAGGGACGAGAGGAATCAAAACATGAGGAAACAATTTTACAAACTCTCCTGTCTAAGTCAGAAGAGATTTCAGCAAGAATCAAAAATCTATTAGATTATGAGCACTGTGGAAAGAAGAAGCTCAAGAGATGCTATTTTTCCAAGGGTAAATCTATCACGTGATGCTGCTACTGCTGCCATGAGAAGGGATGAATAATCCCATAATAATTAAGGAAATTACTTAGACAAATTAAGAATTATGTTAGAAGTAAGGCTTGGGAACCTTACGTAGCTCAGGGGTATATTGCAGCATCAAGCATGTAAGCAAATAATCCCTAAGAACTGTGTGTAAAAAGGCTAAATATCAGGTGAAGGCACCCAGGATAGCAAAGAGAATTGGCTGTCTTGGCACAAAACATGGGTGTGAATAATCCAATCTCAAACAGTCCTAACTGTTTGATAGCCTAACATAACATAACCTAACATAAAATAATTTTTTGATGCGTTTTAGAAGTAGAGAGGGAAGGGATACATTCAAATTGACACACAGATCAGCACAGCCCAAGTTACTGGCAGAGCTATGAAGCTGGATACAGTGAAGGTGTAGGCAACATGCAGAAAGGAGGAAAAAAACTGCAGGTGTTCTAAGTGTTGGCATAAAACTCGTCAGCTATACGTTACTTCAGTCATAAATTAAATTTTTTGTAAGATGTAATGATTAGAATTGATGGTTTTAGAAGGTTTACTTTTATTTAATTAAATTGAATCTCAAATGAAAAAATAATAATTTTACCTCACAAAACCTTGCCACTAACAACAGAATCCAAAATGAAAAAGCCTGGTTACTAAGAAGCAAGTTATTTTCAATCTACAAAGACTGGAGTGAAAACTCAGGAAAAAAAAAAAAAAATGGAACACAAAATCAAAAATTACATGAATCTCTCAGGAAAAAAAGCATTTTTTCATTCAACTCTTAAAAGCATCGCAGTATTAAAGGAACTGTGAAATGAACATATTGTTATATGTCACATAAATGAGTTAAAAATACCTTAAAGGCCTTTGTTCCTATGGATTACCTTTGGAAGAAAAAAAAAAAAAAAAAAAAAAGAAAGGAAAGAGAAAAACACAGCGGAAAACTTATTTCAGTGTTACTGTGAACAGTTTCTAAGCATATGACTGGACTAGCAGTCCTCAGTTCTGAAGAGCTGAAGTTTTATTTTTCTGTTAACTTCCTTCCTGTTCTTTCTATCTTAAATAGGCAATTTTGTATCCTACTAAATAAAGTAATATTTCAGAAAGACAGATAGATCCTTGCTTGGATTATTCCAAAATGCACCTTCAAGAGACGCTCAGGATCACTGGTATTAAAGAGTGTTCTCCGAGTTCCCACCAGAGCCTCCTGCCAACTCATGACATGCTGCAATTATAAGCTAAAAGCAACCTTGAGAGCATTATTCAATGAGGCTTGGACACCAAGGAGGGGAAACAGAGCTGAAGAGGTCACTGCTGTCCTCAGTAAGTGCCTTGCTTGACAGGCAGACAATAAATCCTATGGGATGTACTACCGTGCAAAAACCTACCTTTTTTTTTTTTTTTTTTTTTTTTTTTTTAAATCAGCATCTAACAGTCAGTGCTTTCTTTATAAAACATGGAAGGTGATTCCTTTCCTGATTGCTTTCCAAGGGTTAAGGCCTTTGCTAGGGAATGCAAGACCTGCATTAAGAATTGCTGAGCCCTCAAGTCCCAGGCCAGGGAGAAAGTTCAGGGCATGGTAAGGTAGCAAAGGAGAGCACAGCACGAACCATGGATCAGAGAGGACTACCTCACTGGACTCCTAGCAGTGAATATGAACCTGGTGACAGAGCTATCGTCTTGCAGATCTGTAGGTTCCAGGCAAGCACAGGCTGGTGCCCTTCCCATTAGGGGCACGAGGAGCACAAGGACACCAGCACACATGCCTGGCCCAGCTGCTGACACACAGTAATGTTCTAACCCTGACTCTGCCTTGTGTCCAAGCACCACTGCTCTGCCCATAAATGCTATGACAAACTCAAAAAATTGTTTGAAATATTTCTGTCACCATTTTTTTTTCTGTGATAGAAAACAGCATGTCAGTCCTCAGCTACACTAATTTCCTGCCTTCAGGTACTGTCTTTGGGGACATTAAATTAGACAAAAAGTTGTTACTACTGTAAGTAAGGCATGGAGGTTCACTCCCTTTATTAGCTTGCTACAAAGACAGTGTCCTCCTGTACTCGAGCAGAGTTGGAACATAAGTGGGGTAATGTCTTATGTAATTGCAAAAGCCACCCACTAACACCCAGCTCTGCTACCAGAGCTCCATACACATTCATCTGCAGAGCAGAAATGACACTGACTTTAGACAGTATATTACAATTTCCTTATACAACCTCCCATCAAGTAATTCTTCTCATCTTGTCCCAGAACTACTGCAGAATAATTTAAGACTGCTGTTCAATGAAGCATGTAAACACACCTCTAAATCAAGCACCAAGACAGCGTCTTGCAGCCAGTGACGTGGCTAAGAGGCTTCTGAGCTCTGCCAGTTAATGCCTGAGGGTGCTCCACAATTGCAAGCAGCTGTTGACAAGTGGATGGATGAGCACCACTTCATGAAGAAATTTTTTAAAAATTAGTGGGTAGGAAAGGCATTGTATCAATTAAATGTCTTATTATTAACTTATCTCTCTTTTGCCTCTGATGGTGAAATTATGGGATGGACATGCTTCTCCCTCAAAAATTCAAAATTCTGTAAGTGGATAATAGGCTCAGCAATGATCTTGGTACAGAGATTTGCATTCAGTTAAAATACTCCTGCTCTTGGCTACACAAAGTTCCAAAAGCCATAAGATAGATTTATTAGGACCATCTTCTTTATTATCTAATTATAACACCCAATAATTGTACATCTTCAATAGTCAGGAACAACTGAATTTTTTCTGTTTTTCTTTTTTTTTTTTCCCTGCTATTTTGAGCACTGCCAAAACCTATGCCATGCAGCTAAAAGCTTATTTATTTATGCATATGGCTTGCATATCTGAAGGCTTGATGCATAAATTTTTAAGAGCTGACATACTCTTCAGGGAAAAAAGTTCCCCCTCTGAATTATTCCATTCACTCTGTAGCTATCCACTGCTACCCCTTGTTTATCAGCTCATTACTGTGACTGAAAATGAGTTTGTCAGGAGAGATATTACTTAAAGAATGAAAACACAAACACTGAGGGCATCTTGATAACTCAGCAAATACACAAACTTTTTTTCTTTAACTGAGAGATAAACCTTTTTCTCCTAACATTCTTTCAAAAAGGAACATTTCTCAAAGATTTGTTAAAAAATAATAATAATAAAAAATCAGAATAATTTTTACATGAATGTTCTGGAAGCTGTTTAGCCTTGCCATACATGGGCTTCCACATGGGCAAGAGGATAATCAGAAAAATCTTTTCCAAAGAGGCTCAATATTTTCTAATTTTAACCTGAAACATGGGTCAAATAATTTATTTAGAAGAATTTCTGTCTTGACACAAATTCTGAAAATCTCCATTTATCTCAATGTGTATGTGTGGTAAGAAAGTGGGAATAAGATAGCAGACATGTTCTGAATGAATTTTGCTGTCCAAACTAACACCTTAAGAGTTTTTATCATTTTGGCTAAAGTCCATTTCGAGTTCTTTGGTAGTGTGATATTGTTGATTCTCTTCCTTTCACAAAGCAGCTTTAGCAAACAGATCCATGGAGAGGTAGCAGTGGGCCTCATCAGCCCAGTGCAGCCCCAGCCCTGCCTTTAAGAAAGTGATTATTTGCTGAAATCAATGTACAGAACTGGTGAGCTATGTGAGCAGAAGGGGTAGGTGCCACCATCTTCTGATGAAAGTTTTACCTAAGACAGCAGATCTCTCCTCAGCTAAGAGCTAGCAGCTTGAATCAAATTATTTCCCTAGGACATGCCAAGGAGCTAGTGCTCCAGTAGAGCCCTGTCTACCTGCCCCAGCAGCAGACAACTCTATTTCCTCACCTGTGGTCTTCCAGCTTCAGGACTAGCAGCAGCAAGTGTCGAAACAAGACAACAGGAGAAAAATGCTTTCAAACATCCCCAGGACAAACTGAGCCATCAATTATACAGAATTGCAACCAAACGTAAACTGAAAGATTATGAAGTGCATTTTACCTGTTCAATGTGCCCAGCTCCATTAAGCAGACAAAGACACCCATCCTCTTCCTCAGCTGAAATTTGTAAATGGTCTTCAGACAGGACCCAAAATTATCTCAACATGAGCCAGCAGTGTGCACTTGCAGCCCAGAAGGCCTACCGTATCCTGGGCTGCATCAAAATAAGCATTGCCACTAGGATGAGGGAGGTGATTGCCTGCCTCTGCTCTGCCCTCATGAGGCCCTACCTGGATTCTTGCATTCAGCTCTGGGGCCTCCAGCACTAGAAGGACATGGACCTATTGGAGCTGATCCAGAGGAGGCCACAAGGATGATCAGAGGGCTGGAGAACCTCTCCTATGAAGGCAGGCTGAGAGAGTTGGGGGTGTTCCGTTACTCCAGGGACAAGTTATAGAAGCCTAAAGTACCTAAAGGAGGCCTACAGGAAAGCTGGAGATGTACTCTGTATCAGAGTGTATAGGGATAACGGCTTTAAACTAAAAGAGGGTAGATTTTCATTTGATATCAGGAAGAAATTCTTCACTGTGAGGGTGGTGAGGCACTGGAACAGGTTGCCCAGAGAGGTTGTGGATGCTCCCTCCCTGGAGCTGTTCAAGGCTCGGCTGGACAGGGCTTTGTGCAACCTGGTTTGGTGGAAGGTGTCCCTGCCCATGGCAGGGAGGTTGGAACCAGATCATCTTTAAGGTCCTCCCAACCCTAACCATTCCATGATTCTATGATACCAATTTCATTCTTTCTTACTGCTTTCAGTGGCACCCAGTTAACTGCAAAAAATTAATAAGTACTTTTCATTTCTAGTTCTGTCCTACTTTGCAGTCATTTGAAGCTGAAGAATTCTGACCCACTAATAAGAACCTTTAGGACCTGATGCTATCCAGAGTGGGCTCTTTTATGTGTTTCTTAGGTAGAAATAGAGCTTTAGTTCTTTTTTGTTATACTAGCTATCAAAAAATAATTTAGTATGCACATGGATCACAAGAATTTTGATAAGACATCAACATTTTGGAAGGAAGCTCAGGCTTGTAAACTGCAGTGTTAGCACAGAACTGCACAGCAAAAGTAACATGATGGGCCATTAACAAAGACTGGTAATGAGAACAGAGAAGAGGAGAGAGTGTGGACTGATAGCAATAAAAGTAGTCATTATTCTGGTTCCTGGACAGCATGTAGGGCTACTGGTCATCTGCATTCTAAATATTTTACTGCGATCCTTGGGTGCTTGAATTATTCCAGTGCTTCCTTTACTTTCCCATGCAAATTTTATTACCCCGTTGTTAACTGGTCTGTGTGTTCCAGCTGCACGTCTGTGAATCAATTTAGGAAAATGTTAGCCTTTCTGACTGGTTTAATACTCTTTTCTGGAGATCTAAGCCAAGTACATTCACCTTGTATCACAAGAGGGAAGGAATGGATGGATAAACTGTAAATGTATGTGATGCAACTTAAAAGTTTACGATGCTTTGGAAGTCTGAAGCTGTTGAAGAGAAGACCTTGGGACAGTTTAGTCCTAAGTCTTCCCACTACAGAGATTTTCACCTATAAACCAAGTGGTCTAAGACATGACCCTGACTGGGATGGACTTTTGTCTAAACCTTTTGTCTAAACCTTTTGTCTAAACCTGCCTCCTAGTTTCTGCAGTCCTAAGATTACAAATTCAGAGAATAGCTCCAATAAAAAGCTAGTGGACCTCAACTGTGCTAGCCTGTGAATTTAAGTTCGTGAAGTTTGTCTGGGTTTTTGGTCTTTGTGATTTTTGTATTTCCACTTTTGTGCTGCTGACTTCATGGCTGACCAGACAAAAGAAGATTTTTTTTTGTTGAAGGTAAGGTGAGTCAATAAACAGACAACAGGTTGAGAGGAAAATACATCCAAAATGACACCTCTTTTTCCTCTGGCTATATTGTCCTAATGCTCCAACCAGCTCTCAGATCCTGATGTGACTGCAATATTGCTAATTTCTCAAATAGACTGCAAAATACTTTAGGTTAGGACCTTCCTTTTAACTGCTTCATAAAAACATCAGCCAGACCAGCAGTATTACATAAATACAATAAAATAATTATGATAATGGATGATAGTAATGATTAAAAATTCATGTCCCCTCTACACATGAGATCAGGAGATATTCACAGCTTCTCAATTTGACTCACAAGAGATGAGAAGAGGATGCAGCAACACAGAAAGCCAGGCAGAGAGCCATGATCAGGGAAAAAGCAACAACAACAACAAAAATAAAAACAAAGACAAGTTCAAGGAATCCCTGGAGACCTCCAGCTTTTGAAGTCCCTCACACGCACTCACAGCAAGGAGCCCGTGACAGCTGCTGCTGTGCATGATACCCTCCCGGCTTCAGTTCTGTCATTTACCAAGCTATCCTGTCATCAGCCGGCACAGAAATAGAGCGTGTGTTACCCCAGGTCCCATCCTCGCTCCTCAGAAAGTCAAAGCCTATTCATAGATCAGAGCTGTTTCGAATACAAGTCTGAAGAAACAGAGATGCCATCAAAGCAGTATTCTAGGCTTTTTCTCTTGCTTTGCTGATACTGTAAGAATTGGGCAAACATTTCCAGATGAAACATAGCTATAGTTAAGAAAATGAAGAAAAAAAAACAACTTAAAGTGCAGATCCTGCAACTTAGACTTATTTAGCGAATTATTTTATTTTTACTAAGTTGCTCAGATTTTAAAAAGTTAAAAAAACTTGTAGAAATGAAAAATTACATTATAGTATTTATAAATCTCTTTATGCTTTGATAGTATTGCTAGACTAAGTGGCTGTGAACGGACACAGAATTATATTTGAAGTGTAAATAGTCCTCTCATGTCTCATTGGTTGGTTTCCATTTCCTGCAGGGATGTGGTCAGAGTTTTCTGATTACTGTTATTGCTAGTCCAGAGTTGCTTTTTCTCCTCTCCTACCTTTAAAGCTCAAGCAGTAACCCTTTAAGAAAGTTGAAGAGCTTGTTGGTTTTTGTTTGTTTTATTTGTTATACTCCTAAATACAAGAATTGTCCTGCAAGTCAGAAATGCCTCTTAGAAGACAGGTGAGAGTTCACATTTCTTGGAGACAGGCAGAATGCATATCCTCCTCATCCATCTATGAAATTCTGACTTACCAGACTCTAATATTAGCAGTCTCTTGTAAGTGCTTTACTAGTGCATCATACTGCTTGTCACAACAGAAATTTTATTATTATTTTACTATCAAACCTATCTCATGTTTAGCAGTAACAAGTCTCCAGCAAGTCTAAATTTAAAGGAACTATTGCATTTCTAGTACAATTAGAAACCAGAGTCAAAGACTCAGGAGTTACAAACAAAATCCAAACGGTCTAGTTCCTGCTACAATTTCTGAAAAATATCCTCTTAAAATCTAGACATATTCATTACATTAAATATGTTAGCAGAGCTCTAGTATTTTAAGACTTTGGTTTGTTGGTTGTTAAGAAATAAGCCTACATATATAAACAGCCCCAGTAGTATAAATCAAGCAAGTGTAACATTAACCAAAATGGAAACTTATATTCAGCAATATTTCACCAAACACACAGGAAAGGGCAATTTTCAAGCAAAACAAATAATTTCTTTAAATGCTTTTCGTTGTATGTATATAAATCATCAGATTAATAAAACAAAAGCTAAGTGTCTACAGGGCTTATGTCCCCATAAAAAGCACGTTTCAGAGAGTTTAATTTCTTTCGTTATGACAAAAGCAGTTGTTATTAAGCAATTGCAATCTTATTTTGTGCTTTCAAGAGTAGTATTTATGTAGAAAGCTGGCGTGCTGCAGAACTCTTGTTAGCTTCATTAAAGTGTGCATGCATAATATATAGTTGCTAGAAGTGAAACAGAACTACTAAACCAAACCAAAGTGCTGGAAAGAGAGAAGGGGTGGATAAAAACACTAAAAGGTCTTCAAGTGTTGTCAAAGCCATATCAATAGTTTACATGTGTGTATACATGTATGTATCTATACAATGTCCATGGCTGTACTGAAGTTTTGTTCTGCCAAATATTGGTTTAAAAGAATAAACTTTTCAGTAAAAAAATCCACCTTCTCAGCAGAAACCTAATTCTGACACTTCACCCCACGCTGCTATTTCATCAGGGCATCACAGGCGCCTCCTATAAAAGATCTGTCCTGGGTTTTTTTGNAAATAAAGGTTCATATGAGACAGGATACCAAAGACACAGTTCTTTATTTTTTTTCTTCTATTCTAATTTATTTTTATCCTTTGATATATTTTTTTCCTACCTACTGCATCAGCTCACAACTCTTCCCTAAAACACACTTTGGTACTCAATATATACTACACTAGAGCCATAAGTCTACCGGTCTTCTCCTCATCTGTCACGCTCTTCCCATCCCTCTTTTACTCTGGAAATACCAGTGAATCAGGTACCAGGGGAGCTCAAAGAGGATTAAAACTTCAAGAAGAGCAGATTCTCCCCCACCAAGAGAGGAACACACAGTTGGTATTGTTGACTGCTCATTAAACACTACATTTTACCCAGCTGCATACAGACTAGGGCACTCACTAAAGACAGGCTGACATAAATACATGTCCTGTCTGCTGACAAACAGCAGGTTACAGGCTACTCTGGAATGGACTTCTTCTTTCCCATTAAAATAGTTCCACTTTATATAAACGCATGCCACAACATGAATAAGAGCGAGGAAAAAAATAATCCTTCCCCTTCTAAGTCAAGTGATTCTGTTGCTGCGAGAAGTTAATTTCTCATTACTTTCATTCATGAGCTCCAAGGTACAATGAGATGGATTTTTCCCCCCCAACTTGTGTGGATGGAAAAGTTTGGTCACTGAAGTTTCTTTTACATTTATATTCCGTTCTATACTTTCCTGTTTTTTCAAATGTCCAGGTACTAGTCATCAGCAAAATGCCTCCACTTCTCGTTCTTTTGAGGGCA